>CM029016.1:115211461-115541415 GCA_016801055.1 Panax notoginseng
TATATATATCACGTGAAGTTATGCTTGTAACTTATCATATAAGTGATTCACGTGAATCAATGAAATCCCTCCTGATGAATCCCTTGGTAAATCATGCTTGGTGATATCATATTATATATATATATATATATTTATATATATATTTATATTATATATATATATATATATATATATAACGTAATCAGTAGTAACATGTGATTCAAATCCAAAAAAAGTTAAAGTGATTCATACCAGGTTTTTATATATATTATAGTAATATTATAAAATTTATTTAATATGAATCAAACCATGAAGAAATCAGGATTAACGTTTTTAAAAATTAAATCAGCCACGGATTTGTTATCAGCGAAAAACTGATTTTCAAAAAACAGTTTAGCGAATTGTTCTTTTTTTTTGTTTTTTTTTAAAAATAAATTTTATAAAATAAATTATGCCCAATTAAATTGTTCTGAACACATATCAATATACATATCAAATTAAAACAATTAATAATTCGCATAAAGGTTTGGCTTCTATACCACTGTTAGGTTTGTAATATGTATGAACGTAATCAAATTGCACAAAATAAGCGGAAACGTGATAAAATGGAGTTTAAAAAATTTTACAACCATATACTCAGATCATCCTTTATGAATAATTATTAATTAAACGAAAATATGAAGAATAAAAATTATACCCTTGAAGATTCGAGCTTCCTCAAGTACAAGTTCACCTCTAATCCTTTCGCATTCAACTTGAATCCATCGGGTTTGGTTCCTTCCTTTGATAAATGTTAGCCACCCAGGTGTTTTGCCTCTAGAGGCGATCTACCAAGGAAGAAGAAAGATTCAAGAAGATGTGTATTTGGTAAAAATCCTATTTTTCTATCTCTCATAGAAAAGGGTGTACTCTCCCAACTATTGGAATTATGTATTTACGTGTGTTGTGAAAGCATCAACCACGTCACCCATAATAAGACTCCTCTTATTTATAGATGTGGGCAACCTCCTTAACAATTAAGGAATTAGATTTTATTTTTAATTAATTAATCTCCTTTAACTAATTATGCTCTCAATCTTATTAGGAATAATTATTTAAAATCTTTTAATTAATTAGCCTCCTAATCTTATTAGGAATTATAATTAAATTTTTTTAATTAATTAGCATCCTAATCTTATTAGAAATAAATGAGAGTACTTATATTAAATTAATTTCTAACTCCTTTAGGAATTAAATAATATAATAGTAATAATAATAATAAGACTCCTCTTATTAATTTATATTTAATATTTCTAAAATATTAAATAATAAATATTTAGCTATTTAATTTATTCTATCACCATAAATTAAATTAAATATATTTAACTTATTATTATGATTATGCCATTTGCTTCTTAAATATTTACTCTTTCTTTTATGATGTAACCCTTTAGGTTCTCCATATTAATCCGGTTGTGAATAAATCAATTAGAAACATTCTAATCTTATTTAAATAAATAAATTAAAGTATTAATATATTTAAAATTAATATTTATTCTTCAATAGGGATAAGCCTCCCTAACGATTAATGACTTTCTAGATAATATAGATTTTAACATTAATTATAAAAGAACATTTGAGTAAATAGTTATTGTATAATTCAATCCTTCCACCATACAATGCCCAAATTAAATATAAGACATGTAATTTACTGTCAAATCTTATTTTATTTTATTTATGTAGTTTGATCCTTAAATACGCAACTCCAAATAATGCAAGTTAGAACTCCTTTCTAATTTCATTATGCTTGGCCAAGGACTACTAGGTTGTCATTTATCGAATCACATATGACATTTCTCTTCTTTTATTAGAAGCGGTAGATTCTTTATTAATCATACACTATCTCCATGTACAACTTATTATACCAAAGCGTTCCTTTGATATACCCTAAGGGTCTTAAAGAATAAGTCAGTATAACTCATCATAACACAAGATACTATGATGATCTCAAGTCCAAGGATCACTTATACTACTATCACTATAGGAATTTCTATTGACAGATAAGTAAAATTCCATTTGGTATTCCTTAGCAAGCCACGTTAAGTGAACTTATTCTCTAATAAGCACTACATACTTGCTTTAGTGTCTCACACAAAACGATCACGAGATCAATCATCCTCATCCAATGAGCAAGCAATGTTCGTACCAATCTATCTGAATTTACTAATCCCCAATTTAGTAATTCAACTATTGGAAACTATTTTAGTTTTAAGCTTTCTAAGAATTTAGATCTCGTTAGAATGATCATCATCATTATTCTAAAAGCATTGCTTAAAAACTAAGGGTTTACACATATTATAAAGCAGCATTATGTAGATAATTAAAAGCCTTTAATAAAGTAATATTTTTTATTAATAATGAATAAGATTGTTACAAAGTATATGCTTTATCATCAAATATAATTGGCTTGTGTGTACTACTTTCAAATATCACTAAGACTCGGACTAATGCTTTACAATTATCTTAAATAATTTATTATTCAGTTAAAATATTTTTCATAAGCTCGTAATAATTTTTAAGTAATTATTATTATTTATCATGATTTTTCAATCACTTATACCGTATTTATATGATTTAAAACCACTTAATTCCATTAGCATTAATATTTTTTAATTTCAAATATTAATAAAATTCTCAATATATTTATAATTTCTCAAAGTATATTTTAATACCTTAAAATCACATTTATATGATTTTTAAACCTTTAAATCCATTATCCAATACTTACCATTAATATTAAAATATTAATGTTTTTCATAACAAAATATAAAAAGTTATTTTTATAACTTTAAATATTTTTATATTCCTTAATCATTTTTATATGATTTTTAAATCATTAATTCTAATTTTGCACAATTTATTGAATATATTTATTTAATAAATTAATTACTATTAATATTAATTTATTAATGAAATTCATCACAAAATATTAAAAGTCATTAGAAATAACTTAAAATATTTTCTAACACATTAATATATATTTCCAATAATTTTTCAAGTATTAAAATCATTTTTAAGTAATTTATTTAATATTAAATTAAATAAATTAAATGCATTAATATTTCAAAAATATTAAATATTAATGAAATATATTCAAAATTATTAAAAACCCATTTTTAGGAATTTATTATGAATTTTTAATAATTAAAAACTATTTGTCTCTATTTATTAAATAAAATAATTAATTTTAAAAAATAAAGTGTCACTAAAGGGCCCTATAGCGACATAACTGTCGCTATAGGTGTTCTTGAGTGTTCTTAATCCTGCCCAGATCTTCATAGTTAGTTAACAAGTTAGCTAGTTTGACCACCATTTAATCATTGATTATTATGTATTTAGGCAACTAAGGTGTTATACATGTAATATAAGTGTAATACTACAACTACAAACCAACATCAGGTCTAAACTACAACAAATCAGAGAGATTTAAGCCTCCAAAATACTTGTCAGAGGCTGTTCTTCATTTCTGGGTTTTCTAGAAATGAAGAACAGTTCGAGTGTGCTACTTTAGATCTTTATAATTTGCAGTTTAGGTCTACTTTGTGCAATCTAATGGTTCATACTTCTAGTAGAGATGTCAAAGAACAATTCTATATCATCAAATCATCATGACAACATCACATGTGCAAGATCTGACATGGTTAAACCATGTCAGAACTCATGTTCTTCACGAATATGGGTTTTCCAGAAATGGAACCCAGGCAGTTGGTCAACCTATGTTTGACCATGAGTAATTTTCATTCTGGTTATGATCTAAGTGATCTAATGGCATGTATGTGTAGTCTGCATATCAGACTACAACAACAAAACAACAACTTGACCAAACTACTTAACAGTTGAAAGATCAAAGGCTTGCAAGAACGTTGCCAAACAAATCTGCTTTCTTAGTTGCCTAGAAACTCAGTTTTCGTGCTCGGTCAACTGACTTTGACCACTTATATCTTGAAATATAGACAAGGTATGGAGTTGATTCCACTTCCAGTCAACTCTTCTTATGGCAAAGAATAGTCTATAATTAAAACACACTAATCATTAACATAGAGAGATCTATGAGCCCTGACATATGGCTGTCAGGCCATATTTTAGGGTTCATAGTCAGTTTTTAAAACTTGATTTTCTAGCACCTAGATGTTATGGATCCTTGATGTAACATCTTTGACAACTAAATAACATCCCTTATCACAACTTTAACCAACAAACAACAACAACTAACATGGATCACATAGATTTTTATAAAGCTAGGGTTTTATACCTTTTTGCTTTGATTCTTGAACTTTTGATCATTGGTTCTATTCTTGGAAGGCTAAAGCTTGATCGTGGCTTAAACACTTGACTCTATTTCACTCCAACTCTCAAAATTTTAGAGAGAGATAAGGCTTGAACAAGTTAGCAAGTAAAGTAAGTCTTTTTCTTACTTTAATCTCTTATATTTTTGATTCAATGAATTTGTTTTGCAAGGTGGCACTTGATATATGATCTTGGAAGATAATAAGCACATGGCATATCAAATTGTGATGACTCACAAGATTTGGGGAAATCTTTTACTTGAAAAGTAAGTAAAAGGGCATTTTTGTCTTCTCGTACCTACTAAGGGTAATTTGCTCTTTTCCCCTCCAATTTGAAGTGCAATTTGGACATTTCCCATTTATCCCATAAATATTAACACTTAGGCATTTAAACTTAACTTTTGAGTTCCCGAATTAGGTTTCAGATTCTCAGAACTAAAATTAGGATTTTCGGACGTATCGTTAGGGTTTCTAAACAGTCGTTAGAGTTTTCTCACTGAACCTTGTGATTCTCAACATAACTTTAGGGTTTGCTAAAGTTACAAATTATCCTGATCAATAGTTGATCTTTTCTCCAACTCTGTACACACACAAACCAACACTGTACACCCAAAATCATATACACCGCTTCTTATACACTTAGATACTTAACCTTGATAATTCTCCACCAAAAGATTTTAAATCAACCAAAATCCTTCACAGAATTTTGAAATCCTTAAATTTCTTCATAGAATATCAAATCCATACACTTATTTTCTGTCTAGGTCTTAATATTGAAACTTAAATCATTCAATTATAATTTTAATAATTTTCTAAATTCTCTAGTCGTCACATTCACCTCTTCTTCTAAGAATTTTATCCCCGAAATTCACCTTACACCATACACCATATATACACAGCATCACATGCTACTCAAAACATCACTCATAAGAGTAAAAATTTTCAATTTATGTTGAGGAGTCATATAGACTACGAACATTTATTTTCGAAAAGGTTTAAACAGAAATTTATCTGCAAACCACTCTGGTCTTAAGGACATAGTGGGTATTAGCCCGTTATGCCCTGTACTTATTAACTACTGCTGGTCGGATTACTTTTTCTTATTTCTCGTCATGGCCATAAGCACAAAAATTTTCTTACCTCAGTCTTATCGAAATCCGAACCAAAATAATTTGGTTCGGGAAAATTGTCAAAGAACGCTTAGAATTTTATAAATGTTGGTCTAGCTGAAACAAATAGCTTAAACTAATATCAATAATTAATTTCAATCGAAATATTAATGTATAGCCAAACCCCGTTGGCAATTTAATTATTTTGAAAATAATTTTATGACGCCATAATACCGTATTGCGTTAACAGTGCGTTTGAGGATGCCGTCATTGAATGACTTTGCCATAACACATCATACAATAGTGGAGCAATGATTTTTATATCAAATTCAACACTAAGTATTCCTGTATTTACAACTCCATCATTTCTTATCATATATGTACTAGGTTACATGATACATTAGTGATAAAAATATATTTTTGATATTTTAAATCATTATCGTCTAGCCGAAACAAGTAGCATAGACTATACTTTAAACCGTTCAAAAATTTTTGCAAATCAGTTTTATCATCTCAATAGGTAACGATGTGTCGGTGGCCCAAAGTCCACACATTCACAATGATCACCAGAAGTTGAGAATAAAAATTCATTTTCAAAAGGCACATAGTGCGTATTTAGCTTGACGTCAAAGATTTTGAAGTCTAGCATAACTAGAAGATTAGGAAAACCTATGTCTCCACTAATAATCCATTGCTTAATCAATCTATCTGTTCCTATTATCCTCAATTCTCCATTCACACATAATTCTACCCAGTTCGTCAAACTTACCACACTTATGAGTTAAGGACTTGCCACAATCATATGAGTTTAAGAACTTTTCCTAAAAATACCTTTGGCATCCATTCGCTGAGGAGTTCAAAGCATTTCATATAATTATGAGTCACGAACTTACCATAAGTATGAGTTTTAAGAACTCGCACTTAACCTTATATTCTCTACCTATTCTCTATCTATCTGGTATACACATGAGAAAAGAATTACCTTCTCAACATGTACATAACAAACAGCGACACACAAATATTTCAATGATTATTAAGGTGATAGACTAAGTGGTCGTTAAACCAAGAACAAAACCTCTTCACATACAAAGGCTTGTACAACTCAGCTATCACATGAGTCCTCAATTGAAATCCCACTTAATATCTTAGCCTTATACTTTCTCCATACGAATTTTATTTAATCCGTATTGCATTAACCCATTGTACCAATTCATAGTACAATCTGACACACAATAATTTGCTCTACTATTTCAATCATTCGATTGATTCTCCATGTTATAACTTTATCGGATCACGGGGTGATCTCACCGTATATATTATAATATATTTATATGCTATGATCGTTTTATTTTACGATCTTCTCATACTTTTAGTCTTTTAGACTTTGTCTATTCATCACTATTGTTCAAGTTTATTATCAGAGTTAGGTAACTCTATATCTTTATAACTCGCCGAGATTCGTCTTTGAATCTTATCGACACACTAACTCTATTTGAGTTAGTTCTTATTCCACTGCGGTTAGTAGCCTTAGGTAACCCTACCTAAGGTTTATAACCAATGGCTTTGATACCAACTGTAAAGGCCCCAGATCCGGGTACTAATCACCACGAATCTGGTATACTAATACTATTACTATTTGCGGAAGATATAAACATAAATTGTTTATACATTAAACTTACACATTATTTCCAAGGTCGAGAACCTTCACATAATTCATGTATTCCATATCTATCCGACATACAATGTCGTTGGCTTCTCCTGTATCTGACGTATTTGTAGTAATCTACAATGTTTATCATGATATAGCAAGGGTGAGCAACAAGTTTGCCTAGCAAGTATAAGTTTATTTGAGGATATATCATGATTGAAAGAATCTAAATAATAGCTGGCCAACATTCAACAATATAATAGTGAACTAACATGAACAAATTTCATAACTGAACGACCAAGTCAATAGGAATTGAATGGTCAAGAAAAAAACATGAACAATTATAACTGGACTAGATGGTAATGAAGGTGATCAACCTTTCATACCTGATGAACACATGCAATATTCGTACAAAATGAGATTTCAACAAATCATAGACATGGTAATCAACAATGATTAGCCATAAGCATATTGAAAGAACAACTCGAGGTCGAGTTAGAAAACTTGCCTGAATCACCGACTACTGTTATGCAGTCAATTTAGCTGTATCTGAAGACCTATTATTGATAATATAGATCTCTCAATATTAGAATAATATCATCATAGTATAATACTGTTATATATAATTGTAAAATAATACTAAACACAACACATAACCTTATCAATCCATAAACTACCTATGACTCGGTATCAAGTTAAATTATTTCAGTCTGAATTGAATCCGGTACAATTCTGACATCCCGACACCTAGTCGAATAATTCTCGAGCCTAATATCACTAAGACTCGGTCTAAACGCTTTACAATTACCTTAAATAATTTATTATTTAGTCAAAATATTGTTCATAAGCTCGTAATAATTTTTAAGTAATTATTATTATTTATCATGATTTTTTAATCACTTATACCGTATTTATATGATTTAAATACCACTTAATTCCATTATCATTAATATTTATTTAATTTCAAATATTAATGAAATTCTCAATATAATATTATAATATATTTATAATTTCTCAAAGTATATTTTAATACCTTAAACTCGCATTTATATGATTTTTAAACCTTTGAATCCATTATCCAATAATTACCATTAATATTAAAATATTAATGATTTTCATAACAAAATATCAAAAGTTATATTTTATAACTTCAAATATTTTTATATTCCTTAAATCATTTTTATATGATTTTTAAATCATTACTTCTATTTTTCCACAATTTATTTAATAAATTAATTACCATTAATATTAATTTATTAATAAAATTCATCACAAAATATTAAAAGTCATTAGAAATAGCTTAAAATATTTTCTAAACACATTAATATATTTTCCAATAATTTTTCAAGTATTAAAATTATTTTATAGTAATTTATTTAATATTATAATTAAATAAATTAAATACCATTAATATTCCAAAAATTTAAATATTAATGAAATATATTAAAAATTATTAAAACCCCATTTTTAGGCTTTAAAATAATTTTTAGGAATTTATTATGAATTTTTAATAATTAAAAACTATTTTTCTATGTTTATTAAATAAAATAATTAATTTTAGAAAATAAAGTGTCAGTAAAGTGCCCTATAGCGACATAACTGTCGCTATATGTCTTGAGCCTACCCAGATCTTCATAGTCATGTAACAAGTTAGCTAGTTTGACCACCATTTAATCTTTGGTTATTATGTTTTCTGGGCAACTAAGGTGTTATACATGTAATATAAATGTAATACTACAACTACAAACCAACATCAGGTCTAAACTACAACAAATCAGAGAGATTAAAGCCTCCAAAATACTTGTCAGAGGTTGTTCTTCATTTTTGGGTTTTCCAGAAATGAAGAACAGTTCGAGTGTGCTACTTTAGATCTTTATAATTTACAGTTTGGGTCTACTTTGTGCAATCTAATGGTTCCTACTTCTAGTAGAAATGTCAAAGAACAACTCTATATCATCAAATCATCATGACAACATCACATGTACAAGATCTAGCATGGTAAAACCATGTCAGAACTCATGTTCTTCACGAATCTGGGTTTTCCAGAAATGGAACCCAAGCAGTTGGTCAACCTATGTTTGACCATGAGTAATTTTCATTCTGGTTATGATCTAAGTGATCTAATGGCATGTATGTGTAGTCCACATATCAGACTACAATAACAAAACAACAACTTGACCAAACTACTTAACAGTTGAATGATCAAAGGCTTGCAAGAACGTTGTCAGACAAAATCTGGGTTTCTGGGTTGCCCAGAAACTCAGTTTTCGTGCTCGGTCAACTGACTTTAGCCACTTATATCTTGAGATATAGACATGGTATGGAGTTGATTCCACTTCTAGTCTACTCTTCTTATGGCAAAGAACAAGTCTATAACTTAAAACACACCTAATCATTAACACAGAGAGATCTATGAGCCCTGACATATGGCTATCAGGCCATATTTTAGGGTTCATAGTCAGTTTTTAAAACTTGATTTTCTAACACCTAGATGTTATGGATCCTTGATGTAACATCTTGGATCGTTAAATAACATCCCTTAACACAACTTTAACCAACAAGCAACAACAAATAACATGGATCACATATATTTTTATAAAGTTAGGGTTTTATACCTTTATGTTTTGATTCTTGAACTTTTGATCTTTGGTTCTATTCTTGGAAGGCTAAAGCTTGATCATAGCTTAAAACTTGACTATATTTCAATCCAACTCTCAAAATTTTAGAGAGAGATAAGGCTTGGACAAGTTAGCAAGTAAAGTAAGTCTTTTTCTTAATTTAATCTCTTATATTTTTGATTCAATGAATTTGTTTTGCTTGGTGGCACTTGATATCTGATCTTGGAAGATAATAAGCACATGCCATATCGAATTGTGATGACTCACAAGATTTAGAGAAATCTTTTACTTAAAAAGTACGTAAAAGGGCATTTTTGTCTTTTCGCACCTACTAAGGGTAATTTGGTCTTTTCCCTCCAATTTGAAATGCAATTTGGACATTTCCCATTTATCCCATAAAT
This sequence comes from Panax notoginseng, assembly GCA_016801055.1. Lineage (NCBI taxonomy): Eukaryota > Viridiplantae > Streptophyta > Magnoliopsida > Apiales > Araliaceae > Panax > Panax notoginseng. The sequence continues at coordinate 115,221,542 of CM029016.1, forward strand.
ATTAACACTTAGGCATTTAAACTTAACTTTTGAGTTCTCGAATTAGGGTTTCGGATTCTCGAAACTGAAATTAGGGTTTTCGAATGTATCGCTAGGGTTTCTAAACAGCCATTAGAGTTTTCTCACTGAACCTTGATATTCTCAACATAACTTTAGGGTTTGCTAAAGTTACGAATTATCATAATCAATAGTTGATCTTTATCCCCAACTTTGTACACACAAACCAACATTGTACACCCAAAATCATATACACCGCTTCTTATACACTTAGATACATAAACCTGATAATTCTCCACCAAAAGATTTTAAATCCACCAAAATCCTTCACAAAATTTTGAAATCCTTACATTTTTTTACAGAAATATAAAATCTATACACTTATTTTATGTCTAGGTTTTAATATTGAACCTTAAATCAATCAATTATGATTTTAATAATTTTCTAAATTCTCGGGTCGTCACACCCTATTCAATAATAGCCTTTTCCAACAATGTTGCAAAAAAATTAATCTGAAGAACTGATACCTTGTTCAACAACCAAGGATTCAACCCTTGCTCGAAACGCCTAGCTTTCCTCTCTTCATCTACCACCTGGTGTTTAACAAACCGGGCTAGTTCATCGAACTTAGCCGCGCATTGCGCCACCATCATATCTCCTTGCTTAAGTTCTAAGAACTGTACCTCAATCCCGTTCTTCATGGTCTTTGGGAAGTAATTCTTGAAGAATAGAGTTTTAAACCTTTCCCAAGTTACTATTCCTTCTCCCGCTCTCTGTTGATTCGCCTCCCACAAATAGTTCGCTTCGCCTCTCATCATGTAGGTCGCAAATGTCATCTTCTGGTCTTTACCCACACGAGCGATGGTGAAAGCCTTCTCCATCTCTTTGATTCATGTCTGAGCCATGATAGGGTCGGTAGTTCCTATAAATTCCGGTGGTCCTTCACTTTTAAAATCCATAAAGTTTGTAACTTGAACTCTTTGGGGAACGGGTGGTACTGGTTCATTTCTTCCCCTAAGAGCTTCTCCTAATAAGTCTACTAGCCTCTGTATAGGATCTATTGGTCCTCTCTCATCCTTAACTGACTCTTTCAGTGCAATTATTCTACGTATGGGTGGCATTTTCTGCATCACAAAGTTTTCATTTTTACTATTATCTTATTATATTATTTAAACATTTCTTAATTAAGAATAACATTTTATAACACAATCCTGAAACAAGATCATTTATATTCATATGCCAAATTGTTATAATCACATGATCCTCTCTAGCATACTTCTATAAAGGACAACCACATATCCCCTTTATCATAAAAGACAGGGACAACACCAACATACTACCCCTCTAACATTTTTCAAAAGTTAGGGTTCACAACTATCTCACATCTTACACCAAAGACTGAGATTTCAACAATAGATTAAACATCATATATATAAATACAATACTACAACTACTAAGCTTCTACATCTATACTTAATCTAACATTCCTCTGGTATTCCTTCTGAATAATGTGCACCACCAAATCTCGGCTTATGGTGTACCGGGTCTGTCCCTACTCTGCCGGGTAGTGATTTACACCATCGATCAATCTCTCCATGGTCGTGCACAAGGCATAGCTCATCCTGTTCATCTTCCTTCTCTTACATCTCACCTCATCCTCTAAGTCATTAGCCCGATCATTAGTTTCTTCCCACTTCTCCTCGAAGTGAATCATATCCATTACCTCCATCTCTAACTGAGTACGGAGTGCTTCCTTCTATGTCCTCTAACTCAACTCTCTCTGTTCCATCTCTTCCAACTTTCCTGCCAGCTCTACATTCCTAGCCACCGACCTGTGAAACAAAGTTCCCATCTGGATCCCTGCCTCCTTTCGGTGAGCAGTCTCCACCTCTATCTCCTGCATCACTAACTTCCTCTAACGGTCCTCGTCCCTCAGTTTCTGAAACTCGGACTCTCTCTTTCTAGCCTCAGCCTCTAACTCCTCCACTCTACATCCTAACTCCAGAATCTTCTCCACATACTCCGCCAACATCTGACCCTCAAAAGTAGCCTCATCGGAGGCCTCTATGGGCTCAGGCTCCTCCTCTAGATCAGACTCCTCGGGTAATGGCTCCATCTCTTCCTCCTCGTCATCATCATCGATAGGGGCCATTACTGTTATGGGCTCCGCTATCGAAGGTGCCTCATAGACCACGTGTATGTCACGCGGCTCCTCCTCTACTACTCGGCTAGGTCTTCCCATGCCAGTCATCCTACAATCACCAATATAAGACAAAATAAACAACAACTCCATTAGGATGTTAAACAAACATAATTTCATTGTATAGAATTTAATTATATTCCCTAACACACTAAGTCTCTCTCTAGGAAAACTCTACATGAGTCTCCATCCCTTTCTATCTTCTAAGTTCTCCTAAGTTATAATCTAAGGACTCTCATTGCTAAGGTTTATAACTATAGCTTTGATACCAACCTGTAACGTCCCCCAAATTCAGACCACACTTGTCTCAAATTTGGTTGTCACGTACTAACTCTAATAACATACTAAAATCATCGCAGCGGAATAATAGAATAAATTACATTGTCATAATATAATTATTCTCGTCCCAAAGGTTCGTAACTTAAACATCTCTTACATGCCTTAAACATAATTAAACACAATTTAGATATAACTAGTAAATCACATCTTATGTCATTACAGGAATATATTAACCTCCACTAACATAAACTACTCAGTAGCCTTGCCCTTGCTCTTATCAATGCCCGAGGGGCTGCCTTGCACTGCCTTAACTGAAATATTTTTAGGGAAAGCAAGAATGAGCAACAAATTTACCTAACAAGTAATATAGAAATAAGGGTACTCAATGTAGTTTTATATTTCATAAGAGTACAACAATAAGGATAGTTCAAGATAGCAAGAAGTATCAACGATTATGAACAATAGTCGCTATGGACAGAAAATATCAATAATATTCAATGATTAATCAATTCAAGATTTCAAAGTAATGAATACTGAGCAGTCATTAAGGACTAAGAACTTCTCCTAGAATTAACAGTAATAAACTGATAATTCCATAAAACGAGTACAACAGGTGATCAACCTAAAGTACCCTATGTCAATGCATTACATTTAATCTTTCTCAAGTACGCACGTCGGTTTCCCGACAATATATAATTCCCCTACCAAGAGGGTTGTTCATCTCAGTTATAAGAGTTCGCACCAAGTAAATTTGGTTTGGATAGCTTTCGATCAATACCAATAGTCTAGCCGAAGCAATGGCTTAGATAATTTTCTTTCACAGTACATATATGAACAATTATCGTTCGAAATCAAGGTTTGTAAATAATTTCATTTCTAGATTACGAAGTATTATACTTTCAAAGTTCTACTTGTACGATCAATAATAGTACAAGTTCAAGTAATGCTCAAAAAAGACTAAGGTTCGAGTACTTGCCTCAAGCGTAGTTTACCAAAATATAGCTTATCAATACCCTTGCGAATCCTAACGTAATATAGTTATGCGTATATGATATTCATTAGTTACATATGCTCATTCATGATATGTAAATTTAACCACACACATAAGCGTCTAACTTAATTATATAATCTATATATACTACATCACATATCCTATATCTTTATAGCACGAAAATTAGATTGTATGACACCATAAAGTTAAACACCGCATTTTCAAATCATTGCTTTATAGTTTACAAATACCTTTTGGAACTTCATTCTTGAAAGTTATAATTACTCATTAAACATCCAACTCTATCACTTTGCATGCTTCTTAACACATTACATAGCATACTGGTCAAATAATACAAGTTAGAGTAACCATATAAGTATGCTTTGAACTTCAGACCACGAATAGTTTACACAACTGACTGTAGTATGGCGCATCTGTGCCCTGGCTAGGCTTAGGGACGGCGCAACTGCGCTGTCCTCTAGCCTGGCCAGCGTTAAGCTTCTGCTCTCCTGGATTCAGTCCAACTCTAATATACCTATACACTTACACTTGACATGCATACAGGCTAGAGGTTCTCACATAAGCATATAACCATTCTTGAGTTCACTTTTACAAGTTTTAGTTTACGATATACATGGAATTAAGGCATAGAAAGGTCATGTGGTCACCATGCTTTATAACTTGGCCATATGTCCATATAGAGATCACATAATCTATTAATACACATGCTCATAGTGTTCATATCATTAATTCATAATTAGCATTGTTTAATACTTTGAAACATGCTTTAGACTTATGTTTGATTTAGTTGTCATTATGTCTAATACATACGAATCAAGTTTAGAGACGTAATAAACATAAACATGACATCTTAAGTCTTTAGAATCTAAATGCATCTTGTTTTGAAAACATATTCAAGTTTGCATTTGAAATCATTTTAAATTCGAACGATGCAATTCAACACATACAAGATTAGTTTAAATCTCTTATCATGTGTGGTCAAGTCATGTTAACATCCTCACAAGGTCAGAACCAACATCATGTAGTTTTCATGCATTTTTGCTTTGATATAACAAGCTTTGCCTTGAAAATGTTCTTTAACACAAGGTCTAACAAGTTTGGTTATGAACAAAGGAACTATAAACACTATATAATGCTCGTTTATGTTCGAAATCAGTCATGTATATATATCATCAAGTTTAGAAGTTGCACTCAAGGTTCATTTGCGAAACTTTAAGTTTTGTTAAAAATCTACTACTAAAATCATGTTGGACACTTCATAGCTCATAAAGAAGCTTTGTACTACTTATTATACTTATTTTCAGACATGTTCAAGCAATATCAATAGGTTAGAATCAACAAGAATGAAAACATCACTCAAATTCATATATTGGGTACAGCGCAGTACCCTAGTATAAACTGGGCGCAGTTGCGCCCTACCTGGAACAGAAACAGTAATTTGTTCTGTTTTGTAGAGCATCAACCAACAATGATTCTAATTGGTTAAAACATGTTTAATTCCATCTTTAAAGGTTCCATATATGTACACATACTTCCTAAACACATGATAACATGCTAATTCACATTGATTAACAGAGAATTTTAAGTAATTCTAAGAATTTGGCAAAACCCAACTAAGTACCAAGGTTAGGATTTTTATACCTCTTGAAGTTTAGTCTACTTAGTTTCTTCCTTTTGAGTTTGCTAGCCTCTTCTTTGAACAACAAACACTCAAACTCAAATTCTCAAAGTTTCTTAGACAAATTTCAACAACGTAAAACTAAAAATGTAGTTGCTTTATATAGAGAAATGGTGTACTGGGCATTGGCTTTACACTGAAGTTGGAATCCATGGTGTAAAAGAAAAACACATTGGTTAACTAAGAGTAGTTTAACTACCCACCATCAGCCATCCTTCTAGCCAATCATCACCTATGTTTGAGGTTACTGTTCACAGCTTGGAAGTTAGGCAAATGGAGTTTGAGCACGTTTTGTTCAACTGATAGATTTTATTTCTCAACCAAGTGATTAATTTGTTCAGTTCAGTTACTTTACTTCCCAAAAATGTAATTTTAGTGTACAAATATTACAATATTAGGAAAATTAGGGATTATTTATGTACTCACATCATATAATCTATGTACATTAGGTACATATAATAAAATAACATAGTTAGGTATTATTATCTGAGTATTTTCCATAATTATTTTTACTACTCACCTATCCACATTATAACATTATACAATATTAAATGTTCATTTTAAACATCTAATTCCTTTAACAATTTCTGGAATACACAAATATTTAATTATTTCTGTATTAAAGGTTACATATGATTTCATTGTACTACTTGGTACTTCATGTCATTAATATGTATTCTTATCATATGCTTTTAATAATGTCACACCTTATAATGATGTTCTATTTTATTTCTACACTAAAAAACCCAACTTATCCCAGACTGGCCACTAGCGCAGCTGCGCCTGTTTGTACTGCTGGGAGGGCGCAGCTGCACTGATCCCTGGCAGTGCCAAACTGATTTAGCTCTAAGCCAGTTTCGACCTCTATCACCACACTAGTTTTACATGACATGAATTAACTTCCATATTGGTAATATTACTAGTTAAAAGCTTATTCATTCCATATATGGAATCACATAAATAATCTTCCTCTTCATAAACTATTTCTCTTTTGATTCACTTAGTGAATTTTCTCGTTCGTAATTATGCCACACAAGGCATTTCAAAATTCTCAATTCTCATATACATTCAATTTACACTAATTGAATTACTAATCTTACTACACATCAATATTCATATTCAAATAAATATTCAATTCTTATTATATCAAAATAATTATTTATTCATGAAATTCTCGATTCTTATAATATTGATTCGATTAAGATTATACATATGTGTCTTGAGAAATTTTTAAACCTTTATGGTCTTCACATCAATGCTTTGAAGAGTATGTGTTTCTTATCTCAGGTCCCTATTGATCAAGCAAACTCCATTATCTCTACGTTAGGTTTTCCCTTGGGGACCTTCCCTGCTAAATTCCCGGGGGTTTCCTTAATTACCTCAAAGCTTAGTTTTGCTATTTGTCTTACTCTTAGAGAAGGTTCAAGCTAGAATCTCCTCTTGGGTAAATAAGTTCCGCTCTTATGCTAGGAGATTGCAATTAATAAAATCAGTCATCTACTTAATCGAATCATATTGGTCTGCGGACTTTATTTTTCCAGCAGCCATTTTGAAAGATTTAAAGTCCACTATGAGCAGATTTCCATGGAAGGGTCCCGCTCTAAAGAAATATAGAGCAAACGTAGCTTGGTCCAAAACTCATCTTCCTACCTCGGAAGGTAGTTTAGCCATAAAACATCATGACGACTGGAATAAAGCTTTGATTATTTTGCATTTATGGAGATTTGTGAATCTTGGGCACTATTCTTTGTGGGCCTTTTGGTTTAAAGCTTTTAATATTAAATCAAAGCATTTATGGAGCATACTTATTCCAAATGATTGCTCTTGGATCTAGCAAAAAGTGCTGCAACTGAGGTCTCTAGCTAACAAGCATATCAAATTCCTTATTGGCAATGGCAAAACATAAGCCTATGGTTTGATCCTTGGCTTAGTGGGGCAAATTTGGCTTCCTCTATTCATTCCTCCTTGATTATAAACTCCGGCCTGGGTCCCAATGCTATTGTTAGTATTATTATCCTAAACTCAAATTGGAGCCTTCCTTCTTCAAACCATAATGATTTCATTGTGTTTAGGGATGCTTTTGATTTCAATAGGCATTGTGACTCCTTTATGTAAGATAGTATTTAATGGGAAAATACTAGGGCAAATAAGGTGAAAGCTTATACTATATGGTGTTTAATTCGCCAGATTGGTGCTCCTGTGATATAGGATAATTTGGTGTGGAATAAAGTGTTGACCCCAAGATATTGTTTCTTCTCTAGATGGCTTTTGGGTTGAGATCCATGGATATACTTCTTGGTTTTAGGCTTTTGGTCAAGCCTATCTGTGCGTTATGCTCCACTGAAAGGGAAACTTTCAATCACTTATTATTCTAATGCAATTACTCCTTCAAAGTGCTTTTCTCTGTTCTTAGACTATGTTGTTGGAAAGGTTGTAGCAGGAGCTGGTCTTCTATTACGGAGTATCTCATTTACTACGCCAGCCCCAATTTCCACCAAAGCTTGCTTCATATTGGGCTTGCAGCTGTGATGTATAGAATTGGCAGAAGCGCAATGCAAGGATCTTTTCCAACTCAGCTTGCCCTGTTAGGACCATTGTTCAAGATATCATTAATATGCTAAAGTGTAGCGTCCATACTAACTTAAAATTTTAAAAAGGTAAAGCCAAAACATATTATCATCGTCTTACTTTGCATTGCTCCTTATCTTGTTTGGGTCGATCATGAATTCTTTTATGGGATGGGCTTGTATTTGGGTCAATTTTTACCCAATGGACTGCTATGAGTACTACTGTTTGTTGCCAGATGGGTTAGGAGTTTGTGTGACGCCCCCAAATTTAGGTATTTGAAACCCAAACTCGGTGCTTCACAATACCATTTCTATGAGCAGAATAATACTAATAATAATAACAATAATATAGATACCAAACTTAATTTACATTTATCAGAGTCTAAATCCCATGTACGCGACCTTTAAACATTCATTAAATGATAATTACTAGATATCATTGTCTTAATAAAGTCTAATTATTACATTGGATATCGTAGAACTTATTCTGTAACCTTTCCTTTTCCTTTGTTCCTGGCAGAGCTTTCTGGTTGATCACACTTAACTAAAAATATTTAAATTAAGCAAGAATGAGCATTTGAGTGCCCAGTAAGTAATAATAATAATAAATATTAGCTGAAAGGATTAAATGTTTTCTTTGAACGACACTTCTACAACAAATCAACAGTTGTGAAGTAAGCTGAAATAATTCTAAACAACATAACAATTCTATTTCAAATTTTGAAACTATGTATTGACTATAATTGGAGATCAGTCGACAGACTATGAACATTATTTTTTATTTTCGAAAAGGTTAAACAGAACTTCATCTGCAAACTGTTATAACTTACAGGCATGGGGGTGCTCAACCCATTATGCCCTGTGTTGATCAATACTACATGTTCGAACGATATTTTCGTCCAGCATATCTGCCTTAGGCTCATAAAAGTTTCCCATGTTTGGGTTGTTCATACCTAGTCGAGAATTCGAACCCAAAATAATTCGGTTGGATACAATAAAGTTCTATCTTGTTCAACAATATTTTAACTTTGTGTCTAGCCGAATCAAATAGCCTAGACGACTTTTAAGTCAACGTATACATACTGAAAACCAATAAGTATGTATCAACATGTGATAAAATCTAATGATTATCCAAGTGAGGACACTTGTATAACCATATTTAGAAATTAACTAACAGAATAAATACCAGGATTGTACAATAATACTGCATTGATAAACAATGATCGAAGAATTTAATAACTTGTATGCATTCAAATAATTGGATACATAATCGATAACAATAGAGTTAATAATCTGGCATAATGAGAATATAATTCTGAAACTTTCTTACTCAAGTCTATTGCATAAAGTAAATGCAAAGGGTAGGATACTTGCCTGAGTTGCTACTTAAAATAACGCAACTAAGTTTTATCTTTTATATCGAAACCTATCATTAATAAGATCATTCTATTGATTAGAAATACATATCATAACACATAGTACTGCTAATTACAGTCAACACATAACCTAATCACATTGTCACACATGTTTGACTGTCATTATATTACATATAGACATGTATCTAGTCAAATTATCCTAGTTCAGATCAATTTTTGAAACATTTCGGTGAACCGACGTTTTTATCGGGTAATTATCGAGTCTAGAACTCTAGTCTAGAGTACAATATTCGATTTAAATAACTTAAATATCAGTCATATTATTTTTAAATGACTTCTAATAATTTTTAACTAATTATTATAATTTATCATAATTTTTTCAAACACCAGAATCATTACAAAATAATTTAAATATTAAATATTTCTATTATCATTAATATGTAATTAATATTAAATTATTAATGAAACCATTGTCAAAATATTAAAGTTATTTATAATAACTCAAGATATTTTTAAAAGTATTAACATTACCATTAAATGATTTTTAAAATTATTTTTAAATAATTACCATTAATATTTAAATATTAAAGCATTATTTATCAAAATATTAAAAGTCATTAATTATTACTTAAAATATTTTTAAATTATTTATATCCTTTTTAAATGATTTTTAATTTAATAAAACTATTTTTAAACTATTTATTTAATATTATTATTAAATAACTCTAATATCATTTAATATTAATTTATTAATAAAATTTACCTTTAAATATTAAAAGTTATATTTTATAACTTCAAATAGTTTAAAACTATTTATTTTCATTTAAAATGATTTTTATACTATTAAAATCATTTTAAACTAATTTATTTAATATAATTATTAAATAAATCTAATACCATTAATATTAAATAATTAATAAAATTTATCTTAAAATATTAAAAGTTATGTTTTATAACTTAAAATATTTTTAAATACTTTATTATCATTTAAATTAATTTTTAATATAATAAAATCATTTTTAATTAATTTATTAAATAAATTAACTATCAATAATATTTAAATAAATACTAATATTTATAAAAAATATGTCAAATTATTAAAAGTTAATTTTTATAACTTAAAATAATTTTTAAAATAATTTTTGTAATTTTCAGAAACTAAATTTTATTTTTAAATGATTTTTTGGAAAATAAATTAAATAAAATTAAAAAGTCTATTGCTATAGCCTTTAGCGACAGAATCTGTCGTTATAGGTGTTCTTGAGCTCCAAGAACATTCATAAGCAGTTAACGAGATGCCATGTTTGACCAACAAAAATTTTCAATCTGTAATGTTTCTAGGCAAACTAATGGTTATAGAATGTAGTACTAATGTAACACTACATGACCCAACAACAAACATGGCCAAATAGCATAATACAAAGGAGATCTAAGCATGCAAAGTGGCTGTCAGAGCTGTTCTTCATTTCTGGGTTACCCAGACCCATAAATGAAGAATAGTTCGAGTAGCCACTTTTGGGCTTCCACAACTTGCAATCCATATGATAATTTTGTGATATGAGTGTTGCAATGTGTAGCCAACTTGTAAGTGAAGAGATCTAACACATAAAACACATATAACAACAGAATCAACCGTTAAGATCCGGTCAAACCACGTCAGAGACCGTGTTTATATGTATTCTGGGTTACCCAGAGAACAGAAAACATGATCATGTTGCCTAGTTTGACCGTCAACTAAATCCAACATGTTTAATGTTTATGTGATCTAAAGACACTAGAATGTAGTATAAACAACATACTACAACTTAGATGCAAGAACCATAACAAAACATCAAACCACTGTCAGATCCAAGCTCTTAAACTTCTTGTCAGACGGTTCTGGGCAAGATCTGGGTTACCCAGAACTTGTACAGTCATGGTTGGTCAACGATATTTGACCACCCATAACTTTCACTATGTAACAGATCTGACCCTGATTTGAGTTCCAGAATAAAGACCACATAACATACTACAAGTACAAACTTTCAAAACACAAAAACCATAAACAGAAAGACATCTACAAGACCTGACAATTGGTTATCAGACAACACATAATTTTTTTCCAGATTTTTGAAAACATCAATTCTGAGCCTATAGATGTTATGGATCTAACATCTATCAACGCAGATCATCTATATGGACTATAAATAACATGTTTAAACATTAAAACACAAGATCTAACATGGAATCAAAGTTCAGATTTCTAAATTAGGTTTTATACCTCTATGAACAAATCTTGATTCTAGGCTACTGATCTGATAATGGAAGTAGTAGGGCTTGATTTGGGGACTGGTCCACTACTATATTTCGTGGGTTTGGGGTTGAGAGACTTTGGCTAAGTGTAAGTGAACAAATGGGCTTTGTTTTGTGATTTTTTTATCTCTTTAATTCTTATATCTATTGATGCTATGTATTTGGCTGATGCAAGGTGGCAATAAATCAGATATGGCTGAGTTTTAGAGCGTATGGGAGAACTTAACATGGCGAGTCACTAGATTTTCCAACTTATTTGCTTAAAACATAAGAAAATGGTAGTTTAGTCATTTGCTAGCAAATTTAATGGCACAAATGTAACTTGACAAACCCTTAGGACTTGACCCTTAGGGTTTAACCCTAAGGTTTAAAAAAATTGGTTTTTTATGATTTTTATTTAGGGTTTAAAAATTTAGTTTCTAAAAATTTTAAATTACGGTTACTAAATTAATTTAGGTTTTAAAATTACTTAAACTTGTATATTAAGTTTAAGATCTACTAATTACAGTTCGTTTTTCCAATTTAGCGATTAGGGTACCTAATTTGGTAATTAGTGTTTCTAATTTAGAAATTAGTGTTCCTAATAATTAGGGTTTCCCTAATTAGGGTTATATTCCATAATACTTAACCTTAATTATAATAACACAGTTACATAACAGTCTCGAAATCATGATTGAGTTTTAAAACAGGGTTTAACAAATTAATGCTAGTGTTTGGTCATGATACAACATAATTGACCAACAATTATCAGTCTATACCAACAATACATATTTATAGCACTGAAATATAATTAATATAATATTATTATTCTCATTCCTTATTCCAAATCCAGGATTAGGGTTTGGAGTCCATATCTGATTTATCTTGCATATGTAATATTATTAATTAAGTTAAAATAATTAACTTAAATAATCTGAACTAAAATTCATATAATAAATTAGTAATTATAATAATTCTAATAATCATTTCATATATTATTTAAATAATATAATAATCATATTTTCATGAAAAAGAAATAATAAAAATCATTTCTGCTATAAAATTAATTATTATAAGAATATAATTTATAATGATCAATAATTCTAAAATAAAATTATTTATAATTATTCATATAATAAATATATTTTTATTTATCACATAAATACATACGCTTTATCTTAAACATATTCCCACCTTTAAAATAAAAAAAAAATTATATGCAAAATTTATAATTTAATTATATAGAAAATATCGGGCTATTACATTCACCATCCCTTATAAAGATTCTATCCCCGGAATCTTCGTTTTAAAACTTATACATGTAAGGGTACATAACATACACAATCATTGCAAGTAGATCTCGATCATATTCGATCGGACTGATCTTTAACTATTCAACATAAAGCTTGTCTATTTGATTAAACAGAAATTTGATTTCTAAAAGAACTTAAATTCCTCCTTCAAAATTTCTTTATAAAATAATTTGCTATATATAGAAAAATCATATATAAGAAAATAAAAGTTATTCGAATAATACCTGGAGTTCCATTCCCAGCTGCCATGGTATCCTGGACCATCATGTTGAAGACTCTTGCGGTTGATTATGTTGGCTTGTTTGATGAAGTTGGTCCTGTGATCGCCAGAGTCCCGCTGCCTTTCCCCGTGGTTACACTGCCTGCCTCCATTCTCCTTTTCAGACAATCCTTCACCTTATGCTCCATTGACCCACACAGAAAACACCCAATGTTCATTCTTGGATTGGGGCGGTTGGGAGAGATATGACCCTCTTGCCCGCACTTGTAACACACTAACTTACCCTTTAAACATTCAGTAGAATGATTTTTTCCGCAGTTCCCACACTGCACAACCTACTTCTTAACACCTTCCTGCTTGACCTGAATGTTTCTAAAATTGTTCCCCTTTCTTTTAACATTTCCACTCCTACTCCCACTATTAGTTTCCACCTTCACAGCTCCCTCAACTCCACCCTTGTTTCTTTTCTCTTTGTTGTAGAGGCTCATAGCCTCACTTCCCTCCTAGGTTATGATAGCCTTTTCTAAGAGGGCTGCGAATGTAGTGATCTGCAACACTGCCATCTTATTATAGAGCCACAGTTTTAATCCCAGCTCGAACCTCTTCGCCTTCTTTGCCTCTGTATCTACTTGATGCGGAGTGAACCTAGCCAACTCATTGAATTTTGTGGCATATTCCACAACAATCATGATATCCTATTTTAACTCTAGAAACTTCACCTCCATCCTCTCCTTCATACTAGCTGAGAGATAGTTTTCGAAAAACATTGTTTTAAACCTAGCCCAAGTTACCACACCTTCTCCTGCCCTTGCTTGATTTGCCTCCTACCAAAAATTTGCCTCCCCTTTCATCATATAGGTGGCAAAAGCGGTCTTTTGCCCCTCAGCTACCCTAGCTATCACAAATGCTTTTTTAATTTCCTTAACCTAAGTTTGGGCTTCTACAGGGTCAGTTGTACCTCTAAATTCTGGCGGTCCTACAGCCTTAAAATCTTTGAAGTTTGCCAAGCAATTGTCTGGCTGGTTCCCTGCGGCTGGCATTCCCTGCTGCATAGCCTGAGCTACCATGTTTGCAAAGTTTGCATCTGGTCTTGTTGTTGTCCTCTCGCGTTGTTGACAGATTCTTCTGCCCTTTGATTTCGAGTTTGATGTCTTGGCGGCATTATCTGATTAAATAGAATCATAAATTTAACTTGCATTCTAAACCTTATTGTATAATTTTAACATATAACACGAAGTTTTATACAAAACTTATTACATTAATCAAAATAGATTCACATTCATTCAACTAAGTCATAGTACTTTACATAACATAGCACATACTGCTATCCCTTTATGATAACAAAAGTCGGGATTTACTGTTATAACTCATACAAAAGTTGAGAATATTATATTATACAAACATACTTATCATAGAACACAAATTGAACACGCATAATCTAATAGTACTTATAGTACTGGTTCAGTACGCCTTTTTTCTGGATCTTAGACAACCTTTCGCCTGATGTCCTTCTATCCCACAGATAAAATAGACACCTTGCTCCGGATTGGGACAATGAGGAGAAAAATGTCCCTCATATCCGCAATTATAGCAAATATTTTCCCCCTTCTGGCACAAGACTTCATGTTTTTAGTCACAGTTTGTACACCTTTCTATTCTGTTTAAGGTTCCCTTGGTTGTTATCGGAATTTCCTATATCGCGGTATTTCATTCTTCTTTTCCCCTTCTTGTTTGGAGCTGCACCTGATTTATTGCTTTTAGCTCCCATCTGAACAATTTAGATTTTAAGCTTATCTTGTTCTTTCATTATTTCTATTAATGTCTTTCGTAATTGACTATTTAGTAGCTTTTCTATTTCCCAAAGTTTTTCCAGAGAAGAAACCTTGTTCCTCAGATTCTGCACCTCCGTTGATGCTCGATCAGCTCTAACTTTAGTGTCCGAATCACTATCTGTTAGTTCTACCATTTCTGGATCTGGTACTACGTTTTCCACAATAACCACCTCATCTGAGTTACTTTCATTATGAGCCTCTATTTCAGCTATTGGCTTTGATTTTGGCTCCTTTTTTACGATTTGAGGGTATCCTATTCTTTTTCACATGACATCTACACATATAAATTATCCTGATTAGCATATAATATATACACATAGCAAATAATAGTTTTATATAAGTTATCTTTTATTTTGGTTGACGATGAATTTATTCAATTCATCTCCTTTTAAACTATATTTGAGTTATTTGTATTTTCAACGTTTCCCTCTATCCTAAGGTTATAGCCTAAGGTCTATCCCACCTAATGTTTCAAACCCTAAGCTCTGATACCAACCTGTGACGCCCCCAAATTCAGGTACTTGAAACCCGAACTCGGTGCTTCACGATACCATTTCTATAAGCGGAATAATACTAATAATAATAACAATAATATAGATACCAAACTTAATTTACATTTACCAGAGTCTAAATCCCAGGTACGCGACCTTTAAACATTCATTACATGATAATTACAAGATATCATTGTCTTAATAAAGTTTAATTATTACATAGGATATCCTAAAACTTATTCTACAACCTTTCCATTTTCTTTGTTCATGGCAGAGCTTTCTGGTTGATCACACTTTACTGAAAACATTTAAATTAAGCAAGAATGAGCATTTGAGTGCCCAACAAGTAATACAAATAATAAATATTAGCTGAAAGGATTAAATGTTTTCTTTGAATGACATTTCTACAACGAATCAACAGTTGTGAAGTAAGCTGAAACAATTCTAAACAACATAACAATTCTATTTCAAATTTTAAAACTATGTATTGACTATAATTGGAGATCAGTCGATAGATTATGAATATTATTTTCTATTTTCGAAAAGGTTAAACAGAACTTCATCTGTAAACCATCATAACTTACAGGCACGGGGGTGATCAGCCCGTTATGCCCTATATTGATCAATACTACATGTTCGAAAAATATTTTTGTCCAGCATATCTGCCTTAGGCGCATAAAAGTTTCCCATGTTCGGGTTATTCATACTTAGTCGAGAATCCGAACCCAAAATAATTCGGTTGGATACAATAAAGTTCTATCTTGTTCAACAATATTTTTAAGTTTGTGTCTAGCCAAATCAAATAGCTTAGACGACTTTTAAGTCAACGTATACATACTGAAAACCAATAAGTATGTATCAACATGTGATAAAATTTAATGATTATCCAAGTGAGGACACTTGTATAACCATATTTAAAAATTAACGAACAGAATAAATATCAGGATTGTACAATAATACTACATTGATAAACAATGATCGAGGAATTTAATAACTTGTATGAATTCAAATAAGTGGATACATAATCGATAACAATAGAGTTAATAATCTGGCATAATGAGAATATAATTCTGAAACTTTCTTACTCAAGTCTATTGCATAAAGTAAATGCAAAGGGTAGGATACTTGCCTGAGCTGCTGCTTAAAATAACGCAACTTAGTTTTATCTTTTATATCGAAACCTATCATTAATAAGATCATTCTATCGATTAGAAATACATATCATAACACATAGTACTACTAATTGCAGTCAACACATAACCTAATCACATTGTCACACATGTTTAACTGTCATTGTATTACATACAGACATGTATCTAGTCAAATTATCTAAGTTCAGATCAATTTTTGAAACATTTCGGTGAACCAACGTTTTTATCGGGTAATTATCGAGTCTAGAACTCTAGTCTAGAGTTTAATATTTGATTTAAATAACTTAAATATCAGTCATATTATTTTTAAATGACTTCTAATAATTTTTAATTAATTATTATAATTTATCATAATTTTTTCAAACACCGGATTCATTATAAAATGATTTAAATATTAAATAATTCTATTATCATTAATATGTAATTAATATTAAATTATTAATGAAACCATTGCCAAAATATTAAAGTTATTTATAATAATTCAAAATATTTTTAAAAGTATGAACATTACCCTTAAATGATTTTTAAAATAATTTTTTAATAATTACCATTACTATTTAAATATTAATGCATTATTTATCAAAATATTAAAAGTCATTAATTATTACTTAAAATATTTTTAAATCATTTATATCCTTTTTAAATAATTTTTAATTTAATAAAACTATTTTTAAACTATTTATTTAATATTATTATTAAATAACTTTAATATCATTTAATATTATTTTATTAATGAAATTTACCTTTAAATATTAAAAGTTATATTTTATAACTTAAAATATTTTAAAACTATTTATTTTCATTTAAAATGATTTTTATAATATTAAAATTATTTTTAAACTAATTTATTCAATATAATTATTAAATAAATCTAATACCATTAATATTAAATAATTAAAAAAATTTATCTTAAAATATTAGAAGTTATGTTTTATAACTTAAAAATATTTTTAAATACTTTATTATCATTTAAAATGATTTTTAATGTAATAAAATTATTTTTAATTAATTTATTTAATACATTTAATAAATAAAATAACTATCAATAATATTTAAATAAATACTAATATTTATAAAAAATATGTCAAATTATTAAAAGTTAATTTTTATAACTTAAAATAATTTTTAAAATAATTTTTGTAATTTTCATAAATTAATTTCTATTTTTAAAAGATTTTTTTGAAAATAAATTAAATAAAATTAAAAAATTTGTCGCTATAGCCTTTAGCGACAGAATCTGTCGCCATAGGTGTTCTTGAGCACCAAGAACATTCATAAGCAGTTAACGAGATGCCATGTTTGACCAACAAAATTTTTTAATCTATAATGTTTCTAGGCAAACTAATGGTTATAGAATGTAGTACTAATGTAACACTATATGATCCAATGACAAACATGGCCAAATAGCATAATACAAAGGAGATCTAAGCATGCAAAGTGGTTGTCAGAGCTGTTTTTCATTTCTGGGTTACCCAGACCCAGAAATGAAGAATAGTTCGAGTAGCCACTTTTGAGCTTCCACAACTTGCAATCCATATGATAATTTTGTGATATGAGTGTTGCAATGTGTAGCCAACTTGTAAGTGAAGAGATCTAACACATAAAACACATATAACAACAACATAATCAACCGTTAAGATCCGGTCAAACCATGTCAGAGACCATGTTCATATGTATTCTGGGTTACCAAGAAAATAGAAAACATGATCATGCTGGTTTTACCGTCCACTAAATCCAACATGTTCAATGTTTATGTGGTCTAAAGACACTAGAATGTAGTATAAACAACATACTACAACTTAGATGCAAGAACCATAACAAAACATCAAACCACTGTCAGATCCAAGCTCTTAAACTTTTTGTCAGACGGTTCTAGGCAAGATCTAGGTTACCCAGATCTTGTCCAGTCATGGTCGGTCAACGATGTTTGACCACCCATAACTTTCACCATGTAACAGATCTAACCCTGATTTGAGTTCCAGAATACAGACCACATAACATACTACAAGTACAAACTTTCAAAACATAAAAACCATAAATAGAAAGAGATCTGCAAGACCTGACATTTGGTTGTCGGACAACACATAAAATTTTTCCAGATTTTTGAAAACATTAAATCCAAGCCTATAGATGTTATGGATCTAACATCTATCAACCCAGATCATCTATATGGACAATAAACAACATGTTTAAACATTTAAACATAAGATCTAACATGGAATCAAAGTTCAGATTTCTAAATTAGGTTTTATACCTCTATGAACAAATCTTGATTCTAGGCTACTGATCTGATAATGGAAGTAGTGGGGCTTGATTTGGGGACTAGTCCACTACTATATTTCGTGTGTTTGGGGTTGAGAGAGTTTGGCTAAGTGTAAGTGAACAAATGAGCTTTTTTTGTGATTTTCTCTCTCTTTAATTCTTATATCCATTGATGCAATGTATTTGGCTGATGCAAGTTGGCAATAGATCAGATATGGCTGAGTTTTAGAGCACATGGGAGATCTTAACATAGTGAGTCACTAGATTTGCCAACTTATTTGCTTAAAACATAAGAAAAGGGTATTTTAGTCATTTGCTAGCAAATTTAATGGCACAAATATAACTTGGCAAACCCTTAGGGTTTAACCCTAAGGTTTAAAAAAAATGGATTTCTAAGATTTTTATTTAGGGTTTAAAAATTTAGTTTCTAAAAATTTCAAAGTAGGGTTACTAAATTAATTTAGGTTTCAAAATTACTTAAACTTACATAATAAGTTTAAGATCTACTAATTATAGTTAGTTTTTCCAATTTAGCGATTAGGGTACCTAATTTGGCAATTAGGGTTTCTAATTTAGAAATTAGGGTTCCTAATAATTAGGGTTTTCCCTAATTATGGTTATATTCCATAATACTTTACCTTAATTATAATAACACAGTTACATAACAGTCTCGAATTCATGATTGAGTTTTAAAATAGGGTTTAACAAATTAATCCTAGTGTTTGGTCATGATACAACATAATTGACCAACCATTATCAATCTATACATATAGTACATATTTATAGCACAGAAATATAATTAATATAATATTATTATTCTCATTCCTTATTCTAAATCCAGAATTAGTGTTTGGATTCCATATCTGATTTATCTTATGGATTCTTTGAAGTGTATTTTTAGCAAACCTATGTTGAATTGCCAGTTATCAAAGTGGTAGCTAATCCTTTAAAAGTTCGACATCATTTATGTGACCTAAAAAACCATCAAGGGTCAAGGAATTGCAAAACAACTATATGCAGAGCCAGTAAGAGATTTCGAGCCTCTGGAGACATATTTTCCAGATGATGTAATGACAATTCAACAAGCTAAAAGAGAAGATGTGGGTCAATTCTGGAAATTGTACTTTGCCGGCACAACAAACGCAGAAGGCGTCAGGGAAGGGGCAGTTCTCATATCTATTACTGGGGAGCAGTACCTCGTAGCAACCAAATTGCAATTCAACAACTCCAACAACACATCAGAATATGAAGGATGCCTTGTAGGCATTAGTACAAAGTACCTAATAGACAACACTTAAATTACAATGCTTTTTAACAAAACGTTGTAAATATATATGAAAACATGTTATCTATTTAAAAAGAGTATTTTTTGATTTTAACTAGATAACAGTTTTTTTAAAAACGTCATGTATCTAAAAAACGCGGAGCTAAAAAAAAGGCGGTTAAATGAAAACTTAAAATTAAATCTACTAAGTGCTAGGGTTCAAGTCTTTTATTTCCTTTCTCACCGAGTGTCTGTCTCTCATCTCTGTCTATTTAGCCTCTTTTCGTTCCATCTGGAAAACAAAAGCTAGGTTTTGCCTAGATTTGATTTCCTGTAACTCTCAAATCTCTACATCCATGGCAAAGACAAGCGGCGGTGGTAGCGCGGCCGGACGAGTTCTTGGGGGAGACGCCGTGTGACTTTGTGAGTTTGAGGAGTAGTAGTACAAAGCCCACCGAGAAAGAGATAATAGAGTTTTGTAGAGGGATGTTGCCTAAATATATGGTGCCGATGTGCCTTTCTATTTTTTTAAAATTCTCCGATTTTGATTTGTTTAATCTAGTATATATGTTTGGATCTATGTTGTATTGGTTTCTCCTTAAGTCTTGGCTGAAGGCTGTATAACATCTAATTAGATATGCACATTGTTTGATTATCAGATTACACTAAGTATGAATATAAATGAATTTTGCTACTTCATCTATCTGAGTTTTAGTTTTTGTAATTGATATGCTAATTCGAGTATTGTGAAATAGATATTTTTAGTTTTAAGTTGGGCTGTATTTGATTTTTTCTGATGAGTTGACACACTATTTTGGTAGTTTTGTCTGGACATATCTAAGTATGTTTTCTACTTCCTTTTTTCTCTAAAATTTATAGCATCTTCTTGGGCTGAATATTTTTTGTGAATTACGAGAATAATCAATCTATTGTTCGAGTATGACTTTTTCAATCTGAATTTATAAGGTAACTTTTCCCATCTCTACGTGCTTATAGCTGGAAACTGTATTTACTTGTTGAATAATAATGTTTGAAGGAATGTCTTAAGTTGATTATATAGATTATTAGTGCTCATTTTCAGATCAACACAATTTTTGCTTAATATTACTCTTTCACTCAGGATCGGTTAGAATCGTCTTTTATGAAGAAAAACATTAGTCCTCTCTGTACAAAGCTGTATTCATCTTCTCATATTTTCTACTAAATATTTTATTACATCAAGTATGTTGTTTCTTCTACTTGTTGGTTGCAAGTATAACTTTTATATAGTTGTTAAACTTGTAGTTATATTTAGCATGAAGCTGTAGATATATGGTTTCTGTAAAGATTATTTTGCATTAACTATACATGTTTCAGGAGATCGAGGAAGCTAGTTGTTTAAATTCTTTGATAACAATTTTGGTTTTCTCTCATTGAATGTATAGGATCTTCCGAAGAACACCTTTTCAGTACTACTCATTTGCAACATTAAGTAGTCAAGATGGTAATAACAGACATTACGAATGTTATGTTAATACAGTACCATTATAAGGATTTCATACTTCAGTTTCATTTTGTTCCTTGTTTTCTAGTCAGTATTACTCGATGTTCTCATAGTTACAATTATACCAAAAGGGTGATTCTATGTTTTAATATTACGCCCTGATATATGGCACCTTGTGCTGAAATGAAGCATATAATTATTTATTTAATTCACACAAAATCAACGATGAAAGCTGAACCTTTTCTTGATCCATATTGATCACTGACGGAGTGATCATACATCAAGTTTAAATGAAATGAAATTCGTTATTAGGGGCCTTGAAGACCAGTGTTATACATGGTTTGGATTAGTGGTGAAAATAGTATGTTTATTCTGTTTTTCAATTCCCTTTAGTACAATGACTTGATAAATATGAAGGTCATATATAGATGATATAAATATATGTATATAATTTCCCCTTGAGAGTTGATTATGTGCCTGTGAAAACTTTGATTAGTCTTGCTGCTGATATCATCTAATGCCATCTCTATAGAAACCTTTGCCTCTCTACCAGAACGAGTCGTGTTGTCTATAATGACACCTACAACCGAGTACTCATGACTTCTTGTCGCTGCTTGTGTAGAAAACAAGGCCAGTGCAGTGAATGAGAGGATGAGGCATCTAAAGAGTATGTTCATTTTGTTTTGGTAGAATGAGAGGATGATGCATCTCTGTTATAGATTGAAAGTTTGTTTAACTTCCCTTCTTCAACTGTGTGACAGTTATATGCAAGTCTAAAATAAAATGGGATGGAACCTAAGTGATATTTAGTACTCCTAATGAGAATCTATTTATATTCTGAATACAGATGTGGATTGCAAAGGCGGAGTACGACGAATCTGGTCCATCAATTGTGCACAGGAAATGCTTGAAGCACCTCTTAACCCAAAGGCTAACCGTGAGAAAATGACCCAGATCATGTTCGAGACCTTGGCATCTCTCAGCACCTTCCAGCAGGTTTTTCCTATTAACAATCAAAGCTAGGCTACTTATCATTTGAATATTTTTTACTCATTCTAGTGAAATGTCCAACAGTATGTTGCATTTTTTGCATTAATAAAAATTGCACATATAGTAAGAGGTCCTTGTGTTACTTCTTGAACTTCCATTTTGCATTGCTGGACTGCTAGGATGCTGGAAGTGGAATAATAGTTTCTGGTTTTGCTTAAATGAACTTGTTGCTTGCAATTTCTTGTTCTACAACTGTTTTTTTTATTTAGTTTCATGTATTAGTGTTTGAAAAACTTCTGAAGATATCTATTTTATTTGTATCTATGGTTGACTCAAGGCTGGTAGTTTATAAATCTGAGGATAAAGGACTTTGAATTTTACTAGATTTCTTGTTTCCCAGTGTTTATGCCAAAATTCCTTTTTATGGACTTTGGTTGCTTTATTATTTGTGAATTGCTCTGTTAGATTTTGTGTAATCTATATGTTTTTATCTAATAATATTCAAGACTATGGAATTCAGTCTCAGGAGTACTTTAATGTGCACAACAAATTCCCAAAATTGATGAGGTGATTACTAGAGTTCTTGGTTTTCTTATAGGCCCTTATGTGGTGGTCACGACTATATTGAGCCAAAACCTGAGGAATGGCACACGGCAGGATCAGATCAAAGCTAGCACAAGCTGGTCTCAAGATCTGGGTCCTTGCAGGTAAGATGGAAACTGCAATCAACAGAGGGTATGTTTAAGGATCTTTTTTAATCATTAGTTATTTTGTGACTTGACGTTTTAAGATGCTCCATAACTGAAATAAAACTCTTATTTCCTGCTGCAGATTTTCATGTAGCCTACTTAGATGAGGTATGAAACAAATATGTATAGCAACAAACGCAGACATGTTAGCTCAAGATTCCAAAGAAGTATTTGTTTTTAGAAGTATAATGTAATTTCAGGGATATATTTCAATTCATGTTAGTACTAATTTCTGTTTGTTATTGTTAAGCAGGCAGTAAAGGAGAATATTTTGATGCAAATCATCAATGCCTCTCAAATGGTTAAGCTTGAAAAAGACCCCTATGCTGCATTTGCCTTAACAATCGATAGGAAAACACTAACTTATGCGTTGGAGCATCAGTTCTTGAATTTAGCAGTTGATTGTGCATCTGTGATATGGTGTCGAGTCTCTCCTAGGCAGAAGGCATTGGTAAAATACTTATATTCATTGTGAAACATTTGTTCTGAATTCTCTCATTTCTGATATTGAATTTTCAGCAGGTGAAACATTTGTGCAGTCATTTTATAACAATGGACATCATGACAGCAAATAAAATACAATGTAATATTTTGTGGATGTAGTAATTTGATAATGTAAACGTATGGTATTATTGGGATGTATTTTGAATGGTTGATACATTTTGGCTTTAAATTTAAATGAGAATTTAGACCTTTTAGCTTATATATCATGGCATTAGTAGATTGCACGTGCACTGGTAATATAGGTGAAACATAATTTTTTTTAATCTACAACATTTTAAAATCGTTGTGTAAATGTGCCTAAATGTTGTCTGATATACTAAACAACATTTTTATCCAAAAAACGTTGTGGAATCATATCTTCTACAACGTTTTTAAGCATCTGCTAATTTTTGAAAAACAAATCTACAACGTTTTTTTCTAAAAAAACGTTTTGTATTGTGCTTAACTACAACGTTTTAAAAATGTTGTGTAAGGGTGTTAAATAGACAACACTCTTAACCACGACGTTTTTCTGACTGAAACCACAACATTTTTTTCGCGTTGTCTATTTACTGTTTTGTAGTAGTGAGGGTTAAATTGGCTTAGTCAATGGGGGTCAGACGGTTGGCAGTTTGTGAAGACTCAGAGTTGGTCATCAAACAATCCACTGGGACATACAGTACCAAAGAATTGCATCTATTACCATACTATCGCCACATTATCAAAATGGCGAGAGAGTTTGAAAACATTGCCTTCATACATATTCCTCGAAATAGAAATGATTTCGCAGACGTATTGGCCACACTAGCCTTATTGGTCAACATATCAGCAAGGAAGGGTATGCCTGCTATCACGTTCACGACACAGAATGCACCCGTTTAACGAAATAGTGTTGGGGAAATATCTAATGAAATATCTCCTACCAGACCACCTCGATACTAAGACATAAAAGAGTTTGCGAGGCGGATCTATCCCCGAGGGAGCAAGCCAAACTGAAAAGAATCGAATAGAAAAGATGGCGATGAAATTCTTCTTAAGCGGGATGCAAAGAGACACAAGCATATGCCTTCTAAGGTGTTTAGACAAGGACCAGGCCCAGAGACTTACGAATGAGTTGCATGACGGGGTGTGCGGAGCGCACATGAGTGGACCCCTGCTCACCAAGAAGATATTTATGACGAGACACTATTGGATCTCCCTCAAAGCTGATTGCGATGATCACGTTAAGCGTTGTTATCAATGTTAAATCCATGCCAACATTATCCATGCATCTCCTAACCAACTACATTGTATGACCTCACCGTTGCCATTTTCCATGTGGGGAATGGACGTGATTGGACCAGTTGAGCCCAAAGCTAGTAATGGTCACATATTCATCTTCGCTATGATTGATTAATTTACCATATAGGTGGAAAAATCCTCTTTCCCCAAGGTTACCAAGGAGGACATCGTCAGCTTAATCAGGAACAACGTCATCTATCGATAGGAGCAATCAGAGGTTATCATGTCAGACAACGCCAAGAATCTGAATAACGAGCTAATAAGGGAACTATACATCAAGTTTAATATTAAACACCTCAACTCAGTTATCTACCATCTAAAAATGAATGGCGCGGTGGAAGCCACCAACAAAAACATCAAGAAGAAAATTGAGAATATGTCATAAAATTACCAAGGGTGGCTTGATTTGTTGCCTTTAACCCTGCTCACCTACTGAATGTCGACTCGCACCTCAACTGGGGCAACCCCCTACTTATTAATATATGGAATGGATGTCCTACTCCCCATAAAGGTTGAAATGGAGTCGCTGAGGGTGATAATGGACTCCTAGATAGAAGAGGGTCAATGGCTATAAGATCGAAACGATTAGCTATCCCTAATAGACGAGAAAAGGCTTGCCACTATCTTTCATGATCAGCTATACCAATAATGAATGTCTCGGTCCTAGAACAAAAAAGTACGGCTCTAGGAGTTTAATGAGTATGATTTGGTTTTAAAGAAGATCATTCCAGGCCAGGACGCAACCAAAGGAAAATTCACCTCGAATTGGGAAAGACCCTTCGTTGTCAAAACGATCTTATCAGGTGCAGCCCTGAGATTGCGAGAGATGGACGGTGAGGAGTTCCCACAACTGATCAATTCCGATTCGGTGAAACAGTACTATATTTGTAAACCTTTTTTGCAAGCATGGATCCTATAGTTAAAAAAAATCATCAGGTCCTTATAGCCTGAACAACGTAAGACCTGATCTCCCCCCTCTACAAGAGTACGTAGGCAACCATCTATGGTACGGTCTAATCCTCCAAAAATAACAACCAAACAATTTTACCTCATATCCCATATACTAACCCCAAAACTCAAACCACCAGAAAATTAAAATATACCCAAAAGACCCCCCAAGTCAACGACCCATGCTAAGAAGACCTGACGACATCTCAACATTGGTTTGTCAAATCTAGCATAAGTCCTGGAGATGACGAGAACAATAATATATCGAGATAGTAGGTCATGGGGATAAAACGACAATTAGTGTACAAGGTCAAAACGTGCTCAAAGGAGGCAAGTGGACTAAACATGTTCCTTTTTATATATACAACTATTTAAGCATACAAAAATCATCTTGAATATATAACAAAAGAGAATAACATAGTTTGTGCAGGAAAATAAAGCAAGACTATAAATATGAGATCAGATGGGATAATAACTCAAAATACCCAGCCGACTCCGTAGTCGAAGGAGCGGTCCAGAGCTCCTGCTCCACAGCATCAATGCGTCTCAAGAGCTCCAGTGCTGACTAGAGGGTCCCCTCCTGACTCTTTATCATATCCTGAGCATGATCGACAAGCTCATCAGCAAAAGATTGGAGTGCATCCCTCTCAACTACGGCCTCATCTCTAACAGTGAGAGATGCATCCCTCTCAATGCTGGCAACATCCCTACCTACTAGGGCTATCAACATCAAGGCCTGAGCCTGATCTCGCTCGAATGTCAGAAGATGAACCTGACGAACCAACGCCTCCCTAGATGTTGAAATAGAACTCAGAGTCGCACTAGCAAGTGCCTTTATCAAATCAGCAGACAACTCATCCTCAGTAAGAGATATAGGACCCCCAGCGACTCCTCCTCATCAATAGACCAGCCCCTCGCCCCGACATGATCAACCACATTTGGTGTTAAGCCAGCCTTCAGTCAAGCCAAATACTTTATCGACCAGCCGAGATGACCATCCCTGAAATTCACCATCTACTTGTGAGACCAAAATCCATAGACTCGTGCCAAATCCACCACAGTAGCAAAATAAAAAGGGAAACGATAATCCTCAGTCCCCTCATATAAATGAACCTTCTGATGCTGATCAAACTGACCCATCACCACTTGAGGATGATGCGTGGTCACACCCCTCAACCCGACCAAAGAGAGGAAGTCCAAGTCGGTCACATGAGTGTCAAAACTTAAGAAGGAACAATATCCAGAGTACATCACAATCTCAAAAGGATCCTCCATGGTATCCAAGAACTCAGTCCAAGATGAACGTCAATACACGAGGTTGGACGGAACAAATAAAACATTGTCATGTCGTGATCAAAATAAAACGAGTTACGACGGAGCTGACCAATAGGCCTTAAATGGGTTATAAACCAAATATACAAGAGAACGGGGTTACCTCAAAACTCTTGATCCCCGACTATCCGATAAAAGGAGGCCGAAAGCAACATCTCTACCAATATGTGAGGAAGGATAATAAAGTCATCCCGAAGGGCTTTAACAACCATCGACATCCCTACGTCCAGATGATCAACATAAAAGGGCATACATAAGTATGCACAAGACACACACCACCATGGCGTCCACCCGCACTGTCTGCCACCTATCCGCGAAAATAGCAAAATCTCCCTCGTAAACGACAAAGTTATCAGCTGAAGAAAAGCGATCTATCAACAAGTCCATCAACACGATGTGGCTACTGCCCACCTTTGCTAAAACAACTGACCTTCTCAAACCATTCATGGTCATGAACTGGCAGTGCATATGTCCCACCGCCACTCTGGCACATGGGTCGTTCATCAGCAAACCCGAGATACGACAATACTCATCTAGTGTGGGGGTCAACTCATCCGACCCAAATCTAAAGACATGTTGTTCTGGGATATAATGGGTCAACATCCCATCCACGAACCCATCCAAGACCTGGAAGGACAAAAGAGACATAGTGTGACCCAACATTCGAACCACGGTAATATAGTTAGGATCCGATAAACTGCCATGCCAATATCTCAAACGGGTGGCTACCTGGCTCGGCGGAGAATGATCTATACGAGCGACTAATGAAGAAGTCATCTGTAAAAATAGTATCACAAACACCATATAGGGGTTAATTCTATCCAATCATTTACAAATATATAAGCATGCATCATAATAAATGATAATACGACATATGTAATGAATCAATGGAAAGATATATATATATATATATATATATATATATATCATTGTGGAACACATCTGGTTTTATATATACATCAACATCATCTCAATGATACATGTGAAAAAAATAAAAAGGTATATGATAATGGGACACAGATGCCCAATAACTCATAGAGGCCTATTAAATAAACTATACGACATCTATATGAAAGTACTGGCATCATCAAACTGGTCAATCGGATCAGGTCCTCCTAAGTCAGTATATTATGTATATCTAGATGGTAGAATAAGGGATTTCCTCCTTCAACAAAACCAGTAATACTAGATGGACCAGCCTCGAACCTAAAAGGATCAAAAGTATCGGTTTCAGATGGATCCCTACCCAGGTGGCGAATAAAGAAGGGCATTCGATCTAACTGTTGTGTCAAGTGTGCAATATGAGAGAGATGAGTCGGTTCTCGGACACAATCCATCCAATCGATCATCATCACAAACCCCAAAACCATGTCCCCCAAGAACTGGGTAACACGTCACTTAGCGTCGATAGTACAGGGAACCCACCAAAGAGAAAAAGTAGATGAAGTGTTGGGGCCGTTTGACAAAAGGAACCCATCATGACCCTTTAAAGGGATCTATGAGATCGGCTGAGCTAGAGGCCAAAATTACTGACCAGGGGGAAGAAAAGGGATGCGAATCTCCCATCAAACACATTGGAAGGCACACTCCTAAAGATAGAGCTCCCAGCCTCCATCAAACAACAGAGGAACCTATTGTGTTGATAAAACATACTTAGGCCCTATCGAAAAACCTCCCTCAAATCCCTCAGCCAAATACTTTAAGGTATAAGGGACCCACATCACGCTCACAGTCGATAGCAGCTCCAACTAGACACGATAATGTGCAAAATTATCTAAAAATAGGGAACTCCTCTAAAGTGGAATGATGTCACCGGCGACCCCGAAGAGAAGCATCCAAACCCAGAGTGGTAACAGGGCAAAGGCAATGAAGCCTCTCTTAAGCCTAGGACTGTAAATATAAAAAACACGACATAAGTCACATAAAATTACAACCCAAAATTCAAAGAATCAAAATTAGCTAAGAGACTCACCAGCACGAATGGGTAAAAGTCGAGCCAAGCGTCGGCCATACCCTCTAAGTGCAAGCACATCCCATGAAGGAAGTAAGCGAAGGTGAAGGATCCCCAATCACGCTCTCCTATGCGGTCCAAATGTGACACCCCCAAATCTGGGTACTTTATTCCCACAAGATTTGATGTTCACTTTCTATTCATTCATTTCTAACTACTCAAATATAATAAAATTTAAAGAATAAACCTTCCTATTAAAGGGTTACATAACTTAATCAATAAATCTCCCAGGTTATCTAACCTTTAAAAACATACATCAAGTGCGAAAAATTAAATAATTACATCATAATAATTAAAACAAAGTCTGACAATATAAAAGTCAATAGATTTACAGGTCTTCAATACGTGTTCATCTTTCTTTATCTTTTTTTAGTGGTTGGTTCATCAACCTTCTCAACTTTAGTTGCAATGGTTATATATGCAAGAGTGAGCAAACCAAATGCTCACTTAAAATGGCAATGACAAATAACAACATAATAACTGCCAATGAAGAAGCTCAATTGAACTGAATAACATTCTCTATCATTGAAAATAAAGAACTGAAATCAAAATTTGAAATTTATCTAAGGGTCACAAGACCAAAAACTATGTCCAAGGTTATAAGTTTTCTTTTAACTTAAACCTAAACAGTCATAAGACTGTAGGGACTCCCCATGCTTAGGGTGATCGGCCCTTCGTACCATGTATTGTGCATAAACATCTAAACGCTTATGCGTAATAAATTCCCTATAATAGGATTGTCCATCTAAATTTTAACATACGAGTCCGCACCAAATGAAGTTTGGTTTGGATAGGTTTCAAGGGTAATTTAGAGTTCAACGAACATCAACTAAGGATTAGTTGAATAAATAAAGTTTGATATTTTTTTCAAGTGTTTGATAACAATATGATATGGAATAGTCATGAATCATAAGTGAATCAATATTATACACTGAAGTCACGCTTTAGAAATGAAGTAGAAAGCATAAGCATTGGATGTTATAAAAACCTTGCTTGAACAACAATAAGCTAAGGCTATAATCTTACTAAATAAAAGAACTAAGTTAATGAACTCGCATGATTAATAACAAGTTGAGGAATAAAACTCGCTCAACATAAGAATAATAGAATTTAGGAATTTGCGCAATAAGAAATAAAATAATGATAGGAAACCTTCTCAACTTAAGAGTTATGTTAAAGAACTTGCTTGAAGTAAGTAAGATAAGATTACAAAAACTTGCATACCAATGATAACAAGATAGGATAAGGATCTTGCTTTATGTAAAGAAATAAGGTCCAAGAAAAATGTCTCGTGCATAAGCTACATAATTATAACACACGTTCACCAACATACCCTATACATACCATTAGAATTGCAATATCGATTAGTTATACTAACATTAACCTTATAAGTTCCATTCACCATCTCAGTTAAGTTATAACCTTTAACTTAAGGTCTAACCATAATGATCAACCACATAAAACGATTATGAAAACTCACTAACATATAACGTAAAGCTATAACATTCAATTCTTATATCTAACTCTTACAAACATTGATTTTTAATCGTTATATAATTTGCTAATTAATAACTTAAAATCTTCATATTTAGTATTACAATGCAACTACAATATGTTATAACATCATAATATATGATTAACATCTTTTTATGTTCATAAGATTAGGTTACGATTGTATGCTATGGACTGAAATTAAAAAAATGAAACAGTTTCTATCAGGGGTTAGCGTGGCTGTGACACCCCCAAATCCAGGCCCCTTCAAACCTCGGATCCAGTCCGCCACGATACTACTATCATTCAACTATTTATTTCTTTTATTTATGACTTAATGAATATAACTTTACTTATTACAATTTAGAATATAAATTCTTTCCATTTCTAGGATCTATGTAATGACCCCAAACTTGGTCATTTACCATCCCTGTCTTGTATCATATTGGTCATTTACCATCCCTGTCTTGTATCATATTCGATATTATAAAAATATGCGGAATAATTTAAACTTTTTTAATCTCCTTTGAAAAGAAATTTTTTTGTTGATTTCTTAACTTGAATCAATTACATATCCTTGAATCAAATTATGTTATGATTCATTCTATTCGAATTACTATATAAATTTATTTTACAACTCTATTCAAATTACTCTATGTATCTCATAGTACAACTTAACATGTATTACACATCATAAACTACTATCATGTACATTTCCTAGAACCTAAACATGGTTCAAGAGTATATATTTAAACAAATGAATCAATCTCCTTTGATATTATTGATCTTTATCAATTAAGTAACACGTAATCCTTACCGTGTGTCCTTAACATGCAAAAGTGGTTATTTGCAAGGGTGAGCTCGACAGCCCAACAATTCTAACAGTTTTCATGCAGCACATAGCATATAATAGCATATTCAGTTCATGCATTCATAATCAATTACTATTTACTACACATGTAACTTCTCACATAACAGGCATAAAGATTTACTTCACAAGCATATCATCAAAGATCAACTTTCACATTTCATACATATCTCATATGCATTTCATATATATAAATCAACAATCACATGGCATAATATAGCTCAATTAACAGTTATCGAATTCATATAACAAATAGGAACTGGAAGACTTGCCTGATTCATAGTTTATCAACTACGACTTAACTGCTTAAAGCTTATCTGTACTGCGTGTATTCCTACACAATTATATAATCATGGACTCATAACCATTAGTCATACATTTCATATACTCATAATATAAGAACAAATATAGTTTCCTAACTTGCTTTCATTTTTACTTGAACTTAAGATAACCATGAGACTAGCTAATTCTACTATCATATTTATCTAAATAATCATGTTTCATATCTTGTAGTCCTTAAGGACAACATATAACCATAACTTAAGACCATGCAGTTAACATACTACTCTTGGTCACTCTGCAGAACGACGCAGTCGCGCTGCATTTAAGCTTGGGAGTGGCACGACCGCGCTACTCCCTGCCAAAACTAGACTTGAGCTTTTCATTGCTCAGTTTAGTCCTAACCTACTATGCATTCTGATACATACTATAAGCATACATCAAGTAAGTTCTGATATTTCTTCAAGTTCTCATTTCAAATCATTTAGTTTTGGATTACATAGCTCTATATTGAATTATTTCAATCAATAAGGCTTAACAACTTTCTTTAACAAGATTCGATGTTATAAGATTTTAAACTATATGTTGGTACTAATACGCCTCTAATACGCATGTTCACATGTATCTATCTCATTTACATAGACATAATATATTTCATTTACTTTTAAAACATGTTAAAATAACGTATGCCATGCTTAACTAATTTAGTGCACATGTCATTTATGCTTAAAGGCATAAATAACTCTATCATGCTTGCTTATAAGGTCATAATGCAAGTAATACAATGCTCATCAAAATAAGTTTCTAAAACTTTTAAATTTCTCTTTAAAACCCATACTAAATCGAGCTTGATAGCCTATTATGTGCAATATATCTTGAAATTACATTCCTTACCTATCCGCGCATATAACTAGGCTATATTCATATGTTCGCAAAGTTAGAACTTAAAATACACAAAGTTCGTCAAGTTTCATTTTCAAAACTGTAAGTTTTCTTTTAAAAACTCATGCTAAACCCAACTAATATACAAAGTAACTTTGAATCATAACTTATACTCATTTGTACATTTAACTAAGCCATATATGCATGCTCATATGTATACAACTCATTTACACCAAGGTTGAATAGTTTAACACTTGAAATCTAATCATAAACCATTCTTGAAAAGTTTAAATCATGCTTAGCTAGATGGTGAACACACTCAACACGTTCTAGAGGCATAAAGCATCATAGTATACATGCTTGAAAAGTCATAGTACCATTTACAAAATGTTTGAAGCTATTAGTTCTCAAAACTTCAAAGTTTTCTTCTAAAACATTTTAAACCAAGCTATATCAATCTAGTATATGCAAGGTAACTTTAAAACTAATTTTCATGCATGTTGATATGTGTACATAGGGTAAAAGGTCAGAACTTAAAGGACACCAAATTCATCAACTTCCGTTTCTCAAAAACTTTAAGTTTTCTTTTAGAAAATCATTGTTAAAGCATTCCATTATGCGTAAAGTAATCTTAGTTGTATAACTTATTTATTATCATGCATAGTTATGCTTTATCACTTAGAACAACATATTCCATCGTCCGGAGCACTACACTTGCATACGTGCATGCCCGACGCCCTCTAATTGCCTCCTAATACACATCAGTACTAAAGATGACTATTTTGACCCCTTTTACCGGCATCAAATTGAAAACCTTAAAAAATAAAAGTTGTAGGTCTATTCGTCCTCATTCCGGATCATCTTGAATCGCATCAATCGGAGTCCGTATGAAAATGTTATGCATGTTTTGCCAAAATAGGTCAAAGTAGTCACAGTTAACACACATTGGGCACGGCCGCACCCAATTCCTTCACCAACCCAGCGTGCTCGTACCATAAGGCAGCGTCCCTGTGCCCTTGGGCAGCGCGGTCGTGCTTCGCCTCGCCCAAATTACAATTTTCCAAATGCTTTTACTTCAAATCTCCATAACTTCTTTATTTTAAGTCAGAATGAGTTGGTTTTCGATCTTATGGATTCGTAACTCATAAAACTACAACATACCAAATAAACAACAATTAACATAAACATTAACTAACCCACATATCAATCCAAAACTCATGTTCATACTAAATTATCATGTTTTGAAAAGTTTAGCGAATTCATTCACTACGAATTCGTTTCTCAACCAATTTGGTTCATTTAACTCTTGTTGTTTCCATTTTCACCTATATTAACAACATCTAGCAACAATTCATGGATTACCACAACCCTTAGCCATCAAATTTGTGACTCAAAAGTGACTTTTTCATTATACTTTTCTTAAGAATTGAAGAACTTGAATTCAAGAACATATATGTTAGAATCATTACCTCTTGATGTCTTTAATTTGCTAACTATAGCTATCCAATCCTCTAATTCCTCTCAACTCTCCAATTCCACTGACTCTCTCTATAGCAACTTCTCAGAAAACTCAACCAACGTAAATGAGAAGGAAGGAGCTCTATTTATGGAGGTTTCAATACATAGTTAATAGTCTTGCACATTGAATTAATCAAAGGGGAGGAAGAAGAAGCGATTGGATGTTGGGGAGTTGGTAACCAACTCCTTTCCCAACCATCCTTATTGCAATGAGCACCTACCTTCATAGCTACTGTTTAATCTTGGTGGTTACGCAAAGAGATAGGATTGGCCAATGGCCTATTTATGCATCTGATATATATAAATGGGTGACACTAATTTTGGGACAAGCTTATAACTCAGCAACTGAAGCTTAGTTTAGTTTCTTTAATTCCCAAAAAGAAATTTTAATGTGTTAATACTACTACACCAAGTAAAGTTAGGGATTATTTATGTACTCACATCATATAGTCCATGTACATTAGTCCAAATAATTTAATATTTAAAACATGTGTGTACTTAATTCCATTGATCACTAACAATTTAATACCTCCTTTTTACTATTAATCACCCATTGGTATAGAAATAAATATTTTAATAATACATCCTCATTTACTCATATACTTTAGAGTACACATTTAATTGTCTCATCACATAGGATGAGATAACAAAAATTATTTAAATCAACCTTATGTTTTAATTACTTTCACCATATGATTTTTGTATATCATTAATCTCAATTAAATGTCACACTTCATGTAGTCTTAAGCCATGGGTATTATATATTACTACTACCCACATTTCCATATTACACATAGTAACATGAAATACTATTTAATGATAATGTCCACATTAATATCTTAATTAGGCTAAATATCATTCAGTTGGGTACTTTCAACCCATTATCACATTTTAATATCACAACGATTAATTAATATTAATCATTTATTATCTTTCCATTAATTCTCTTTTAATAATTTCAGTTAAACCTTCAGTTTAGTTTAACTTTAATACTCAGGCCACACGAGACTCATTTATCTCATTTACTGGAGTTATATATAACTCAAGCTCTTAATCTCAACAATAAAATATTAGGGGTCTAGGTCACGTTTGGCTTTTCCCCAATTCCACGTTATTTTATTATTTATTTAATATAAGGTTTGTGTGACACACTTTACCTTAATGTTAAATTATTTAACTTACCTTACACTTAAAATAATTAATATATACTCTATTAAATATTTAAATTATACACTATACGTATAATTATTTAATTGTCCCAAGACAACTTCTAAATCATGTTTTGCTAGCTTTATTTCTTCATGAACACTTACTCACCATTTATGACCCTTATAAGAGTTATTAGTATACATGTTTTGAAATCAAATTTTCATAAACTTATTCAGAACTTTCTACAGACCGGCACGGCCGCGCTGGTCTTAGACTTGAAAGTGGCGCGGTCGCGCCACCTTAAGTTAGGACGCAGACATGCTATGCTTCAACAGAAATAGAACTTAACTCGCAAATCCTTTAACATGCTCCATACATGCTATCTTATTATACTGACCAGAATAAATCTCCAATGACTACATTCTTTAATAATTTAGATATTAAACTTCAAGTTTAACTCTTCTTTCTTTAATCTATACATTTAACCATAACCCAATATTAGTCAATAAATCTCTAAACAATATTTATCTAAAGATATATCGATTTTTTTTCTCTCGTCAACAACGTAGATATTCAGTGTACTATATTGAATACCATTAAAGACTCTATCTCGTTTGTGATAGTCTTTAATGTATAGATTGGTTAGAGAGAAAAAAAATCGATATATCTTTAGATCTAACTCACTGTAAAACAGTGTAAACGAGATAGAAACTAATTTGTTGGTTATTTGTGGGTTAGATCGGTTACTAATTCGTATATACATCCGCTCTCTGAAGGAATTATTTATCCCAGTTCCTATACATGCACCATTAAAGGGTACGGTTGCGCTGCCTTAGACTTGATACTTACATATACATATACTCAAGAAATTGGTGATTATCAAAGATATTTAATGTCACCATCTTACTATGATAAAATAATTTCATATACATTATTTAATAACAATAGATAATTTCTATCCATCTTCTTTACTAATTCATCTCTACAATTTATAACAAATATATAATAATGATATATATTTATTAAACACAACATCACTTATTATATAGCTCATATTACCTTATGTAACACAATACTACATACCTCGTATCACACACACACACACACACACACACACACATATATATATATATATATATATATATATATATATATATATATATATATATATATATATATATATATATTCTGGTTCAAACCCATCATCATGCTTTAAGAATTTTATCTATTAAATTCTTATTTTAATATTTTCTAAAAATTCAGGTTCTTACATCCTCTCCCCCTTATAAGGATTTTTTCCTTGGAATCACCGAAACCTCCTCTACTCGGTGCTATTCAGAATATTACATATTCTTTTTGAATAATTTTATCCATTCTCTTTTTGGAAGTTTTATTATAACTTGATCACTTGCATTCTACCACATTCTCCTTTCTAAGGAACAATCTACTTTCTATATTCATCTTTCAGAAGAATAAGAATCTTCCACGATTTTTCAATAATCAGGTAGTATGGAAAAATCTTAGATTCCAAATTATGCTGAGGGGTCACAAGACCGTACTACTGCTTCAACACAATCCTTCACACTGCAAACCAGAGTGTTTATCAATCACAAAGACTGAAAACACCCTCCACACGTGTGATAACCCGAAAATTCATAAAATCTTGAATGATTAGAATAAAGGTTAAATAATAAAACCTAGATGAGAATTTGAGGATTTATTTAAAGTTTTCAAGTAAAACCTATATGGTTTGCTGTTCGAATGAGAATAGAGAAAATATGGGTTACAAAATTTCAAAACCCTAAAAATAAATTATTATATACTTGAAGGAATATCAAGAATAAGATATTACGATACCTGTAAATTTGATGTGAACGGAATAGTCTAAGAAATATTATATAAGTAAATATGAAAATTTTATTAAGGAGATAAGATTTCACATGAAGAGATGCTATGAGGTTAAACGAAGATGAGTATATGTATAGAAATATATATACTTAGTAAGGTGCTATATATATTTTAGCAAGAGGAATGATGAATTAAGTTAATGATACAAGGATCAAGATAAAATTATGTTAGTAATTAACATAGTTTGACCGTTGGCCCTGACTGGCAAATAAGAATTCAAATAAGTATAAAGTCGTTAGTTAATACGATTAAAAATAAGAATGGAGTAATTTAAAACTCAAAATTTGAGTTAGAGATAGAACTTTGAAGCACGGACTGCTCGGTTGCATCCAGAACGTAAAGTTTAGTCAGAAAGGACAATTAACACAAAATGTGTAAGGGTTGACTTTTTGGTCAAAGTCAATAGTTGACTTTTATAGAAAAATATCAAAATTTGAGTTAGAAGTGAAATATGTTATGATTATGTGAATTATGTATATGATTAAATAAATATGCATTATATAATGTGAATACATTTATTTTGTATATAAAAGTGAATTAAGAATTAAGTTATGTAACCTAATATATATATTAGGTGTGATAATTAAATAACCTAAGAGGTTATAACATGGTAGAATATTAGTATATAAATATATATACTAACATTAAGAGATTTATTTTATATATCTCAAATAATTAATCTTATAACCAAGTCTAATTGGGTTATGAAATTAAAAAGGCATAAGTAGGGAATTTATTTTATAGTGTGAGAAATAAAAACCCTAATTAAATTATTAGGGTAAAATAGAATTAAAAGTATTGGACTATAATAATGTCATAGCCCAATAATTTATTTAGAGTTTAAGTGAATTAAGATTTAATGGACTAAGGAGATGATATTAAATTTGTAGCCCAATTATTTATTTAAGTAATGGATTTGTGACTAATTAATTTAAGGGCGATTAAATTATTAATCTAGCCCAATATATTATGTGTGGGACAAGAATTATAATGGCCCAATCAAATTTTGGGTGGAAGCCCAAATTTATTTTATTAGTAAGCAAAATAATAAAAGTACAAGCCCAATAAAATTTAATGAATAAGTTGCCCAATTTTTTGACCGACTTAAGGAGGGGCTATATTAGTTATTTGTTAAGTAAATTAATAATTAAAATAAGATAAGGAGTTGGACGATAAGAAGGAAAGAGAAGATAAAAAGACAAGAAGGAAAGAGAAGAAAGAGAAAGAGGAGAAGAAAAAAAAGAAGAAAGAGAGGAACGTGAAAGAGAGAGAGAGAGAGAGAGAGAGAGAGAGAGAGAGAAGTGGCCGAATCCATGGAAGAGAAAGAGGAGAGGGTGCGACAGCCCTTGAGGGAGAAAGGAAGACAGAGAAAGATCCTCTATGGAAGAAGAAGATGAAGAAGGAGAAGAAAGATTTAGGAAAAAGGTAAATTCATAAACTAATATATATATATATATATATATATATATATATATATATATATATATATATATATATATATATATTAGTTGGATTTTTATAAATCAAAAATCATGGGTATCCATGTTGATGAGTGTTTTATGTTTAGATCTACCCATATTGGGTGTTGATTTTGTTGGAATCAAAAGGAATAGAAAAATTATTTTTCTAGTTTAGAAAACCAAATTTCTTTGTACTTTGTATATCCACCGTTTTAAATCTATAACTCATTTTTGCGATCCATCAAAGAGGGGTGCTAGATATATAATTTATTTAGTAAACCCAAGTGGTAGCACTCAAAAAGGATTACTTTACAAGTCATAGTGACTGATTTTGCTAAAATAGTCCCGTTTTTGGTAAAGGAAATAAACTATTTTAGAGCAGTTTATGTCGGGGGCATTTTCATCATTTTTTGACCCTAAAAAATTCTAGAAATATTTGGGAGGATACTATGATAAGTTTTCCAACATCTCCAAGTTGAATCACTGAAAAAGGAGTTGTATATTTCCGTATGAATTATTTTTATCAAAGCACGAAAAACTGTAAAATGACAAAAAGTAAACTGCCAAGATTTTGCAAGGACTGTTTCGGCCAATTATTTCATGAGAAAAATTCCGGCCTTTTGGGACATGAAAATATATGGTATTAAGTACCTTTTGTCCAAAAATGATCTCATTCCGACATAGAATATCCAAGTTATGGTCATATCAATTTT
This sequence comes from Panax notoginseng, assembly GCA_016801055.1. Classification (NCBI taxonomy): domain Eukaryota; kingdom Viridiplantae; phylum Streptophyta; class Magnoliopsida; order Apiales; family Araliaceae; genus Panax; species Panax notoginseng. Next base: position 115,261,000 of record CM029016.1, read on the forward strand.
TGTGATTTTTTGACGAAAATAGTTATAATCGGAGTTCTATAACTCTGATGGCCACAAAATTTAAACTAGATGCTCATGTTAACACGTACAAGATTGTGCTAAGAGATGAGAATTTTTGTAGTTAAGCATGATGGGGCTAATTTCTTAAGCCACGCACTAAAAATGATTTTTGAAAAATACTAAAAGAAATTAAAAAATTACGGAAAAATACTTTTTTTTTGTATGAAATACATGTATATAATCATGGCCAAAAGATAGAAAGTTAATAAGTTGATTTGGTATTTTCGTTAAAGGAGATATGGAATCCAGCTTGCTGGATTGGAAAATCTGATGAATCCAGCTTGCTGGATTGAAAAGAAGCTTGCTGGATTGAAAAGAAGCTTACTGAATTGAAGGATTTATAATCCAGCTTTCTGGATTGATGAATTGGTGAATCCAAACTTGCTGGATTGCAATCTAGTTGCTAGATTTGGAATTTAGTTAGCTGGATTATAGTTTGGGTTGCTGTATTTGGAATCCAGTCTGCTGGATTGGCAATTTGGTTGCTAGATTTAAAATCCAGGTTTGCTGGATTAGTATTTAACTTATTAGATGTTAAAGAATAACTTATGAAATGAAAAAGTGAGTGTTAAATCATAATAGATATGATATAGTGATTAAAGAATTATCAAAGGATGATAATAATACTGATGTGTTAAACTGTTATTTAATATTTGATTTTTGTGATTAAGTGTTAGATAATTTATGGATAAAGAAATAGTATTATGAGCTAACATGTATGTTATGCTAACTGAAAGATCAATCTTATAATTGATAGGTCTTTCATAAGAGATTACATTAGATTGCTTAGCGGTAATCAGCAGTACATGCAAGTTTTCCTAACTCAAACTTGAGTTGTATGTTCAAAGTATGTTAGTGAATAATTGTTGTTGATTATTCACGTCTATACTGATTATTAATTCGCACTTAGTGGCTATTGCATATGTTCATCAGGTATGAAAGGGTGATCACCTTCATTACCATAAGGTTCAGTTAAATTGTTTATGGTCATTGTTGACCTTCAAATATTATTGATTCAGTCATGCAATTATTGAAACTTGATTCATGTTATTTCATAATTATTATATTGTTGAAAAATTGAAAGCTTATTCATTCTTTTCAATCATGATATATCTTCCTTGTATTTAAAACTTCTTGGGTAAATTTGTTGCTCACCCTTGCTATATCATGATAAAATTTTCAGATTTAGATGAAAACACTTGAATAAAGACAGAAGTAAAGTCGAAGTGCAAGATTAAATTATGCTGCAGTTAGATTTATTAAATTTTCTGATGAAAATAACATTGTAAATCTTCTAAGATATTGAAGTTATGTATTAAGTTAAGGTTGTAGACCTTGGAAATGTTGTGTAAAAGTTTAATGTATAAACAATTTATGTTTATATCTCCCGTAATAGTTATAGAAATGATGTGCCAGATCTGAGGTACAAAGTACCCGAATTTAGGGATGCTACAGGTGGTATCAAAGCCGTAGGTTATAAACCTTAGGTAAGGGTACCTTAGGCTATAACCGCGGAGATGATGATAAGGAATAAACTCAGATCGAGTTTAAGTGATAAGAAATGAATTTAGGAAATTCATTATTAAGTAAAGAAGAAGATAAAGAAGATTCAAAGAAGAATCTTGAAGAGATATAAGGATAAGAATCTAGATTTACCCGACTCCAGTAATATAAATGAAAAGTGATACTAAATAGATGATGTCTATAAGATGAAAAGTGTAAATAAAATCATAATATAATATGATTAAAGAGAAGAATAAGAAGATCGTAAGTATAAGGAGAAATGATTACGAAATAAGATCACGACGTGATCAGATTAAATTTTTGAATAACATATGATATGTTAAGTGATTGGTATGATATAACTTGATGCTATAAAGAGAAAGTACTATGAATTGGTACAATGTAAACTCAGAAAAGAGTGATAAATGTTAGGATGCAAATTAAAGAAAATTCGTATTAAGAAAAGAGAAAGTTAGAATTGTGTAGGATTTCAATTGAGGACTCAGGTCAGCAGCTGAGTTGTATGATTCCTTGTATGGGCAGGGAATTTGTACTTAGTTTTAGAATCACTTAGCTTTCTGGTCGATATAGTTGTTAGGTTGACCAATTCTTTGTATGGGCGAGGAATTGTCCGCTTAGCTTCCTATATTCATTAGTGGTCGAGTTTAGTTTGACAACCACTTAGTTTCTTACATTGATAATCATTCGAACCTAGTGTCACGCTATTTGCTATATGCATGTTGATAAGGTGATTCTTTTCTCATGTGTATAACAAATAGGTAGAGAATATAAGGTTAGTTGCGAGTTCTTAAAACTCATACTTATGGTAAGTTAATGACTCATAATCATATGGTATGTTTTAAACCCCTCAGCGAATGGACGCTAAAGGTCTGACTAGGATACGTTCTTAAACCCATATAGTTGTGGCAAGTTACTGAACTCATAATGTGTGGTAAGTTTGATGAACTGGGTATAGGAAAGTGGTGAATGGAGCATTGAGGATTATAGGAATAAATAGATTTATTAAGCAATGGATCATTAGAGAAAGTGAAGTTGATAATGGAAGCATAGGTATTCCAAATCTTCTAGCTATGCTAAACTTTGAAGTTTTTGAAATCAAGCTAAATTCACACTGATGTGCCTTTAAAAATAATTTTTTGTTATCCTTAACACATGGTGACAAGTGTATAGGTGTGGACTTGGGGCCACTAACACATCGTTACCTGTTGTGGCATGATGACACCAAAGATAATTTTCAATGGTTTTGAACTGTTTAAAGGAGAGTCTAGGCTAATTGATTCGGCTAGACGAAAATGATTTAAATTATCAAAATATATTTTTATATCATCAATGTATCATGGAACCTAATGCAGAATGATAAAAGTGATGGAGTTGTCAATGCAGAATTACCTAGTGTGGGATGTGATCTAAAGATCGTTGGCCCACTATGGAATGATGTAGTATGACAAAGTCACAAAATGACGAAATCCTCAAACGGATTGTAAATACAGTGCAGTATCATGACGTCATAAAATGATTTTAAGAATTTTAAAGTTAAATTATTGCCAACTGAATGTGGTTAGCAATGTTTCGATTCAAATTCAAATTATTTGATATGTGTCTAAGCTATTTGATTCAGGTAGACAAATGTTTATGAAAATTTAAAGTATTTTTGAGAATTTATTCCGAACCAAATTGTTTTGGTGCGGAATCCTATGATAAGACTGAGGTGAACTATGTTGATTGGATAAAATAATCCAATCTAGTAGCGTAAATATGCGCTAGACATGATTGATACGTTATGCATGGCGTAAGAGTACGATAGGCTAATCACGTAAAGTACTAGCAACGATAGTTTACTTTCTGTGTAATTGTAAACATACCTAGTAATTTATTGTTTTGTGATATAAATATCGTTAAAACTATGTATTCAAGGTCTATATGACCCCTCAGCATGATTTAAAAAGTTTTAACTCCTTAGACTGAAGTCATGGAAGAATGTGATAGTAGTAGAGCTCCTCACAGTAGGAAGCAAGATGTACTCATTAAATTGAGCATGAAATCAAGTAAAGGTTAATTTGAATACCTAGTTTTGATGAATAAAAGGAGAGGTGATAAGTGGACTGAAATTTTGAGGACGAAATTCTTAGAAGAAGGGGTGAATGTGATAAACCGAAAGTTCATAAAATCTTGAATGATTAGAATAAAGGTTAAATAATAAAACCTAGATGAGAATTTGTGGATTTATTTAAAATTTTTAAGTAAAACCTATATGGTTTGCTATTCGAATGAGAATAGAGAAAATATGGCTTACAAAATTTTAAAACCCTAGAAATGAATTAATATGTACTTGAAGGAATATCAAGAATAAGGTATTATGATACCTGTAAATTCGATGTGAACTGAATAGTCTAGAAAATATTATATAAGTAAATATGGAAATTTTATTAAGGAGATAAGATTTCACATGAAGAGATGTTATGAGGGTAAACGAAGATGATTATATGTATAGAAATATATATACTTAGTAAGGTACTACATATATTTTAGCAAGAGGAATGATGAATTAAGTTAATGATATAAGGATCAAGATAAAATTATGGTAGTAATTAACATAGTTTGACCGTTAGCCTTGATTGGCAAATAAGAATTCAAATAAGTATATAGTCGTTAGTTAATACGATTAGCAATAAGAAGGGAGTAATTTAAAACTTAAAATTTGAGTTAGAGATAGAATTTTGAAGCATGGACTGCTCGGTTGCGTTCGAAACATAAAGTTTAGTTAGAAAGGACAATTAACACAAAATGTATAAGGGTTGACTTTTTGGTCAAAGTCAACAGTTGACTTTTATAGAAAAAGGTCAAAATTGGAGTTAGAAGTGAAATATGTTATGATTGTGTGAATTATATATATGATTAAATAAATATGCATTATATAATGTGAATACATTTATCTTGTATATAAAAGTGAATTAAGAATTAAGTTATGTAACCTAATATATATATTAGGTGTGATAACTAAATAACCTAAGAGGTTATAATATGGTAAAATAGTAGTATATAAATATATATATACTAACATTAAGAGATTTATTTTATATATCTCAAATAATTAATCTTATAACCAAGTCTAATTGGGTTATGAAATTAAAAAGGCATAAGTAAGGAATTTATTTTATAGTGCGAGAAATAAAAACCCTAATTAAATGATTAGGGTAAAATAGAATTAAAAGTATTGGACTATAATAATGTCATAGCCCAATAATTTATTTAGAATTTAAGTGAATTAAGATTTAATGGACTAAATAGATGGTATTAAATTTGTAGCCCAATTATTTATTTAAGTAATAGATTTTTGACTAATTGATTTAAGGGCGATTAAATTATTAATCTAGCCCAATATATTATGTGTGGGACAAGAATTATAATGATCCAATCAAATTTTGGGTGGAAGCCCATATTTATTTTATTAGTAAGAAAAATAATAAAACTATAAGCCCAATAGAATTTAATTAATAAGTGGCCTAATTTTTTTGACCGACTTAAGGAGGGGCTATATTAGTTATTTGTTAACTATATTAATTGGAAGATAAGAAGGAAAGAGACGATAAAAAGATAAGAAGGAAAGAGAATAAAGAGAAAGGGAAAAGAAAAAAAAAAGAAGAAAGAAAGGAACGAGAAAGAGAGAGACAGAGAGAGAGAGAGAAAGAGAGAAAGAGAGAAAGAGAGAGAGAGAAGAAGAAGAAGAAGTGGCCGAAGCCATGGAAGAGAAAGAGGAGAGTGTGTGGCAGCCCTTGAGGGAGAAAGGAGGGGAGAGAAAGATCCTCCATGGAAGAAGAAGAAGAAGAAGAAGAAGAAGAAGAAGATGATGATGAAGAAGAAGGAGAAGAAGAAAGATTTTGGGAAAAAGGTAAATTCCTATATATATATATATATATATATATTAGTTGGATTATTGTTAATCAAAGCTTGGATTTATGTATATAAACTCAAAGACCATGGATATCCATGTTGATGAGTGTTTTATGTTTAGATCTACCCATATTGGATGTTGATTTGGTTGGAATTAAAAGGAATAGAAAAATAATTTTTCTAGTTTAAAAACTCAAATTTCTTTGTAGTTGTATATCCACCGTTTTAAATCTATAACTCATTTTTATGATCCGTCAAAGAGGGGTGCTAGATATGTAAGTTATGTAGTAAACCCAAGTGGTAGCACTCAAAAAGGATGAGAGTACAAGTCAAAGTGATTGATTTTACTAAAAATAGTCCCGTTTTTGGTAAAGGAAATAAACTGTTTTGGAGCAGTTTCTGTCGGGGGCATTTTCGTCATTTTTTCGACACTCAAAAATTCTAAAAAACTTTGGGAGGATACTATGATAAGTTTTCTAACATCTCCAAGTGGAATCACTGAAAAAGGAGTTGTAAATCTCCGTATGGATTATTTTTATCAAAGCACGAAAAACTGCAAAATTACAAAAAGTAAACTGCTAAGATTTTGCAAGGGTTGTTCGACCAATTAATTTGTGAGAAAATTTTAGGCCAATTGGGACATGAAAATATATAGTATTAAGTACCTCCTGCCCAAAAATGAGCTCATTCCGACTTAAAATGACCAAGTTATGATCATTTCAATTTTTGTGATTTTTCTAATGAAAACGGCTATAACCGGAGTTCTATAACTCTGATGGCCACGAAATTTAAATTGGAGGCTCACGTTAACACGTATACGATTGTGCTAAGAGATGAGAATTTTTGAAGTTGAGCATGATGGGGCTAATTTCCTAAGTCACACACTAAAAATAATTTTTAAAAAATACTAATAGAAATTGAAAAATTACGGAAAAATACTCTTTTTGTATGAAATACATGTATATAAGCATGGCCAAAAGATAGAAAAATAATAAGTTGATTTGGTATTTTCGTTAAAAGGGATATGGAATCCAACTTGCTAGTTAGCTGGATTGTAGTTTGGGTTGCTGTATTTGGAATCCAGTCTGCTAAATTGGCAATTTGGTTGCTAGATTTAAAATCCAGGTTTGCTGGATTAGTATTTAACTTATTAGATGTTAAAGAATAACTTATGAAATGAAAAAGTGAGTGCTAAATCATAATAGATATGATATAGTGATTAAAGAATTATCAAAGGATGATAATAATACTGATGTGTTAAACTGTTATCTAATATTTGATTTTTGTGATTAAGTGTTAGATAATTTATGGACAAAGAAATAGTATTATGAGCTAACAGGTATGTTATGCTAACTGAAAGATCAATCTTATAATTGATAGGTCTTTCATAATAGATTACATTAGATTGCTTAGTGGTAATCAGCAGTACATGCAAGTTTCCCTAACTTAAACTTGAGTTGTATGTTCAAAGCATGTTAGTGAATAATTTGTGTTGATTATTCACGTCTATACTGATTATTGATTCACACTTAGTGCATGTTGCATATGTTCATCAGGTATGAAAGGCTGATCACCTTCATTACTGTAAAGTTCAGTTAAATTGTTTATGGTCATTGTTGACCTTCAAATATTATTGATTCAGTCATGCAATTATTGAAACTTGATTCATGTTATTTCACAATTATTATATTGTTGAAAACTTGAAAGCTTATTCATTCTTTTCAATCATGATATGTCTTCCTTGTATTTAAAATTTGCTGGGCAAATTTGTTACTCACCCTTGTTATATCATGATAAAATTTTCAGATTTAGATGAAAGCTCGATTAAAGACAAAAGCAAAGTCAAAGTGCAAGATTAAATTATGGTGCAATTAGATTTATTAAATTATATGATGAAAATAGCATTGTAAATCTTCTAAGATATTGAAGGTATGTATTAAGTTAAGGTTGTAGACCTTGGGAATGTTGTATAAAAGTTTAATATATAAACAATTTATGTTTATATCTTCCGTAATAGTTATAGAAATGATGTGCCAGATCTGAGGTAAAAAGTACCCGGATTTGGGGATGCTACAACACGTACACTAGGTGGCCAGCCTATTGTACCACTACGTTGGGCTGCAACGTAGTGTTTTATAACGACTATATGCGTTACTCGGAACCATTGTCCCAAAAAACATGTCCCCTTATAGGGTTGTTCACCTCAGCTTTTCGACATCTAAATCCACACCAGAGCAATCTTGTTTGGCACAAATACTCAAGAATGCTTGAATTCCATAAATATTTTTCAACAGCCGTCTAGCCGAATCAAATAGCTTAGACTTTTATCAACAACTCGGACATCAATCAAAATAATTTGGCCAACTTAATTGACTTTCTTCATAATTTAAAAGAAAACCAAAAATTCTTTTATGACGTCATGATACCGTACCAGATTAGTAGTACGTTGAGGATTTTGCCATTATGTGACTTTGTCATACTACATCATACCATAGTGGGTTGACGATCTTTTGATCATAACTAACACTAGGTTTGACTGCATTGATGACACCATCGTTTACCATTTTTGACACCATATCAAATGATGCAAATAGTCAGAAATACATTTTAAAATTTTTTAAATCATTTTTGTCTTAGTCGAAACAATTAGCATAGACATAAGAATAACGGTATTATTTTTAAACATAATTGGTTCAATCACATGATCTAATATTTTTCAAGAAAATAGAAGTGTAAACATCAGCACGAAGTCAATAAAATTTGAAAATCTAGCAGAGCTAGAAGATTTAGAAAATCCATATTTCTTCATCCACTTCAATCTGTACTCCATTACTTCATTATATCAATCTCTAATACCATCAATGCTTACTGTACCAAAATTTCTTAATTCTTACCTCAGAAATTTTCTATACCCATTATAGTTCATCAAATATACCATACTTTGGAAGTTCAAGAACTTGCCACAATCATATGAGTATAACAACTTATCCTAGTCAGAACATAGGCGTTCATTCGCTAAGGAGTTCAAAAACATACCACATGATTATGAGTCACCAACTTACCATATGCATGAGTTTTAAGAACCCGCACCTAATCTTGATATTCTCTATCTTAATCTTAATAGTCTCTATCTATCAAATATGATATGTGAAAAGAATCACCTTCTCACCATAAACATATCGATAGCGCAACACCGACATTCCATTGATTATCATTATGAGGAACCGAGCATGAGCACAAAGCCTCTGCCCATACAAAGGTTTGTACAACTCAGCTCTCACATAAGTCCTCAATTGAAATCTCAACTAACTCTCTATTACTCTTAACTTTCTCTTTGCTCGATACGAATTCTTCGTATCTCATCATATACAACTCTTCATGAGTTCACATAGTACAATTTCATAGTACCTTCTTGTGACGCCCCCAAAATAGGTATACATCACCCATTCTGAGTCGTCAAATACATGGTACAGAATATAAATATAAACTTAAATATACAACATGTGCTGTGAATTTTAATACAAATATTATCTTCTAGATAGTATTCAAACTCAAAATAAGTCCTCAATACTATCACACTATTTCACAGAAGAGTGAGGACTACTAATGCACCATCTCGAACCATCACTCCGTTCCCCGACTAGTCTCGACTATGTTCTCATTTCCTGAAGAGAACTATAAAAGCAAAGGGTGAGCTCAACTAGCCCCGTAAGAAATATTATGACTAAGATAATGCAGAATAAATTATCATTAGTCTTGAATAGTGTTTAATTGATAAAATATAATAAACATCATGTTTAACTGCAGCGGAATAAACAATCTATTAGAAGAGTAAAGTAGTGCATGATATTTATTATATTCTATGATTTAAGAGTTTATTATCAATTTTATCGCTGAGACTCAGCTCAATAAATTGTATCACTTCCACGAATTATCCATGCATTTTGAGCCAAGGATATCCATGTTTTCACCAATGGTCTTGATCATACAGAATAATCCCTGGTCATAATCATACCAACAACTGTCCATCAATGCACTATGTGCCACTGATAACTTTTACCATATCATTTGTAACATTACGGGTCATGATTATACCGAATGATTCCTGGTCATAATCATACCAATCAATAGTCCATCTATGCACGTAAGCCAAAGATGACTTTCATCACAATATAAGCATGTGGATGATGACAATGATATAAGAATTCAATTAAATGAAAGCAAATGATAAATTTTAAAGATTTATAATTTAATTTATCCAGAATTCAATAATGTCCAAATTGTCAACATGATACTGCTTTGTGGAGTAAAATTCAAGAATAATATTGTATCAAAAATGATTTGGACCGAAAATAAATTAATTTTTATCATGAATAGTACTCTAGGTGAATAGTACCCGAGTTAGTACCCTGTGAATAGTACTTTGAGAATAGTACTTTATGAATAGTATCTGTAAATAGTACTTTATGAATAGTACCCCATGAATAGTATCGCATAAATGAATACTACTCATGGACAGTACTCCGGCATGAAAAACTTAAAATTTAACAAGAATGTGTAGAAAATATCCTTGTGAAACGATACTAGATGAAACGCAATCTACTAATTTCACGGAGTATAGAAGCAATACTTTAACAAAATGAGGGTATAATCAGGAATACGAGACGAAATAATATTACTCACATACTACAGAATGTAGAAGAAAATTTTATTCCTTATGATTACTGAACAAAATAATATCCCTTACCTCAGAAGAAGACTGGATACTGGAATAGTGAAGTAGCAGACTTCTCTTCTTCTTTCTCTCTATAGCTTCTCTATCTATAATTGCTCTTGTGAGTCTTAGTGAATTTGTGAGAATAAAAGAAGAATGAGCTTCTATTTATAGGAAAATATAGTTTCGATAATTGCACATTTTGGGGCTCAAAATATTACAGTATAATACCTTCATCTTTTCCTTCATTTTTAATTTAGTCCTGCAAGTATTATGAAACTTGCACCACCTCCCCTAATAGTATATCATTTGAATCAATAGTACACACATGTGAACAAATATCTCTATACATGTGAAAAAAATAATTATAGTATAGTACCTTCATCTATACCTTCATTTTTAATTTAGTCATGCAAGTATTATCAATCTTACACCACCTCCCCTAATAGTAATGCATGTGAATCAATAGTTCCATTCATGTGAGCAAATAGTTATATGCATGTGAACTAATAGCAATTAATTGCTCATTTATTCGATTAATTACCTGATTGGTCAACATAACCTCCAAAAATTAATTATTATCAAACTAAATGTGGATTTCCATTAACAAAAATAATCCCAACACAATGGAAATATTAATTTCATCTTTAATCAACTCAAACTTATTCATCATTAATATTATAACTCATAATATTTAACAACTAGATCATTCTCAGTAAAGAGGGGACTTTTCGATAAGGATTTCTCCCTATTAGCGTCCAATTAGGTGACCAAACCTCTCATCGACAGAACTTTCTAGACATCGTTAATATTGCAAATAATAATATGAATAACTTTTGTCGTCTCAATTATTAATTTAATAATAATAAATATTATGCAGATGATACTATGATAATAATTGAATATAATTGAGTGACTTCTCACGTAAGCAACAATAATCAATACCGTGTACTACTATGCAACCATACGTATTACTGTACTTTTACTACCGGGTAGTTCAACAGTTTAATGGTAAAACTTTCGCCATTATTTTTATAAAAAGATATTTTTGTCGTTTTCTAACTACGACAATACTTCCGTTATGGGGTCCACTAATGATTGTGACGTCGTACAAATATTCCCTGTTAAAATAATTATTCCCCGACCAATCAAAAAGTTTAAAACCACTTGCTTACTTTGCAAAATTTGTAAATATTACCCACAACTATAACATTATATCAAATCCACACCATAATATTCAAAAATATATTTCAAGAAAAATTAATCTTTATTCATAAAACTTGGGGTCTTACAACCTCCCTTTCTTATGAAATTTTATCCTCGAAATTAGGGTGCATACCTGGTATGTTGAAGAGATGAGGATACCTTGATTTCATTTCAGATTCTAACTCCCAGGTCATTTCCCCAATATCATGGTTTCTCCACAAAACTTTAACTTGAGGTATAACCTAGGAGCATAGAATATAATCCTTCTTATCCAAGATTTTAACAGGTACCTTTTCATACGTTAAATCTTCCGCTATATTGTCAAGCTCTAATTCAATAATGTGGTTCGGGTCTTTTACATATTTATGTAACAAAGATATGTGAAAAATGTTATGAACACGAGACATACTTGGCGGTAAGGCGACTCTATAGGCCATAGTTTCTACTCGATCGAGGACTATAAATAGGCCAATGAATCGATGATTGAGCTTTCCTCTCTTTCTAAAACTCGTAACTCCTTTCCATGGAGGAACACGTAATAACACCTGATCTCCAATATTGAATTCCATGTCCTTTCGATGAAGATCAACATAACTCTTTTGTCGATCTTGTGAGATTTTTATACGTTATCGGATCGTTTGAATCTTTTTCGTAGTCATACGTATCAACTCCGGTCCCAATAATGTTGCTTTCCCCACCTCATCCCAACATACTGGAGAACGACACTTTCTTTTATACAACGCCTCAAATGGAGCCATGCCAATACTTGCTTGATAACTGTTGTTGTAGGAAAACTCTAGCAATGGTAAGAACTTGTCCCAACATCCTTTGAAGTTAAGGACACAGAGTCTTAATAAATCATCAAGACTTTGAATAGTCCTCTCCGACTGCCCGTCCGTTTGAGGATGATATGCCAAACTAAATCGTAAATCTGTGCCCATAGCTTTTTGCAAACTAACCCAAAATCATGAAGTGAATCTTGGGTCTCAATCAAAAACTATGGATACTGGCATACCATGCAATCTTACAATCTCGTTTATGTACATATGAGCAAGACGTTCAAGTGTATAAGTTTCCTGTATCGATAACAAGTGAGCAGACTTTGTCAATCTATCAACAATGACCCAAATCGCATCTATGCCTTGAGAAACCTTGGGAAGACCAGTAACGAAATCCACGGTAATGTGCTCCCACTTCCATTCTGGAATTTCAAGTGGTTGCAATAGATCTTTTGGCACTTGATGCTCCTCCTTGACTCGTTGACAAGTTAGACACCTTGAGATAAACCCCACTATCTCTCTCTCTTCATATTGCTCCACCAAAATGTATGTCGAAGATCACGATACATTTTGGTACTCCCAGGATGGATTACAAACGGTGTGTTGTGCGCCTCTATTATGATTTTATACTTCAAGTCAGAATCGTTAGGAACACAAAGTCTGGAGTTGACTCGAAGTAGTCCTTCTTCATCGATTCTTGCTTCCGGAATAGCACCTTCTTGCACTTTTTTCCTCATACGCATCAACTCCAGGTCTATAGCTTGAGCAGCTTTAACTTTATCAATTAAAGCTAGTTCAACTCGTATATTCGCCATCATCACATGGGTCCCCGGAGTCTTTAACTCTATCTCCATCATTTGTAAGTCATACAAAATGGGCCTTTGCGTTGATAATATCGCATTCGTACCCACATATGATCTTCTACTCAATGTGTCAACTACTATGTTCGCTTTTCCAGGATGGTATTGAATGGTATGATCGTAATCTTTCAATATCTTAAGCCATAGTCGTTGCCGCATGTTGAGTTCCTTTTGAGTGAAGAAATATTTGAGGTTTTTATGATCCGTATAGATCTCCACCTTCTCTCCATACATGTAATGCCTCCAAATCTTAAGCGCAAAAACGACAGCTGCCAACTCTAGATCATGAGTAGGATAATTCCTCTCATATTCTCTGAGTTGTCGAGAGGCATAAGCTATGACTTTCCCATGTTGCATGAGAACACAACCTAAACTTTTGCCTAAAGCATCGCTGTATATGATAAATCCCTCCGAACCAGATGGTATTGTTAGAATATTTACTGAAATGAGTCTCCTCTTGAGTTCGTAAAAATACTTCTCACATTCTTCGCTCTAACTGAATTTTGTATCTTTCCGAGTCAGCTGAGTTAATGGAGTAGCTATTCGAGAAAACCCTTCTACGAATCTCCAGTAATAACCAGCAAAGCCGAGAAAGCTACGTACTTCGGTCACTGACTTAGGTTCCTCCCAGCTTTAAATTGCTTCAATCTTTGTCGGGTCAATAGATATTCCATGATTTGATATCACGTGCCCAAGGAATGCTACTTCCTCAAGCTTGAATTCGTATTTCTTCAACTTGGCATAAAACTTATTTTCACGAAGCTTTTGGAGTATCAGCCTCAAGTGTTGTTCATGATCCTCACAGCTTTTGGAATATATGAGGATGTCATCAATAAAGATGACCACAAAGTGATCTAAATATTCCTTAAATACTCGGTTCATCATTTCCATGAAGGCAGCAGGAGCATTAGTCAATCCAAAAAATATTACTAAGAATTTGTAATGCCCGTACCGAGTTCTAAAAGCAGTCTTTGGAATGTCATCAGTTTTAATCTTTAACTGATGATATCCAGAACATAGATCGATCTTTGAAAAGAATTTGGCGCCTTGCAACTGGTCAAATAGGTCATCAATGCGAGGCAACGTGTATCTATTTTTTATGGTGACCTGATTCAACTCTCGATAATCAATACAAAGTCGCATACTTCCATCTTTCTTCTTCACAAATAGAACAGGAGCACCCCAAGGAGACGTACTAGGTCGAATGAAACCGATGTATAACAATTCCTGCAGTTAGGTTTCTAACTCCTGAAGTTTAATATGAGCCATTCGATATGGGGCTTTTGGAAATGGGTTTTGTACCGGGTTCAAGGTCGATACAAAATTCAATTTCATGCTTTGAGGGTAGGCTAGGAAGTTCTTCAGGGAATACGTCAGAAAATTTATTAACAATAGAAATATCATTCAAATCTAATGTATTTTTATTTAAATCCGTGACATGGGCTAAGAAAGCTTGACATCCGTTTTTCAATAAACGAATAACTTTATGGCATGATATGACAGTAATTGACTTTAGTGGTTTGGTTGCTTGAATTCGCATAATAGGTTGGCTAGGAATATGAAAGCTAACAACTTTACAAAAATAATCGATTTTAGCATGTTGAGTAGTTAACCAATCAATCCTAAAATCACATCAAAGGTAAGTATTTTCAAAAAAATAAGATCGACAGGTAACGTGTGGTTATCGATTTGAATCAAACAAGACTTATAAACAGTGAATGTAATGAAGGTTTCTCCCAACAAAATTTTAACAAATAAGTCAAAGTCTAATTTCTCCAGAGTTAAATTTAAACGTTGAGCACAAGTAGGAGAAACAAAAGAATGGGTAGAAATGGTATCAAATAAGGTATAAACTTCGCTAGAGTTTATGATTAGCTTACCCGTGATGACTTCGTTCGGGTTCCTCGCTTTTTGGGAGGTTACGAGAAACACTCTCCCTTGAACTAAATTCTTTGACTTCTTTGGGACAGCCTTTGGTGCCTCAATCCCAGCTGGACTTGGCTTTACTGCACGACAAAATTGGGCTAGGTGACCTATTCTTTCATAATTATAACACGCTTTGGATTGCTGTGTATAGTTCAGACTGATATGTCCCTCCCCTCCGTATTTGTAACATACGATTGGTTGTCATTCCCTTTCCTTAACAACAAGTGCTGGTGATGACGTCTTTCCATCATTGTTGAATCTCCTCTTCTTAAAATTTCCACTTCTATTATCTTCGCCATGATTTCCACCGAAGTGGTTACCATTTATGGCATGTTGATTCCCTCCATGTTTGTTGTCACCGCTTCAATGACTGCTACCACTAGTATTATCATTTTGCCGACTGCTCTCTCTTGGTTGGGTTGACTTGTTATCGCGCTCCAATAACTGAGCCCTATTTACAACATTTGAATACAAACACAATTTATGAGAAATTAGGTATTGACGTATCTCGAGTTTTAAACCTCTTAGAAACATTCGGGTCATTCTCTCCTAATTATCAACCAAGTGGGACGCAAACCAGGACAACTCGGCAAACTTAGCTTCGTACTGTGACATGGTCATATTGTTCTGCTCCAGCTTCATGAACTCTACCTCCTTCTAACGAATACTTTTGGGAAAGTACTTGTCGTTGAACAGTTCTTGGAACTTCTCCCAAGATATCTTCAGTGTGGCAGGTTGAGTGCGCTTTACAGATTTCCACCAGTAATCTGCCTCTCCTTGCAACATGAAGGTGGCAAAGGGAACCTTTTGCTCCTCGGAGTATTCCAAGACATCAAATATCTTGGTGATATGCTTTATCCACGCCTTTGCCTTAAGTGCTTTTGGCCCTCCCAAAAACTCCGGTGGTCCCAGCTCTTTGAACTGTTTAGCGGTGACCATCCGAGAGTTGCCATTGTTTCCACCTGTGTTTTGAACAGGAGTCGCTCTTGCCTGATATTGCATGAATTGCATAAAGCCTCTAAACATCCCATCGTTCATCGTTTGGTCGGTGTTATTATTTTTCTGACGATTATTGCCATCTTGATACACATTATCCTGGGTATTGATCGTTGGTGACTCAACGGTCTCATGTGTTTCATTGCTTTTCTCAACATTTTTGGATGCCATTTTCAAATACTGTCACAAAATAAGGGTTAATTGACATGTCATATATTATCCCTATACTCTAACCGACCAAATAAATACCAAATAAACTTAAGTAGGTCATACTAGCGAAGGAATTTCCCATCTCTGCCTTCCTAGTTCTAGTCTCACATATCAGCCAGGGATCATATCCCTAAGCTTTGATACTAACTGTGATGCCCCCAAAATAGGTATACATCACCCATTCTGAGTCGCCAAATACATGGTACAAAATACAAATACAAACTTAAATATACAACATGAGTTGTGAGTTTTAATATAAATATTGTCTTCTAGACAGTATTCAAACTCAAAATAAGTCCTCAATACTGTCACACTATTTCACAGTATAATGAGGACTACTAATGCACCATCTCGAACCATCACTTCGATCCTCGACTATTCTCGGCTATGTTCTCATTTCCTAAAGAGAACAATGAAAGTAAAGGGTGAGCTCAACTCGCCCAGTAAAAAATATTATGACTAAGATAATGCAGAATAAATTATCGTTAGTCTTCAACAGTGTTAAACTGATAAAATACAATAAACATCAAGTGTAACTGTAGCGGAACAAGCAATCCATTAGAAAAGTCAAGTAGAGCATGATATCTACTATCTTCTATGATTTAAGAGTTTATCATCAATTTTATCGCTGAGACTTAGCTCAATAAATAGTATCACAACCACGAATTATCCATGCACTACGAGCCAAGGATATTTGTGTTTTCACCAATGGTCATGATCATACCAAATAATCCATGGTCATAATCATACCAACAACAGTCCATCAATGCACTACGGGCCACTGATGACTTTTACCACATCATTTGTAACATTACGGGTCATGATTATACTGAATGATTCCTGGACATAATTATACCAATCAACAGTCCATCTATGCATGTAAGCCAAAGATGAATTTCATCACAATATAAGCATGAGGATAATGACAATGATATAAGAATTCAATTAAATGAAAGCAAAGGATAAATTTTAAAGATTTATAATTTAATTTATCCAGAATTCAATAATGTCCAAATTATCAACATAATACTGCTTTGTGGAGTAAAATTCAAGAATAATATTATATCAAAAATGATTTGGACCGAAAAGAAATTAATTTTATGAATAGTACTCTGTGAATAGTATCGTATAAATGAATACTACTCATGGACAGTACTCCGGCATGAAAAACTTAAAATTTAACAAGAATGTGTAGAAAATATCCTTGTGAAATGATACTAGATGAAGCACAAATTTCAATGATATTTTACTAATTTCACGGACTATAGAAGCATTGCTTTAACAAAATGAGGGTATAATCAGGAATACGAGACAAAATAATATTACTCACATACTACTGAGTATTGAAGAAAATATTATTCTTTATGAATGCTGAACAAAAATAATATCCCTTACCTCAGAAAAAGACTGGATACTTGAATAGTGAAGTAGCAGACTTCTCTTCTCATTTCTCTCTATAGCTTCTCTATCTATAATTGCTCTTATGAGTCTTAGTGAATTGGTGAGAATGATAATTGCACATTTTGGGGCTCAAAATATTACAGTATAATACCTTCATCTTTTCCTTCATTTTTAATTTAGTACTGCAAGTATTATCAAACTTGCAACACCTCCCCTAATAGTACATCATGTGAATCAATAATACACACATGTGAACAAATAGTTCTATACATGTGAAAAACATAATTACAGTATAATATCTTCATCTATAGCTCTTTTTTTAATTTAGTCATGCAAGTATTATCAATCTTACACCACCTCCCCTAATAGTAATGCATGTGAATTAATA
The DNA here is from genome assembly GCA_016801055.1 of Panax notoginseng. Classification (NCBI taxonomy): domain Eukaryota; kingdom Viridiplantae; phylum Streptophyta; class Magnoliopsida; order Apiales; family Araliaceae; genus Panax; species Panax notoginseng. The sequence goes on from CM029016.1 coordinate 115,278,955, forward strand.
GTTCCATTCATGTGAGCAAATAGTTATATGCATGTGAACTAATAGCAATTAATTGCTCATTTATCCGATTAATTACCCGATTGGTCAATATAACCTCCAGAAATCAATTATTATCGAAATAAATGTCGATTTTCACTAACACAAATAATCCCAACACAATGAAAATATTAATTTCATCTTTAATCAACTCGAACTTAATCATCATTAATATTACAACTCACAATATTTAACAACCAGATCATTCCTAGGAAAGAGGGGGCTTTTCGATAAGGATTACTCCCTATTGGCGCGCAATTAGGTGACCAAACCCCTCCTCGACAGAACTTTTTAGACATCATCAATATTGTAAATAATAATATGAATAACTTTTGTCGTCTCAATTATTGATTTAATAATAAAAAATATTATGCAGAAGATACTGTGATAATAATTGAATATAACTAAGTGACTTCTCACGTAAGCATCAATAATCAATACCGTGTGTTACTATGCAACCACGCGTATTACTGTACTTTTACTACCGGGTAGTTCAACAGTTTAACGGTAAAACTTTCGCCATTATTTTTATAAAAAGATATTTCTGTCATTTTCTAACTACGACAATACTTCCGTTGTGGGGTCCACTATTGATTGTGTCGTCGTACGAATATTCCCTGTTAAAACGAATATTCCCCGACTAATCGAATATTTTAAAACCACTTACTTACTTTGCAAAATTTGTAAATATTACCCACAACTATAACATTATATCAAATCCACACCATAAAATTCAAAAATATATTTCGAGAAATATTAATCTTTATTCACTACTACAAAACAGTAAATAGACAACACTTAAACCACAACGTTTTTATAAAAAACGTTGTGGTATTTTTTTTCACAATGTTTTTTAACAAGACATTGTAGATACATATGAAAAAATGTTATCTATTTAAAAAAGGCATTTTTTTTTGTTTTAAATAGATAACGTTTTTTTAAAAAAACCTTGTGTAGGTCAAAAACACGGAGCTTGCAATAATTTAGGCGGAAGTGAAAACTTAAAATTACAAATCCTAAATAGTTATTTCTCTCTCAAAAGTTTTCGTATTTAATCTCACCCTTCTCTCTTTCTCTACTCCTAAACAATCTTTCTCTGTCCTGTTCAAATGGCCAAAACTAGAGGGGATTCACCAGTTAAAAGGCAATAAGGATCGATAGTGGCTCCCAAGCCTAACCGTCGTTCGAATCGGCTTCACCAGAGATTGGGTACCGATTTTGGGGTTTATAACAACAAAAATCAACGGGCCATTTATAACATCATCTGAAGATCAGATCTTTAGCTACGACGACCTTCACTATCCGGCGCACATTAGCCTCTCTCCTTTCCCGCGTTCTCTCTCAGCCATCATCTTCATCAATTTCCTCTGGTTCTCGCTTTTCATTAACACTTGTTAATCAGATATCCCAACTCGATTCGGGTACAACCCAAATTCCAGTTCGGTATAAGACAACGGGCCTGGGTTACTCTCCCCTGAATGACCCGTCTCCGAACTTGAGCAACCGACCCCCAAAGCAGACAATACTCCTTGATGGATGCGATTATGAGCATTAGCTCATCGTTATAGAGTTCATTTCGGATCCAAAACCCTCAGAAGTAGAGATGATTAACTCGTATGTCAAAACCCTAGCTTCAGTTACTGGAAGGTATTTTACTCGGTAGTTTCTCTTTATTTGATAATGATATTGATATTTGATGGCGTGGAAGTTTTTTTTCTTGTTTTTTTTGGTTAATTTAAGATGTTTGATTTTGGTTAATTTAAGTTGTTTGATTGGGTTTCAGTGAGGAAGAGGCAAAAAAGAAGATATACTCTGTTTCTACATCGACATATACTGGATTTGGTGCTTTATTTACTGAAGAGCTTTCCTACAAAGTGAAAAGTAGAGATGCATTGGCAAAAATTGTGTACTCACGATTATTTGACTGGTGAGGTTCATTTTCATGCTTTGAGGAGTTGTGTGCTACACTGACTATTTAACATATAATTTGCTTACTCATGTACCTTCATTAGTTTTTTAAATAGAAACTTAATTTTTAGTAATATTAATATTATTGTACACACATTTGCAGGCTTGTGGATAATATTAATAGTTCAATTGGTCAACTCTAAACCTGATTGCTGTCACTTTGTTAATAGTAGATTGTTTTGTGCTGCTAGAGTAGTCTGATGCCTTATGCTGAACTGCATTTCTACTTCTCACAGCAAATTAACAATTACTTTTGCTCTCTGTTTCAGACTTATCCCATGTGGTCTCCTCCGTTAGAAGATATCTCATTTTCATTGATCATACTAGTGATCTTGGATAGAAAGAGTAGGCAAACCCAGTTTGCTAGTTATGTCCATGATTTTGTTGTACATATCTTTGCATCGAGTAAGAATTGATTTATGTTATATTGTTGCAGAGGTCAGAGGGTTCTGCCAATTGTGGTTGACCCAGGGCTTTACTTAGCTAGGAGAGTTTAAATGGGTCTAATCACTAAGCAGTCATTTACTTATGGGTATTAGTTTGCATTGTTTACTTTCAGCAACTTCCATATTGTTCATGAGGATATTACTATATTGATGGATTCTGCAATTTTTTTCTTTGGGGTGTTGCCCTGGTTTTGGAAGGAGAGTGTTTCAGTTTTGTTTTTGACAACCCTGCTGCCAGAGGGTTCCTTTTTTTGATTTACTTCTTGATTACAGAAATTAGGGGAATTTTTGGTGGTCAACGGCTTCAATGCGGAGATTAGCTTTTTTATTACCCTAGAAGATAAAAGTAATAAAAGGCTCATTATGTTTATGATTTTGTTTATTTTTTTCTTTCTTTTTTTAGTAAATATTTTTACTCAATAAAGATGTTAACTGTAAATTTATTAGATCAGCTATAATTTGCACTCAGGTTTCCAGTTTGGCTACCTTGTCTTATTAAATTTATTAGATTAGTTATGTTGTGTACCATTTGCAATGCCAGATGCTTTAAATAGCTAGAAGTTTATAAAGAAAGAATGCCTATGTCTTATAGGTCTTGATATAATGTTGCATTGTGGAGTAGCTGAAATGTTTAATAGTTTATTAATCTTTGGGTCTGATGTGACTTAACAATGTTCGGCTCCTTGTTGGACTGGATTAGGTTTACTAGATTTGCACTCAGGTACTGGTCCTTACATGTGTTGGTGTAGCTGAAGTATTTTACTTTCTCATGGTATATGAAATTGTATAATACCATTTGTTTATTTACAGTTGCTGTATAGGAAGTACAGTGGAAATTTCTTGGTAAATCTGTTGGGCAAATGGCAAGAATCTGAATATTCGGGTCAATGAGTCCTGGTTGGTGGTCTTTCTTACTATGTGATTGCACCGTCAAGGTAATAAAGCTCCTTCTTTTTGCTTCCATTTTAGCAAAAAAAAATTGTTGGTATATTCTATTTTAGCAATTTGAATCAGGTCGTACACTTATTACTACAATATGGCCAATGTGGTACGCTCACCAGTACTATTTATATCTATACTCTTTGAATTCTTTCAATTAGTAGTTGGGACATACTATATTTTGTCATCAAAAAACCAATTTGAACCTGTTATTGTGACAATCATAGTTGTAGTTCAGTTTCAGTTTCTAGCTCGTATTCAATACACAAATTAGAAAGAGTTGGTTCATGTTTGTGATTTGAAGTATTGGATGGTATATATATTCGAGTTTTGTTTTGTCTTCTTAGTGCTCTTTGATCTTAAGCATGCATAATTTGTGGCAGATGGGAGATCGTATACACTATCCTGCTAATAGTGACAAGAAGAAAGTATTTGGGGGAATTATATTCTCTTGCTGTGGTCGCGGCGAGCTTTTTTTTGGAAAACTGAATGCTGATAGCTCTCCTTTCTTAGAGAATTTTCCTGGGGTTACATTGAGTGGATCATTTTGTGGAGGGGAAATTGGTCGTGGCGATTCAAGCTCATATTGTGGAGAAGCTCAACAAGAAGGCTCGTACCGTTGCTGTGTGCATTCCTACAGCAGTGTTTACTTGGTCATGTCTTACACTCCACCCTCGCCACTGCTGTAGGTCCGGATAAAACCTTGTTCATTTGTAAGTCAAAGTTGTTATGTTGGTTCATTGGGATTGTAAATTCAAGATTGTTTAGGATTCTAAAACACTTCTTGGCATTTGATGAAAATCAAGTGAATGGTTTTATTATACTAATGAGAATCAACAACTTTGTTTGGTTCATGAATTTGAATATTCTCATACTTATATTGTACACACGAGTTGTCAGTATAGTAGTTGGGGTCATATTTCCTGTATTTGCTAATGTCTTGTCATACTTTGAAGATAAGAATGTTTGTCGAAACTGTAGAATTGTGTGGTTCGATTACTTGGAATCTTTGATAAATGATTGAAGTTACAACTCTTTTAATCTTTCAGGCATTAGCATATTGCAGGTGCATTGGTAATGTAGGTGAGCCACAACCTTTTTTTTTTCTTTTTTTTAATCTAAAATATTTTAAAAACGTTGTGTAAATAAGCCTAAATGTTGTCTGATATATTAAAATAGAACATTTTTATCCAAAAAACGTTGTGGAATCATACCTTCTACAACGTTTTTAAGCATCTGCTAATTTATGGAAAACAAGTCTACAACGTTTTTTCTTAAAAAATGTTCTGTAATGTACTTAACTACAACGTTTTAAAAACGTTGTGTAAGGGTGTCAAATTGATAACACCCTTAACCACGATATTTTTCTGACTGAAACCGTAGCGTTTTTTTTTTCGCGTTGTCTATTTACTGTTTTGTAGTAGTGATTCATAAAACTTGCGGTCTTACACTTCTCTTATAGCATCAAGCTATAACCACTTAGTCGTTACAAACTATTTATCATTTCATATCTCAATCCGACCACGTCGTGATCATTGGTTCACCTTAGGGTTCTTTCCCATTATTAACTAAACTCCATTCGAGTTCATTCTTATTATCTTTGTAATCTTCATCTTATAGACATCATCTTAACATTTTTATTATCGGAGTTGGGAAACTCCTGAATTCTCATCCTCTAGATACTTCAAGATTCTTCTTTGAATCTTCGCTTATATATTTTAATCTTTATCTTTCTCTCTCTCTCTCTCAGGTTATAGCCTAAGGTACACTTACCTAAAGTTTATAATCGACAGCTTTGATACCAATCTGTTACGCCCTCAAATCTAGGTCCCTTCGAACCTCGGATCCAGTCCGCCACGATACTACTATCGTTCAACTATTTATTTCTTTTATTCATGACTTAATGAAAATAACTTTACTTATTACAATTTAGAATATAAATTCTTTCCATTTCTAGGATCTATGTAATGACCCCAAGCTTTTATAAGTTTTAAATCTTGGTCATTTACCATCCCTGTCTTGCATCATATTCGATGTTATAAAAATATATGGAATAATTTAAACTTTTCAATCTCCTTTGAAAAGAAAATCTTTTACTGATTTCTTAACTTGAATCAATTACATATCCTTGAATCAAATTATGTTATGATTCATTCTATTCGAATTAATGTATAATTTTTTTTTACATCTCGATTCAAATTTCTATATGTATCTTATAATACAACTAAACATATATTACACATCATAAACTACTATTATGTACATTTTCTAGAACCTAAACATGGTTCAAGAGTATATATTTAAACAAATGATTCAATCTCCTTTGATATTATTGATCTTATCAATCAACTAGCACGTAATCTTCACTGTGTGTCCTTAAACTGTAAAAGTGGTTATTTGCAAGGGTGAGCTTGACAACCCAATAATTCTAACAGTTTTCATGCAGCGCATAGCATATAATAGCATATTCAGTTCATGCATTCATAATCAATTAATATTTACTGCACATGTTACTTCTCACATAACAGGTATAGAGATTTACTTCACAAGCATATCATCAAATATCAACTTTCACATTTCATACATATCTCATAAGCATTTCATATATATACATCAACATTCTTATGACATAATATAGCTCAATTAACAGTTATCGAATTCATATAACAAATAGGAACTGGAAGACTTGCTTGATTCGTAGTTTATCAACTATGACTTAACTGCTTAAAGCTTATCTGCACTGCGTGTATTCCTACATAGTTATGTACTCATGGATTCATACCCATCAGTCATACATTTCATACGCTCGTAATATAAGAACAAATATAGTTTCCTAACTTGGTTTCATTTTTACTTGAACTTAGGATAACCATGAGACTAGCTCATTCTACTGTCATATTTATCTAAACAATCTTGTTTCATATCTTGTAGTCCTTAAGGACAACATATAACCATAACTTAAGACCATGCAGTTAACAAACTGCTCTTGGTCACTCTGCAGAACGACGCAGCCGCGCTACATTTAAGCTTGGGAGTGGCACGGCCGCGCTACTCCCTGCTAAAACTAGACTTGAGCATTTCATTGCTCAGTTTAGTCCTAACCTACTATGCTCTGATACATACTATAAGCATACATAAAGTATGTTCTGATATTTCTTCAAGTTCTCATTTCGAATCATTTAGTTTTGAATTACATAGCTCTATGTTTAATTATTTCAATCAATAAGGCTTAACAACTTTCTTTAACAAGATTCGATGTTATAAGATTTTAAACCATATATTGGTACTAACAAGCCTCTAATACGCATGTTCACATGTATCTATCTCATTTACATAGACATAATATATTTCATTTACTTTTCAAACATGTTTAAATAATGTATGTCATGCTTAACTAATTTAGTGCATATATCATTCATGCTTAAAGGCATAAACAACTCTATCATGCTTACTTATAAGGTCATAATGCACGTAATACAATGCTCATCAAAATTAGTTTCTAAAACTTTTAAATTCTCTTTAAAACCCATACTAAACCGAGCTTGACAACCTTTTGGGTGCAACATATCTTGAAATTACATTCCTTACCCATCCGCGCATATAACTAGGCCACATTCACATGTTCACAAAGTCGGAACTTAAAATACACAAAGTTCGTTAAGTTTCATTTCCAAAACTGTAAGTTTTCTTTTAAAAAGTTATGCTAAACCCAACTAATATACAAAGTAACTTTGAATTATAACTTATACTCATTTGTACATTTAACTAAGCTATATATGCATGCTAATATGTATACAACTTATTTACACCAAGGTTGAATAGTTTAACACTTGAAATCTAATCATAAACCATTCTTGAAAAGTTTAAATCTTACTTAGCTAGATGGTGAACACACTCGGCACATTCTAGAGGCATAAAGCATCCTAGTATACATGCTTGAAAAGTCATAGTACCATTTACAAAATGTTTGAAGCTATTAGTTCTCAAAACTTCAAAGTTTTCTTCTAAAACATTTTAAACCAAGATATATCAATCTAGTATATGCAAGGTAACTTTTACACTACATTTCATGCACGTTGATATGTGTACATAGGGTCCATGGTCAGAACTCACATGACACCAAATTCATCAACTTCCGTTTCTCAAAAACTTTAAGTTTTCTTTTAGAAAATCATTGTTAAAGCATTCCATTATGCGTAAAGTAATCTTAGTTGTATAACATGTCTATTATCATACATAGTTATGTTTTATCACTTAGAACAATATATTCCATCGTCCGGAGCACTACACTTGCATACGTGCATGCCCGACGCCTTCCAATTTCCTCCTAATACACATCAGTCCTAAAGATGACTATTTTGACCCCTTCTAACGGCCTCAAATTAAAAACCTTAAAGAATAAAAGTTGTAGGTCTATTCGTCCTCATTCCGGATCATCTTGAATCGCCTCAATCGGAGTCCGTATGAAAATGTTATGAACGTTTTACCAAAATAGGTCAAAGTAGTCACAGTTAACACACATTGGGCGCGACCGCTGTAACAACCTGGAGAATCCTGATTGTCCAGAATTTAAGTTTAAAGAATTAGTTATTAATAAAATGAATTTTTATTAATACTATTATGTGATACGTGTTTATTAATCGTTTTATAACCTATGATGATTATAAGTCGGGAGGATTCTGGCTACGAGTTAGATTGAACGATTAGGAATTTTCAAGACGAAAATGAAATTTTTCGGGAACAAAAATATTTTTGGGGAAAAAGACGAAATAGGCACTATTCATCCGTTTCTGTTCGGAGATTTATTTTGAAATTCTGAGAAGTTAATGATTACGTATAATTTTGAGACGTGATGGAATATTCAATAATATTTCAGTTATGGCAAAAAAATTAAGTTTTCGCCTGCGGACTCAAAACCTAAGGGTTATGATAATTGAGTTCTGAGAATTTTATGAGTACGTATAATAATTAGGGTTATTATATGTGAGAGATACGAGTATAATACTAGTTATTATACGAGTATAGTACGAAGATTATTACGACGTATAATATGAATATCGTACGAACTATATACGAAGAGAATACGAGAATGGAATGCGTAGAATACGATGACTCTTAATGGACTTTGAGTTCATGGACTTTGTAGAATCCACTTGGAATTGGATTATGTCAAGCCGAACGATTTGTGAAAACAAGCCCAAGATATGCCCAATAAGAATTATGGTTAAGGCCCAAACCAAGAAAAGAAACCGCGGATCGAACTGATGGATAAGAACCATTGGGGCAACCCATGGGATGACCCATGGGCACGTGGGCCGGCCACTTGGCCACCAAGTAAGGGTGGAGGCCAAGTTTACTTGGTGGCTAAGTGTTGGAGGACGTGGGAATAGTAAGGAGGTGGGGGTGAAATGACCAATTTGCCCTAAGCCTTGGTTTTCTATAAATAGGAAGCTAGATTTCATATTTTTAGGATTTTGAAAATCCTTCAACTTGAGAGAGAGAGAGAGAGAGGTCGGATGAGAAGGAGAAGGAGGAGGAAGAGCTAGCCCGTGTACAAACTTTGTCCGACGGGAGAAGATTAAAGGAGAACGGTAATCCGAAACCTAGCCTCTTTTAAATTTTCTTTAAATTTCTATGTTTAAAAACATAGCTTAATAAAGATAATAAGTAGATAAGGTTAGAGATGATTTCATATGGTTGAAATCATAAGAAAATAAAGAAATAAGAATTAGAAGTTTAGCTTGTAAATTTCTTAAGGAAGTATAAGATTCGTGAGGATTTTGAGCGATCCGAGTGGATTATATGAATAAGTAGGTGAAATAAGTAAGGAATGTTGTTCTATAACATCAAATTCCAATAAAAAGTAATATCATAATCCAAAATATCGATTAAAATGAAGAACGAACGAAGAACACGAAGAACACGCGAAGAACACGAAGAACGTTGTTGATGGACAAATTTAAAACCATCATAGTTTAATTTTTGTTGATGGACAAGTTTAAAACCATCACGTAAAAGTTAGATGCTTATTACTTGGCTAGGAACGGTAGAAACGTTCATGAAGAACGAATTAAAACGTAGTTATAACGAAGTTATGGCGAAATTTTGTAAAAGACAAACGAGAATTAGAAAGTTAGTAAATGAACCCGAACATGTAGGGTTTCATAAGAAAGAGAATTTAGAAAATGTGAGTCTTGGACTCAAGAACGAACGAGTTTCGAGTTCGAATGACCGAATTACGGACGAACGAGTGAAGAACACTAAAAGCATAAAAATGAACAAAGGGTGAAGATCAAGCCAATCGAATGGCATGTTAACAGATTCAGAATGAAGTTCTGTCTGAGGGGTATTGAAATATGTAAGATAAGGAAGAGAATGGCTTTGGAACGACCTCGTTCCGAGTTATAACGAAGAAGTTATGAGATCGGGAAGTACGCCTCTCAAACTTGATTCTAGACTTAGAAAAATTTTCAAGAACTAGGGCTTGGCGCCGCAACGCTAGCCATGCCGTGTAAAGTGGCACAGCAGCGCTAGACTGGGAGTCAGGACTGAAGTCTCGCACCACGGCGCGACAGATAAAGGAGAGAGTGGCACCGCAACGCCAGTGTGAAGGAAAAGCCAGAGAAGTGCTTTTAATTGCTCAACTCTTGGGGGAACGTAAGGGAAGATAAAGAACATAACGTTCAAATAATGTAACAGTTAATCTAGTGAATTAAACCTGTAGTAAAGGTTGAACGGAAAGAATAAACAAGATTAAAAGACAAAGATTTTAGTACGGGTTACGTAACTGATGTTCGAGGACCATAGTCGCGATGAACGAACGTGAGGGATTGCTATGATTGTGATTCCTTAGACGTTGAGTGATAAGGGTAATGAATAACATTTCGATGTTATGTCATGATAATGAGAGATAAGTGTGAAGCGTATAGACGCTGTGAACGTAATGTTGTTGCGATGGACGATCGGTCTTAGCATACAACGATCGGTATAGCTTCGACACTAAGAACGAGTAATGAACATGGGGTTTATGTAAGGGATAACGAAAGTATTAAATAAGATATGAATTATCAACAAAGTCGTAGTGAATGGTAATAAGATTAATGAAAGCCGAATGTGAATCGGATAAGGAATGAATCCTGAGGTATGTCATTTAGTTGCCAGAAAGCCATAAAGAATAAGAAATTGATTTAACGAACATGAAGTTTAATGGTTTGAATAAGTTAAGATATGACTAATTGGTGTTTATGTTTTCTCCTTATGTGTTATATAAGAATTGGAATGAGTAGTTCAGCGTAAGCTGTAGCTGGGCGTAAAGCAAGTTTCCTAACTTCATTCATATTCTAAATGAATGCTAGTTTCTTAAACTTCTCAAATATTGAACTTGAGAAGTCTTGTCTATGTGCATATGTGCGATGTATGTACAAGGTGGTAGTATGTATGAGGCCCTGTGCCATAATTTGAACACTTTGGTGTTTCTATGATATGAACTGTTCTATGATTGACTGTTCAATACAAGTATGCTCTGTTTATACATGAACCGTTATTGTTAAGTATGTGCTAATGATTCTAGCCAGACATGATGTGTATGAAAAATGTAGAGGAATGAAAGTATTTCAAAGTGAAAGTGACTGATGTTTTAAAGTGATTGGAATCGAGACTATTCCTATTATTCAAGCTGGTTCATAACCTTTGTTCGGTTATCGAAGTTCTGAAGAAAAGTTTAAACTCTTGAAGTTATTTGTTCAACTGTTATGACTTGTTGGGCATTTGAATGCTCGCACTTGCTTTTAAATGAAAAACATTTTCAGTGAACAAGGTTAGAAGAACTTAAGGATCCTGTAAAGATCAAGCTGACGGTATCCGGATGAAGTGCCATTCAGAATGTGAATGAGCGAGAAGATCAAGTGAAGACTTGTAATATGGAAAGATGAAATTGAATTATAGATTAGTTTAATGAACTGTTATGTATCCTTGGTGGCGGATAAAAGTCACTCTTGTAAAATGAAATGAATAATGTATTATCATTATTTGTAATGAAAGAGGTTATAAGGTTTCCAGAACCTGGGTTTTGAGAGTGTATGTTGTTATATTTTAGTATATAATGATGTACGTTGGATGAATGATGTACTCGTGACGTACGGAATCCGGGTGTGAAGATAGACCGGATTTCGGGGTGTTACAGTCGCGCCTAATTCCTTCACCAACCCAGCGCACCCGTATCATAAGGCAGCGCCTCCGCGCCCCTGGGCAGCGCGGTCATGCTTGGCCTCGCCCAGATTACAGTTTTCCAAATGCTTTTACTTCAAATCTCCATAACTTCTTTATTTTAAGTCAGAATGAGTTGGTTTTCGATCCTATGGATTTGTAACTCATAAAACTACAACATACCAAATAAACAACAATTAACATAAACATTAACTAACACAAATATCAATCCAAAACTCATGTTCATACTAAATTGTCATGTTTTGAAATGTTTAGCGAATTCATTCACTACGAATTCGTTTCTCAACTAATTTGGTTCATTTAACTCTCGTTGTTTTCGTTTTTAACTGTATTAACAACATCTAGCAACAATTCATGGATTACCATAACCCTTAGCCATCAAATTTGTGACTCAAAAGTGACTTTTTCATTATACTTTTCTTAAGAATTGAAGAACTTGAATTCAAGAGCATATATGCTAGAATCATTACCTCTTGATGTCTTCAATTTGCTAACTATAGCTATCCAATCCTCCAGTTGCTCTCAACTCTCCAATTCCACTGACTCTCTCTATAGCAACTTCTCAAAAAACTCAACTAATGTAAATGAGAAGGAAGGAGCTCTATTTATGGAGGTTTCAATACACAGTTAATAGTCTTGCACATTGAATTAATCCAAGGGGAGGAAGAAGAAGCGATTGGATGTTGGGGAGTTGGTAACCACCTCCTTTCCCAGTCATCCTTATAGTAATGAGCACCTACCTTCATAGCTACTGTTCAATCTTGGTGGTTACACAAAGAAATAGGATAGGCCAATGGCCTATTTACGCATCTGATATATATAAACGGGTGACACTAATTTTGGGACAAGCTTATAACTCAACAACTGAAGCTTAGTTTAGTCCCTTTAATTCCCAAAATGAAATTTTAATGTGTTAATACTACTACACCAAGTAAAGTTAGGGATTATTTATGTACTCACATTATATAGTCCATGTACATTAGTCCACATAATTTAATATTTAAAACATGTGTGGACTTAATTCCATTGATCACTAATAATTTAATACCTCCTTTTAACTATTAACCACCCATTGGTATAGAAATAAATATTTTAATAATACATCCTCATTTACTCCTATAATTTAGAGTACACATTTAATTGTCACATCACGTAGGATGAGATAACAAAATTTATTTAAATCAATCTTATGTTTTAATTACTTTCGCCATATGATTTTTGTATATCATTAATCTCAATTAAATGTCACACTTCATGTAGTCTTAAGCCATATGTATTATATATTATTACTACCCACATTTCCATATTACACATAGTAATATGAAATACTATTTAATGATAATGTCCACATTAATATCTTAATTGGGCTAAATATCATTCAGTTGGGTACTTTCAACTCATTATCACATTTTAATATCACAACGATTAATTAATATTAATCATTTATTATCTTTCCATTAATTCTCTTTTAATAATTTCAGTTAAACCTTCAGTCTAGTTTAACTTTAATACTCAGGCCACACGAGACTCATTTATCTCATTTACTGAAGTTATATATAACTTAGGCTCTTAATCTCAACAATAAAATATTAGGGGTCTAGGTCACGTTTGGCTTTTTCCCAATTCCACGTTATTTTATTATTTATTTAATATAAGGTTTGTGTGACACACTTTATCTTAATATTAAATTATTTAGCTTACACTACACTTAAATTAATTAATATATACTCTATTAATTATTTAAATTATACACTATACCTATAATTATTTAATTGTCCCATGACAACTTCTAAATCATGTTTTGCTAGCTTTATTCCTTCATGAACACTTAGTCACCATTTATGACCCTTATAAGAGTTATTAGTATACATGTCTTGAAATCAAATTTTCATAAACTTACTCAGAGCTTTCTACAGACCGGCGCGATCACGCTGGTCTTAGACTTGAGAGTGGCGCGGTCGCGCCACCTTAAGTTAGGACGCAGACATGCTATGCTTCAACAGAAACAAAACTTAACTCATAAATCCTTTAACATGCTCCATACATGCTATCTTATTATATTGACCAAAATAAATCTCCAATGACAACATTTTTCAATAATTTAGATATTAAACTTCAAGTTTAACTCTTCTTTCTTTAATCTATACATTTAATTATATCCCAATATTAGTTAATAAATCTCTAACCAATATTTATCTAAAGATATATCGATTTTTTTTCTCTCGTCAACAACGCACATATATACAATTCCAAACCTAGCACACATCGAGTCTTTAATGGCATTCAATATAGTACATTGAGTGGTTTCCCACAAACAACCAACAAATTAGTTTTCGTCTCGTCTACACTATTTTTACAGTGAGTTAGATCAGTTACTAATTCGTATATACATCTGCTCTCTGAAGGAATCGTTTAACCCAGCTCCTATACATCCACCATTAAAGGGTACGGTTGCACTGCCTTAGACTTGATACTTACTCGTACATATGCTCAAGAAATTGGTGATTATCAAAGATATTTAATGTCACCAACTTACTATGATAAAATAATTTCATATAAATTATTTAATAAGAATAGATAATTTCTATCAATCTTCTTTACTAATTCATCTCTACAATTTATAACAAATATAAAATAATGATATATATTTATTAAACACAACATCACTTATTATATAGCTTATATTACCATATGTAACACAATACTACATACCTCGTATCACATATATATATTCTGGTTTGAACCCATCATCATGCTTTAAGAATTTTATCTATTAAATTCTTATTTTTATATTTTCTAAAAATTCAGGTTCTTACAGCGGCAGCGCCATTTTAAGCATTGACACCAGCGCGGCCGCGCTAGTGCGCAGACCTGGAATCTGCAGTCTGTTCATACAGCCTACTGCGAACCAAATCCTCATTCAACCAGCAACGCAAGCTCACCTGGACACTACAACTTCAGTCCAACAACATAACATATATATTTAATCATTCTAATAATACAAACAATGCTAATAACCAATTTAGAGTCTTTAAAAGCAAGGTATGTGCTTAGTATTCAAATTTCAACATATTTAGCGTATACGAACACTAGAAATTCATTTCTTAACCAAATAAATTCATTCAACGTGCATTCTTTTCGTATTCCAATATGTTAACAATAGAAATCCTCAATTTACAGATTATACCATGAACTCCTAACCAATTTTAGTCTTAAACTAGACCAAAATAGACATGTTATCACATAACTCCAATTCTTCATTTTAAAACATGTTTATATGAATTAATTCCTATAACTTAATTATAACAACATAGCATGATTTATACATACTCTAAAAACTTACTAAACATATTTCTAAACCAATTCATCTATAAAAATCAAATTTTCAAGGAAACTAAAAACACACCAATCCTTATTCTAAAATAAGTTTTTATGAATTTATTTACTGAAAATTATTTCTAGATGATAACTAATAGATTATAAACCATTAATTAGCTAATATAAACCACATCTCATCAATTTTAACAACAAAATCAAAGTTTGTACAAAAACTCAAGAACATAAACTCAAGCTTGAAACTAAGAATCTTGCCTTTGATTTCTTGTGTTTAGATGATGAAGGCTACTTTGTTAATCTATTTCTAGCTCTCAAAACCATAACCCTTTCTTCTTTTTTCTTCTTTTTCTTCTTCTCTATTTTCTTCTTTAGTCTTAGGCTTAAGCTAATACACTTAACGTAAAAATAATCAAACGCAACGTAAAAATAAAAACGTATAAAAACTGTCATAATAATAACTCTACTAATTATGTATCAGTTATTTTTATTTTAAATTCAAAAGTGATAAGGCATTGTTCGGCAAAATACTTTAAAATAAAGACTTAACATTCCTTAAGCCTTGTTTGGCATAACTGAATTAAAACTCTTTTAATTTATTTTAATAACTCATTTATAATATAGTTTATTGTCACACTTTATTTAATTAAATTTCCATATTCAAAATTAATTAAATTAAAGCTAATAACAACTTATTAGATCAATTTGCCACATAACCCAATTACCACAAAATTTTAATTTTATTTAATAAATTAATACATCACTTTAATTACTAAATTAAATTAAAACAACATTATAGCAATTCATTTAATCCTTATCAACTCTCTAATTTAATTATCAACTCTCTAATTTAATTATTAAATTAAATTAGAATATTACCACATAATAATTAATTCATCACTCTTTTATTTTAATTAACTTCAAAATACCAAAATACAAATTATCAACTTAATTAATATATTACCTTAATTAAGTTAATTCCCTCAACCCATGAATTATTTATTTAACTAATAAATAATCAAATTAAATAAATATTTATTTAATAATAAATATGTCAACTAAAATATTTACTTAATTCAATAAATATTTGAAATTACAATTAAAATTATGGATTGCTACATCGTTCTCTCCTTACAAGGATTATGTCCCCAAAATCATAACTTAAACAATTCATTCGTCACATTCTTCCCTCCTTACAAAGATTCTATCCCCAGAATCGAAGTCACAGATCAAACAAATAACTCAAAATAGTTCCTCATCATTTTGTTTTCGAGTTCCCACGTAGCAGCTTCGGCATTGTGGTTCCTCCATATCACCTTCACGGAAGGTATCACTTTATTCCTGAGCACTTGTTCTTTCCTGTGAACTATCTGGATAGGAATCTCCTCATAAGACAAATCTTTATCGCACTGTAACGGTTCATACTTGATCACATGCTTGTAATCGGGTTTATATTGTCGTAGCACCGACACATGAAAAACATTATGAACATGTTCCAATTCTGGAGGTAGATCTACCTCGTAAGCCACTTCACCTACTCTTCACAGTACTTCAAAGGGTCCAATAAATCTTGGGCTTAGCTTCCCTTTTTATCAAAACGAATCTTCCCCTTCCAAGGAGAAACTTTTAGGAAAACAAAATTTAGTACGTCAAATTCACAATTTTTCCTGTGTTGACGTTCACCAACTTCATCTCAACACAGTGAAGTTCTGCACTTTCTACCCATACAATGCTTCGTAAGGCGGCATGCCAATTCTCGCGTGGTAACTATTGTTGTAGGCGAATTCAGCCAACGGTAAGTGATCATCCCAATTTCCTTTGAAATCCATAATGCATGCTCTCAGTATATCTTTTAACGTCTAGATTGTTCATTCGCTTTGGCCATCTGTTTGAGGATGGTACGTTGTACTCATTCTCAACTGTGTTCCCATACATTCTTATAGTCTTTTCCAGAAGTTTGACGTGAATCACGGATCTCTGTCTGATACAATCGACAATGGAACTCCATGTCTCGAAACGATCTCCTTGATGTACAATTTTGCTAACTGATCAAGATTGAATCTAATCTTTATTGGCAAAAAGTGTGTTAATTTCGTAAGCCTATCCACTATTACACAAATTCCATCGTACCCCTTCTGAGTAGTCGGAAGACCTACCACAAAATCTATTGTGATATTCTCCTACTTCTATTCTGGTAATTCCAATGGCTGAAGTAATTCGTTTGATCTCTGATGCTCAACCTTGACTCTTTGACATGTCAAGCATTTTGTGACACATTCTGCAACATCTCTTTTCATATTTGGCCACCAAAAATGCCATCGTAAATCTTGATACATCTTCATACTTCCCGGATGAATTGAATATCTTGAGTTATGAGCTTCCATCAAGATTTCGTCTTTAATATCTTGTATTACTGGGACCCAAATTCTTCCTTCGAACCTTAGTAGTCATTCGACATCGATATTGAACTACATCTCACTACCATCGAACACTCTTTCTTTGATTTTCTCACATTCTTCATCTTGTAGTTGAGTGTTCTTTACCTTGTCCACCAAAGTTGGACTAGCTTCCATCTGGAACAATCTTTTATTGGATTCTTTTGGAAGTTTCATTTCCAGCTTTAGCCTTGCCATTGCTGAAATGAGCTCTAGCTGGGCAGTTAATGACATCAACTTCTCCCGACCCTTTCTACTCAAGGCATTGGCAACCACATTTTCTTTACCCATATGATAAAAGATTTTTGATAAAAGATTTTGCAATCATAATCTTTTATCAATTATAGCCATCGCCTCTATCGCATGTTTAGATCTTTCTGTGTGAAAATATACTTTAGACTTTTATGGTCCGTATATATATCACATTTCTCTCCAAAGAGATAATGTCACCATATCTTTAGATCAAATACCACTGCAGCCAACTCTAAATCATGAGTACGATATCCTTTTTCATAGTCCTTCAGATGCCTTGATGCATACGCAATGACTTTACCGTTTTGCATAAGCACACAGCCTAGTCCCTTGTGCGAAGCATCACTATACAACAAAAAAATTCCTGTATTGTCCGGTAATGATAACAGGTGCCATGCTAAGCTTCTTTTTCAAGTCCTGAAAACTCTCTTTGCACTTTTTCATCCAAATAAATTTTACAGATTTCCTTGTCAAATTCGTTAATAGAGTGGCAATCTTAGAAAAGTCTTAAATAAACCGTCTGTAGTAACCTGTCAGTCCCAAGAAACTTCTCACCTCTGATGGAGTCCTTGGTTGTTCTCAATTTATTACATCTTTAACCTTTGATGAATCCACTGAAATCCCATCTTTGTCAATCACATGCCCAAGAAATTACACACGTTCTAGCTAAAATTCACATTTAGAGAATTTCGCATATAACTTTTCCCTTCTTAGCGTCTCCAACATTAAACGTAAATGTTCCATATGTTCCTCTTGAGATTTGGAGTATACCATAATATCATCAATGAACACCACTACAAACTTATCTAAGAACGGTTTAAACACCTTGTTCATCAAATCCATGAATGTTGTAGGGGTATTGGTCAAACCAAAAGACATTACCAGAAACTTGTAATGTCTATACCGAGTTCTGAATGCCGTCTTCTATATATCCTCCTTCCTCACCTTTAATTGATGATACCCACTTCTCAAATCTATCTTCGAGAAGTACCTAGCTCCTTTTAATTGATCAAATAAATCATCTATTCTTGGCAACAGATACTTATTCTTAATAGTGACTTTGTTTAACTCTCTATAATCAATGCAAAGATGCATTGACCCATCCTTCTTCTTCACGAATAATATCGGCGCTCCCCATGATGATACACTCGCCTGAATATATTTATTGTCTAACAGCTCTTGCAGTTGTACCATCAGTTCCTTCATTTCTAGCGGAGCCATCTTTTATGGAGCCATCGATATCGGAACAGTCCTTGGTGCTAAATTGATAATGAACTCAATCTCTTTGTCAGGCGGAAGTCCTAGCAAATCTTCCGGAAATACATCCAAAAAAACCCTTAACAACTTGTATTTCTTCCAGTTTCCCACCCTTCTTCTAAGTATCAACTATGTAAGCTAAATATCCTACACAGCCTTGCCTCAATAACTTCTTGGCCTGCATAATCGTCAAACAATTTGCTTGTCTAGGCGATTTGCTACCATAGAAGACTACCTTTGACAAAGTTATAAGGTTTACACATTTCTTTTGGAAATCAATTATCGCTCCATAATTGAATATCTAATTCATTCCCAATATAACATCAAACTCTGCAAGTTTAATCAGGATCAAATCTACTGTCATAACATTTCCCTTAATGTTCATTCTATAATTCTTGTATACGAATCTAACATGAATCACCTCCCTATTCATAATTTATATGTTTAAAGGGAAATTCAACTCTTCACTAGGCAATCCTAACCTCTTAGCAAATTCATCATATATAAATGAGCAACTAACACTTGAATCAAATAGTACATATGTATTTATATCATTGATTGGGATATTACCTGACACAACAACTTTTGATTGCACCACATCTTGCATCGTCATATTGAAGGTTCTGGCTGTCGGTCTGCTTGATGACGTTGGTCCAACAATAGCCAACGTGCCTCTACTGCCACCTCCCTTGCTTCTTGTTGTATCTCCAACTTTCTTCTTAGGGCACTCGCGAGAAGATGATCCTTTGACCCGCAAGTATAACAAGCATTCTTCTTCGGTTGATGGCAATTTGGACAAATGTGACCCTTTTGGCCACAATTGAAGCACACTCGCTTACCCTTCAAGCACACGCCAGTGTGATTTTTTCCACATGTAACACACGCTTCAAATTTCCTTTTCTGCTGGCTACTCTGTTGACTTCCATCACCAACACTTGTATTCCACTTCCTCTTTAGGTTATTATTATTCCCACCACTGCTACCACCAGTTTTTCCTTCATTATCACTCTTCTTCTTTCTCTGTTCCTGATTGAACTTCGATACGACATCGCTTCCACTTTTCGCGATAATCGCCTTCTTAAGCACTACTGCAAACGTCTTTAGCTGAAACATGGAGACTCTACTGTACAACCAGGGCTTTAGTCCCTGTTCAAACCTTCTTGCCTTGCGCTCATATGTGTTAACTTGATATGGCACAAACCTCGCCAATTCATTGAATTTTGCCACATATTCCGACACTGTCATTACACCCTACTTTAACTCTAAAAACTATACCTCCATCTGATTCTACGAATTCTCTAGGAAATAGGTTTCGAAAAATATTTTTTTAAACCTATCCCAAGTCATGACTCCCTGACCTCCACGGGTTTTTTTTACCTACCACCAGTAGTTGGCTTCTTCTTTCAACATGAATATTGCAAAAGCACTCTTTTGGTCCTCACCGACTCTAGCAACGTTAAAAACTTTCTCTATTTCCATGATCCAAGTCTGTGCCTCAATCGGATTCATGGTCCCGCAGAATTCTGGTGGTCCAAACACCTTAAAATCCTTAAAAGTCGTAGCTTAGTTCTGCGATTTATTCTGCAGCGCTCCCGTAAGTAATTTCACCAACAGCTGAACTTGGTTAGCCTTAACTTTGTTGTTATTGGTAGACCCGTCAGGGATTTGTTATTGAGGTTGACGTCTTCTTTGAGGCATTTTCTGTTAAAAATACACTTATTAGATTATTGCTCAATCTTTTAAGTATTTTCTACTTAACTTGCACATCATAAAAGATCATCACATAAAACATAACATCTTGAATAAATATTAACAATTTATTCATTCATAATCTTTGAAAAACACAATAATGATAGCATCCCTCCAATCTACATCCCTTTCCTGAACTAATACAGTTTCAGGATATCATCATCATATCCCCTTGGTCACATAACACTTGGGATTTACATCTTATTTATTATATCATTAATTACACAACAATATACATTCTTTACTATTGTCTACTAAGTCACTGCATAGCTTTACGATGCTCCTATTCCGTGATACGGAACATGGTTCTACGATCTAACATATACCATGGTAGCATTTCAAACTGAGTCAGATAGTACATGACTCGATCTTGAGCTCGGTTCATCGCGACATGAAAAGCACAATCCATCTCTTCCATTCTAATCTTCTTTACTTGTACCTCTTCCTTTGCTACCTCTGCACGCTGAGAAGCTTTTGTAACGCCCAGAAATCCGGTCTATCTTCACACCTGAATTTTGTACGTCACGAGTACATCATTCATCCACAATATATCATTATATACCAAAATATAACAATATACACTCTGAAATCCCAGGTTCTATAAACCTTATAATCTCTTTCATTACAAGTAATGATAAATACATTTTTCATTTCATCTTACAATAATGACTTTTATCTGCCACCAAGGATACATAACAGTTTATTAAACTAGTCTATCGTTTAGTTTCACCTTTCTACATTACAAGTCTTCACTTGATCCTCTCGCTCATTCACATTCTGAATGACACTTCATCTGGATACCGTCAGCTTGATCTTTACGAGGTCTTTAAGTTCTTCTAACATCGTTCGCTAAAAATGTTTTTCATTTAAAAAAAGTGTGAGCATTCAATTTCCCAGCAAGTCATAACAGTTGAACAAACAACTTTCAGAATTCAAACATTTCTTTAGAATTTCGGTAACCGAACAAAGATTACAAAGCAGCTTGAATAATAGGAATAGTCTCGATTTCTATCATCTTAAAACATCAGTTACTTTCATTTTGAAATACTTTCATTCATCTACCTTTTTCATACACATCCTATCTGGTTAGAATCATTAGCACAGACTTAAAAATAATGGTTCATGTATAAACAGAACATACTTGTATTGAACAGCTCAATCACAGAATAGTTCATATCATAGAAACACCGAAGTGTTCATATTGTGGCTCACGGTCTCATACGTTCTACCACCTTGTACAAATATCGCACATTCGCACATAGACAGAACTTCTCAAGTTCAACATCTGAGAAGTTTAAGAAACTAGCATTCATTTAGAGTATGAATGAAGTTAGGAAACTTGCCTTACGCACAGCTACAACTTACGCTGAACTGCTCATTCCCATTTCCTATATAACACATAAGGAGAAATATAAACACCAATTAGTCATATCTTAACTTATCCAAACCATTAAACTTAATGTTCGTTAAATCAATTTCTTATTCTTTATGGCTTTCTGGCAACTAAATGCCATACCTCAGGATTCATTCCTTAACCGATTCACATTCGGCTTTCATTAATCTTATTGCCGTTTACTACGGCTTTCTTGATAATTCATATCTTATTTAATACCTTCGTTATCCCTTACATGAACCCCATGTTCATTATTCGTTTTTAGTGTCGAAGTCATATCGATCGTTGTATGCTAAGACTGATCGTCTATCGCAACAACATTGCATTCACAGCGTCTATACGCTTCACACTTATCTCTCATTATCATGACATAACATCGAAATGTTATTCATTACCTTCATCACTCAACGTCTAAGGAATCACAAACATAACAATCCCTCATGTTCGTTCATCGCAACTACGGTCCCCGGATATCGGTTCCATAACTCGTACCTAAAATCTTTGTCTTTTAATCTTGTTTAATCTTCCCACTCAACCCTTACTACATGTTTAATTCACTTGATTAAGTGTTACATTAATTGGACATTATGTTCTTTATCGTCCCTTACGTTTCCCCCAAGAGCTGAGCAGTTAAACGCTCATCTTTGGCTTTTCCCCTACACTGGCGTTACGGCGCCATTCTCTCCTTTAACTCTCACACCACGACGTGAGTTGGCAGTACCCGGCTCCCCGATCTGGCGCTACAGCACCACATAACAAAGCATGGCAGGCGCCGCGGCGCCAAACCCTAATTCTTGAAAATTTCTCTAAGTGTTAAATCCAGCTTGAGATGCTTACTTCCTGCTTCCATAACTTATTTGTTATAACTCGAAACGAGGTTGTTCCAAAGCCATTCTCTTCCTTATCTTACGTACTTCAATCCCCCTTAGACAGAACTTCATTCTGAATCCGTTAACGTGCTATTCGATTGGCTTGATCTTCCCCTTTCGTTCATTTTTATGTTTTAAGTGCTCTTCGCTCGTTCGTCCGTAATCCGAGCTTGGAACTCGTTCGTTCTTGAGTCCAAGACTCACGTTTTCTATATTCTCTTACTTTCTTATGAAACCCTACACGTTCGGGTTCATTTACTAACTTTCTAATTCTCGTTTGTCTTTTACAAAATTTCGCCATAACTTCGTTATAGCTACGTTTTAATCTGTTCTTCATGAACGTTTCTGCCGTTCCTAACCATGCAATAAGCATCTAACTTATACGTGATGATTTTAAACTTTTCCATCAACAACAATTATACTACGATGGTTTTAAATTTATCCATCAGCAACGTTCTTCATGTGTTCTTCGTGTTCTTCGTTCGTTCTTCATTTTAATCGATATTTTGAATTACGATTTCACTTTCTATTGGAATTTGATGTTATAGAACACCATTCCTTACTTATTTCACCTACTTATTCATATAATCCACTCGAATCCTTATACTTCCTTAAGAAATTTACAAACTAAACTTCTAATTCTTATTTCTTTATTTTCTTATGATTTCAACCATATGAGATCATTACTAACATCTTTTACTCCTTATTCTCATTAAGTTATGTTTTAAACATATTAAACTTAAAGAAAATACTAGAAGAGACTAGGGTTTGGATTACCGTTCTTCTTTAATTTTCTCCCGTCGGACAAAGTTTGTACACGGGCTAGCCTTTCCTCCTTCTCCTCCTCCCATCTGAACTCTCTCTCTCTCTCTCTCTCTCTCTCTCAAGTGTCTTAGGATTTTCAAAATCCCAAAATAATGAAATGAGCTTCCTATTTATATAAAACCAAAGTTAGGGGCAGTTTAGTTATTTCGCCCCCCTTAACCGCCTTACTATTCCACCTCCTTACTATTCCCACCTTAGCCACCAAGTTTACTTAGCCTCCACACTTACTTAACCATTAAGTCTTCTTAGACATTAAGTTTGCTTAGCCCTTAAGTTTGCTTAGCCCTTAAGTTTGCTTACTCATTACTTATAAGCACTTTACTTAGCCATTAAGCATAAGCACTTTACTTAGCTATTAAGTTTACTTAGCTATTACTTAACTTATCACTTACTTAGCCTTTAAGACTAAATCGTATTCTACGCATATCATTCTCGTATTCTTGGATTCTCTTCATATATCGTTTGTACGATATTCGTATTATACGTCGTAATAATCTTCGTACTATACTCGTATAATAACTAGTATTATACCCGTATCTCTCACACATAATAACCCTAATTATTATACGTGATCATAATATTCTCGGAACTCACTTTTCCTAACCCTTAGGCTATGAGTCCGCAGGCGAAAACTTCATTTTTGCCATAACTGAAATATTATTGAATATTCCATCACGTCTCAAAATATACGTAATCATTAAATTCTCGAAATTCCAAAATAAATCTCCGAGTAGAAACTGATGAATAGTGCATATTTCGTCGTTTTTTCCCGAAAATATTTTTGTTCCTGGAAATTTTTTATTTTCGTCTTGAAAATTCTTACTCATTCAATCTAGCTCGTAGCCATAATACTCCCAACTTATAATCATCCTAGGTTATAGAACGATTAATAAACACATAGCACATAATATTATTAATAAAAATTAGTTTAATTAATAACTAATTCTTTAAACCTAAATTCTGGACAATCCGGATTCTCTGGGTTGTCACAGCTTTCTCGTATGCATCTTCGACTCTTGCTCTCTTGGTGGATTTTTCTTTCAAGTTATCCTTCAGCTTTGCAATCTCCTCCATTAGCTGCTCATTCTCCCACTCTGTGTGAACCAGCTTCCATTCCACATTGTTGAGACGTTCATCAAGATCCCGGATCTCATCGTCCTTCTATTCTATTGAAGTCTGACGTTCAGCTACTAGCTCCTCCAATTCCTTGACTTTATCCTGAAGCACAATGTTGATGTCATATACCTCATCATACATATGAGCTGCAATAGAGTTTGGTGGAAACTCTTCCTTCTCCTCATCCTCATCCGTCTGTGGCAGCTCCACGGGGTCTTCCTCATCCGTCTCTACCACACTCTCCTCATCAGGTATACCCTCCTGCTCAATCTTTGGGGCATGACCAACCACTGTGACCAACATAGATGACTCCCTTGGCACCAGTTGTTCCCAGACTACCTGAATATCTCGAGGCTCCTCCTCTCTAGGCATCTGAAATCCCTCCTCCCTAGCCTGACTGGATTCTACCACATTAGCCATCCTGACAATAAAAATTTTAAGTTTTTAAATACTAGTCATCACTACTCGACACACACGAGCACATAGGTTGCAACCACATAAGCACATAGAGTGTTTTATTATTTCTTTCTTAAAACTTGATAAGAATTTATCACCACTATCTTTTCAATCTCTTATAACGTTACTTCCTAAGGTTTTTCCTCCACCTAAGGTTCATAACCTAAAGCTTTGATACAAACTTGTGACACCCCTAAATCTGGGTACTTCATTCCCACAAGATTTGGTGTTCACTTTCCATTCATTCATTTCTAACTACCCAAGTATAATAAAATCTGGAATAGTATCGAAGATACCTAGGAGGTATGGATTCATCATAGATGATGATGATGAGGTACGCATCATAGAAGATGATGATCTAGTTACATATGATGAGGTAAGAGTTGTAGACACTCACAGAAATTGTAACGACCCCAAAATTCATACAATTTAATTATCGACTTCAGTCGTTAATAATACGTCTAACTTCTGATTTTACATCATTATTCGATGTTAAACTTAATAAAATGCGGAATATTTAAAACTTTTCTGTCATCTTACTTTAATTTCCTAAATCAAAATCTTTATCATTTACATATCTCTGAATCAAGTTTAATTTATGATTCGCTTCATCAGAGTTATTATATATATATATATATATATATATATATATATATATATATACTTACATATCAAATTGATATCCTTTATACATCGGATAGCTCAAACTTTAACTTTATAACTCAACATAAAATATACATACATAAAACATTGAGTACGTCTCATGAACCTTAATCATGGTTTAAAAAATAACAACTTTAGCTAAAACAATAATCTTTGTATATTACATCTGATTCATGTCTTTCAAGTACCACATAGTGTTACCTTTAATCCTTTACCTATAAAAATGGTTATTTGCAAGGTTGAGCTCGACAGCCCAGCAAATCTAACAGTTTTCATGCATCACGTAGCACATAATAACATGCTTATCATACATCTCATAAATATTGGACTAACATAACATACATGCTCAGTTCATATAACAAGTAAAGAGATTGAGTTCCTTACTCAATCAGCATTCATTACTAAATCAACGTAGTCATAAATTAACTTTAACGTTTCATACTTTCAACATATATACAACACATCATGCTCTTTGAAATAAAGATCTAAAGTAGTTAATCAACAAGTTCACATAGCAAATAGGAACAGGAAGACTTGCCTTGATCGTTGTTTACCAACAATAGTTTAACAGCTTATAGCTATTTGTACTTCACGTGCCCTACACAATTATATAATTATGCACATCAACTATTAGTCACATAGCCACGCATAGTAGTTATAATGTAAACTTTACTCTATATCTCATAATCCTTCCTATTATTAATACACAATATTCAATTTGATTGTGTTAACTTTTAACTTATATCTCACTATATTTCATACTCGAAGTTCATTCAAGTGTTTAAGTCTTGCAAGGAATCATTATTGGTTTTATGTTAACCCCATTTCATATCTTATAATATTCATTTCATTTGAATTAAAATACTTTTTACGTTCATTAACACTTGTCATGGCGTTTTGACGTTTATTCGTCACATGCCCGATTTGTCTCTTTTGTGTATGCTTAGTATGCTTATACAACTTATCTAATACATCATTTATCAATGTTAAGTATCATTATATTTACTAACATTCATGTTTTATAACTTAGAATAATATCTTTTATTGCCAGAAGCACTACACTTGCATACGTGCATGCCCGACGCCCTCCGATTGCCTCCGAAAACACAACAGTCCCAAAGATGACTATTGTGACCCTTCCTAACGATCCCAAATTGAAAACCTTAAAGAACAAAAGTTGTAGGTCTATTCGTCCTCGTTCCGTATCATCTTGAATCGCCTCAATCGGAGTGCGTACGAAAACGTTATGGCCATTTCACCAAAATAGGTCAAAGAAGTCACAGTTAGCACACATTGGGCGCTGCCGCGCCCCTTGCTCTCACCATTCCAGTGTGCCCACGCCATTTCCCAGCCCTAGCTGTGTGCCCGCGCGCACGGGCAGAGCGCCGCGCGTGACTTCGCACAGATTACAATTTTTGACATAACTTTCCATTTTAAGTCTGAATTAGTTGGTTTTCGATTCGTTGAACTCGTTAAACTCTTAGCTACTCATCTACAGAGTAATTATAACATTTCAAAAAATTTAACAAATCAATTTAAGGGTTTCAATTCAGTGTTCATGCTATATTTTCATGTTTTAAACATGTTTAGCGAATTCATTCACTATGAATTCGTTTCTTAACTAAATTGATTCATTCCAACTACGTTGTCTTCGTTTTTTCACATACTAACATAATCCAACATCAATTTATAGATTATAACACATATTAAACATGAAATTTTGTACTTTCTTACGCCATTGTTTCATACATAACCACTGTTATTTCAATTTCTTCCTACAATCCCAATTTCACGTGTTTGATACACAAACAACACTCATATATGATGATCAACATATTATAAACCATTCATACATGTATATATAAATATTAATCCAAAGCCACTACCAATAAAAATTTCAAAGATAGAAGTTAAGATTAGAGTAGATTATATCTTGAATCTTTATTTGTTAGGAAGATAATTATTTTCCCTTGATACTCCAACTCCTTAGGAAAATCTACAGAGGATTTCTCTC
Organism: Panax notoginseng; assembly: GCA_016801055.1. Lineage (NCBI taxonomy): Eukaryota > Viridiplantae > Streptophyta > Magnoliopsida > Apiales > Araliaceae > Panax > Panax notoginseng. The sequence continues at coordinate 115,306,932 of CM029016.1, forward strand.
TTCCTACCAAGCTTTTTCTCTCCATACTCTGTTATCTAACCTTAGAAAAATAAGACACGAAGAATAAACTGATATGGCTTTCACCCACGTACTCTTCCGTTATCAAACAATACTTCTGAGTCAGTTACAATAAGCCAAAGGCCACAAGGCCTTATTTGGCTACACAAAATTCTCTTCATTCCATTTTATTTTGATAATATTATATTATATAGTTTTTATTTGTCACACCTATAACCAATTTACATAACTTACAATAATAATTATAATTTTTATTATAATTATTCTAATGATTAATAAATAATTATATATCTAATTTAATTAATAATTTAGACTTAAATATTACTTTATTTAATTACTTATTTTCTTTAATATTAAACAACTCATTTAATTTAATTAATTCATTAAATTAAATCTTCAAAAAATAAAATTTACCTTTGCTTTAATTTAATTATCATACACACGTAACTAAATTATTATACCATAATTTCATAAATTATTTATTTTTCTCAATAAATAAATTATTTAAAATATTTATTTAATTCAATAAATATTTAAAATTAATTATAAAATTCATTTAATTTCTTCAATAGTTAACTTAACTATTAAACCTAACTTTCTCAATATATGAATATATATTTCTCTTCACACCAGATCACATATTTCAAAATATATAGTACGTATATATACATACTCAAACTCAAAACATCTCATAATAAGAATTTTAATTATTAAATTTCTATGTTAATAACTTATAAAAATTTGGGTTTTCACAGAAATAGATTGAAACATGATTCTTAATTATGGAACATTCGTTTTGATGAGACAATCAAAAAAGTTTGATTTTATCAAAAACAAGAATGAACCTAGTGTGTATAAAAGGGTCAGTGGGAGCGTCATGACATTCCTAGTATTATATATTGATATACTACGGATAAGGAATGATATACCAATACTATAATTAGCAAAGATAAAGTTGTCTAAACATTCATCCATGAATGATTTAGGAAAAGTATCTTAATTGGGGATACAAATCTATATAGACAGATTTAAAAGGATGCTCGGCTTAACCCAAGAATCGTATATTCATTTGATGCTAAAGCCGTTTAGCATGACAAACTCCAAGAGATGTCTCATGCTGATGAATCGTGGAGTGTATCTCTCTTAATAGTCCCTATAAACTCCTAAAAATAGAGATCATATGAGTGACAATCATGTATACAATAAAATATACGAAACCTGATGTTGATCGGTCATATTCTGGAGAAGATCACTGTAAGACAGTGAAAAACATCTTAAAGTACTTAAGCGACACTAAGGATGTGATTAAAATTTATGGTGGGTCTAAATTGAAACTAGAGGGCTTAACAGACTCAAGTTTTTTTTCAGACAGACCAAGACGACAGAAAATCCACTTTAAGATAAAGGGTTACCTTGAACAGTGGTGCAGTGAATTGAAAAGGTTTCAAACAACAAAGAGTTTCTTGATTAGTGATAAAGACAAAGTATATAGCTATAAATGAAGCTGCAAGTTGATTGTTTGGATGAAAAATTTATTACAGAACTAGGAATAGTTCCTAAGTCTCATCTTGGATCTAAACATGTGTTGTTGCACTTTTATTTGATTATAAAAATTATTGAAAGATGATAAATCACTATAGAGATAGTGGACTCTCTATAACAATATTACATATCCATTAACTAAAGGTTATCCAACAGTAGGATAATCGTCACTTAAAGAAGAAGGGTATGAGATAACATGGCGATTGGCTTTAGTGCAAGTGGGAGATTGAAAGTAGTATGCACACAAGCCAATCATGTTTGATGATAAAACATATACTTTGTAATAATATTATTCATTTATTAATAAAAAATATTAATTTATTAAAGGCTTTTAATTATCTACATGCTGCTACTTTATAATATGTGATAAACTCATAGTTTTAAGCAATGCTTTTAGAATAATGATGATGATCATTCAAATGAGATCTAAATTATTAGAAATCTTAAAACTAAAACAGTTCCCAATCGTTGGATTACTAAATTGGGGATTAGTGAATTCGGATAGATTGGTATATACGTTACCTGCTCATTGGATTATGATGATTGATCTCATGATCATTTGTGTGGAGACACTAAAGCAAGTATGTAGGTGCTTATTGGAGTATAAGTACACTGAACGTGACTCGCTAAGGAATACCTAATGGAGTTTTACTTGCCTGTCAATAGGAGTTCCTGTAGTGATAGTAGTACAAGTGGTCCTTGGACTTGAGATCATCATAGTATCTTATGTTTAATAAATTATACTTTGACTTGTTCTTTAAGACCCTTAGGGTATGTCAAAGGGTATGCTTGGGTATAATAAGTTGTACATGGAGATAATGTATGATCAATAAAGAATCTGCCACTTCTAGTAAAAGAAGAGAAATGTCCTATGTGATTCGATAAATGATAACCCAATAGTCCTTGGCCAAGACAAAATGAAATTAGAAAAGAGTTTCTAATTTGTATTATATGGAGTTGTGAATTTAAGAGTTGAAATACATATAATTAAATAAAATAAGACTTGACAGTAATTCCATGTCTTATATTTAATTGGGACATTGTATGGTGGAAAGATTGAATTGTACGGTAACTATTTACTCAAAGATTCTTTTATGATTAATGTTGAAATCTATATTATCTAAAAAGTCGTTGATCACTAGGGAGGCTTATCCCTATTGTAGAATAAATATTATTTATTTAAATAAATTAATAGTTTAATTTATTTATTTAAATAGGATTAGAATTGTTCTAATTGATTTATTCACAACCGATGTAATATGGATAACCTGAAGGGTCACACAATAAAAGAAAGAATAATTATTTAAGAAGTTAATGGCATAATCGTAATAATAAGTTAAGTATATTTAATTTAATCTACGGTGATAGAATAAATTAAATAGCTTAATATTTATTATTTAATATTTTGGAAATATTAAATATAAATTAATAAGAGGAGTCTTATTATTATTATTACTATTACTATTATTTAATTCCTAAAAGAGTTTACGAATTAATTAATAAAAGTACTCTCATATATCCTAATAAGATTAGGAGGCTAATTAATTAAAAGAGTTTAATTAATTATTCCTAATAAGTTTGGGAGCCTAATTAAATAAATTAAAATAAAACTCAATTTTTTAATTGTTAAGGAGGGTTGTACACATCTATAAATAAGAGGAGTCTTATTATGGGTGAGGTTGTTGACTTTTTCACAACATACGTAATTCCAGTAATTGGGAGAGCACACCCATTTCTATGAGACATAGAAAAATTAAGATTTTTCCAAATACCCATCTTCTTGAATCTTTCTTCTTCCTTGGTGGATCACCTCTAGAGGTCAAACACTTGGGTGGCTAACATTGATCAAAGGAAGGAACCAAACCCGGTGGATTCAAGTTGAACGCGGAAAGATTTGGAGGTGAACTTGTACCTGAGGAAGCTTGAATCTTCAAGGGTATGATTCTTGTTCTTTAACTTTTCTTTTAATTAATAATTGTGCATAAAGGATGATCCGGGTATATGGTTTGTAAAATTTTAAAACTCTATTTTATCACGTTTTTGCTTATTTGTGAAATTTGATTGTGTTCATGAATATTACAATCCTAACATTTAGTTGCCAGAAAGCCATAAGGATGAAGAAGCAACTTAACAAACATTATAGTTTTAATAGTTCGGATAAGTTAAGATAAAGTTTAGGTTTTGACACAATCGTAATCTTTGATAGTTGACATATGGGAGTTGGGCTAAACAATTCCTTTAGAGAGGGGAGGTATATACGAAACTGGCAACCAACCTAACTCACTGTGAAAGACAGTGTAGACGAGACGGGAACTTGTTTGTTGGTTGTTTGTGGGAAACCACTCAGAGTACTATATGGATTACTAGTAGAGACGCGATGTGTGCTGAGTCCTAGAAGAGTTATAAGAAGAAGATTATAATGTAAATCATCAAAGATGATGATCGTATGAGTAAGACATCTCCGTATGTCATAAAGCCGTAAACCGGTAAAGAAAGTTGGTCGCGTAAACTTGGATTGCAAGAACGCGAACCATAAGAAGTAAAGTTAAGTAAACCAATGCGTAAGTCAAATATATGACTAATTGGTGTATGTGTTATTTCCTTATGTGATATGTAGGGATTGGAATGAGTAGTTCAGCGTAAGCTATAGCTGTGCGTAGGGAAAGTTTCCTAACATCATTCATATTACATGAATGCTAGTTTCTTAAACTTCTCAGATGTTGAACTTGAGAAGTTTTGTCTATGTGCAAATGTGCAATATTTGTACAAGGTGGTAGAATGTATGAGGCCTTGTGCCACAATTTGAACACTTCACTGTTTCTATGAGATGAACAGTTCTGTGATTGAACTGTTCAATATGAGAATGTTCTGTTTATACATGAACTATTATTGATAAGTATGTGCTAATGATTCTAGCCAGACATGATGTGTATGGAAAAGGTAGAAAAATGAAAGTAATTGAAAGTGAATGTGACTAATATTTTAAAATAATAGGAATCGAGATTATTCCTATTATTCAAGCTGCTTCATAACCTTTGTTCGGGTATTGAAGTCTTAAAAAATATTTAAATTCTTGAAGTTGTTTATTCAACCGCTATAACTTGCTGAGCAATTGAATGCTCACACTTGCTTTAAATTAAAAACCTTTTCAGCGTACGAATAGAAGAACTTAAGGATCTCGTAAAGATCAAGCTGATCGGTATCCAGAAGAAGTACCATTCAGTATATGAATAAGCGTGAAGATCAAGTGAAGACTTGTAATGTAGAATAGTTTAATTAAAATTTAGACTACTTTAATTAACTGTTATGTATCCTTGGTGGCAGATAAAAGTCACTCTTGTAAGATGTAAAGAATAATGTATTTGTCATTATTTGTAGTGAACGAGGTTATAAGGTAATAGAACCTGGGATTTAAGAATGTATATTGTTATATTTAACTTATAATGATATATGTTTAGGAAGAAGATGTACTCGTGATGCACGGAATTCAGGTGTGAAGATAGACCAGATTTCAGGGCATTACAACACCAAGGTTAAAAAATTGACTTTTGCCAAAAATGGGGAAGTAAAATGACTCAATGACAAAACTCCCTGTACCTAGTTCGCATGCAAGTGAACCGATGGGTGACAACTCAAATCAACGCTTAAAAGATCTAGAATGGCCACCTGAATACCAGGGAGGACTTGACGCACATCGGGCTAGGGAGGGACCTCCGACTCGAGAAGTTCATCCTCCACATAAGGCATATTAGTCGTATCAAATCCAATAGGACGAATCATTGACTCTGTAAGACAGTGAACCTAACAGGTCACCCACGAAGCGGGAACAACTGAAGCATGCCTACGATGGCGAACCCCGGACTAAGCCCTATGGGAAGTAGAGCTACTAGGTCTTTCTGAATCCATGCCTAGACAACAAAATCATAGGGTAATAAATAAGACAAGGTATGTCCCTATCATGTCCTATTTAAATATGAATTTGTAATAGCCTAGAGACAATAGACTCCTAGGAATATAATTTTGAGTCATAGCGTCATGCATGTCCTGCACACGCCCTAACAAATGTCTACATCATTCTAGCGTATATCCTAGAATAACTAAGCATGCATATACGATCATGTCATCTGACCCACTAAATTTTTTTGCCAGAGTTCCCCCAATAATATGGACTATCCCCATACGCGTAGGCATGTATGAAATCACCTTCTATAGTCATACAAGCACAACCAAAAAATCAGATACAAAATTTAAACAATTTTCTAATACATGTCAAGATGCATGCCAAAAATAATTTCTAAAAATGAAATTTCTTGCATCTGGGCGTTCCGTATGATAATACGTAGGCATACATTGAATCGAAACATGTCTATCAAGCTATTTATGCATACATTTTCAATACATTGTGTTTAATAGAGAAAATGCAAAAAAATATTGATAAAAACGCGAGACAAAGGAGCGTACACGTTACCTCTAGTGCACTAATCGATTGTACGGTGCCAGAATATGCGAAATCAAGCCTCAAGTGGGTATATTTGAGAAAGAAACTCATAAATGCCAAAGAAAATGCAAGAAAACTCAAATAAATGAGGGAAATAGGGACCAATCGAAGGTGTAAACCTATTTGCGTCAGGCCATAGGTGTCCCTGCGACTATACAACATGTGTATCTACGGCTGGACCTAATGGGTCCCACGCCTGCCTCCCATTTGGGTAAAATTTAGGTCAAAATGTATCCTCTTGGGTCTGGAAAAATGGTGTTCACATAAGAAGGTACTCGTTCAGCTCATTTTCAGACAGTAAAATCCCTAAAAAAAACCCTAAAAATTGTATAAAAATCAAGGAAAACCAGAGATTTTGGCGTAAAAACGACCGAGAACCCATGAAATTATTGTTAAGATCTCCCTTTCTAATCATCAAATAATCCATTAGAGTCAATACTCGACCAAGACATCGACAGTAATACCCGGTGGTGTAATCTGTTGGAGTCAATATCCGACAAAGGCATCAGCAGCAATACCCGATGGTGTAATACATTAAAGTTAATACCCAACGAAGGCATCGATAGCAATACCCGGTGGTGCAATCTGTTGGAGTTAATACCCAATGAAGGCATCGACAACAATTCCCGATGGTGCAATCCGTTCGATTCAATACCCGACGAAGGCATCGGCGAAAACCCTATATAGTTAATCAACCCACTAAAAACCATACTCGTTAACAACAATTTAGCAATCATTCTCCCCATCAATTGGGATCAGTCATTTAAAATTTAACACTTATATATCATTGCATATTTTACACATGGCATTGCATCACTTAATATACCTTGTCATGCATCGGGTGTCTAGTATCCTTGTTCTGCTCATTTCATTTCATTACATTGCGTAAACATGACAAAAGGGGTATCTGTAGACACTAAAAATTTTGCTTCCTTTCACTAACCATACAGGAGGGTAAAAGCGTAATTTCACCTTGAAGACAACCGTGAAGAAGCTAGAGTGCAACATTAACAAGGACTGTGAAGCTAATAATGAGGTCATAAGAAGCCATCACAATAATTCTCGAGCTACAAACTACCCAAGAAGAACCAACTGACCACCCTCGGGAACCGGAAGATACCTCTCGACTAATTATTTTATCTTCACAGACTCAGAAGCAGTCAGACTCAACTTCAACTCACAAAACTCGACAGAAGCTTTCTGGGACAATTGGGCACATATCTCAACTTTTTTTTATTAAAAGATACAGACGAACGAAGAAATAAACATAGAGACTACGGGGCCCACAAGGCCTAGCCATAGGTGCAACTACGGCTAGCCATAGGTGTATCTACGGTTGACCCCGAGTCCTACATCAAGCCATCAACAACTCATTTTTGAAAAAAAGAAGAGAGTTTTAGAGAGAGAAAGTTATATTTTAAAGTGAGAAAGACTCGGGTTTAGCATTATAACACCATATTTGAGTTAAACCTATCACCTATATAGTAGATCTCATACATCTAGAGGAGTATAACATAGATGAGTATTGTGTGGTGGTTGGTAGAGCCATCTATTTTACCGTTTATTTTGTATATACATAGTTAGAAATCATGTCCTTTTTACTAGATCTAGCCGGATCTAGCCCTTAACTGATTCTAGAGCTTCAAAGCTTTAAAGCTCGAACCACTATGCTAGATCAGCTCGGATCTAGGTTAGATCTAGTCGTTTTAATGTTTTAGATTGATTTTGGTCACTTAACCTTAGATCTATATCTAGTGGTGAGGGGGTCCTAACTATTCGTGCTAAGGGATTTAATTCGATGAATCACCTTATAGCGAATGTAGGTACATCAAAACTAACTTTAATATATTGATGAAATTTCCTAAATTAAACCTATCTAGAATTAACAAACCTGACCTAACCCCATTTTTGTGAATGCACTAGTAACCATGGTTTTTAGACCTGAACCGGACCGGCGGTCGAACCAATAAAAACCGCAACCGGTTGACATTCTGGTCCGATTTAGACCAATGACCCATTTTAAGTCAAAAATTGTTCAAATTCGGTGAACCGCGGTTGAACCGCCTGACCCAGCGAACCAGTGACTAATTCGTGAGTTAGACCAGTTCCCTACTTACTGACAAAAAATAAAAAAATAAATAGAGCTTCAGCCCTCCTACCTTTAACCTTCCGCTCTTTACTTATGCTTCTTTTCTGTTGCGCCCAAAATCAAATCTCTATCATCGGCCATCGGCCATTGCCATCATCTCTCTCACGGCTCTCACCACTAAATACCAATGACCATCATATCTCTCATGCAGCTCCAACCGTGCTCTAACCCACCCTGCTCCCCCTTCCCTAAAAGAATGTGGAAGATTAAAGATGAGGAGAGAGAGGAAAAAGAAAAGACTATAAAGAGGTGAAGTTTTGCAGATGACAGTTATTTGGAGACAGTTCATAAAGAAGTGATAAGGTGAAATAAATATTTCTATCTTGGGTATCTCAAGGAGGGTAAATGAATGGTGTTAATAGTGACCATGCATGATGGACTCCACGACACACTTTCGTGAGGTGGTCGTCGCCCGAATCATTTCTAGCAAAGTCGTAAGGTGGAACGCTCAAGACACCGTAACCCAACGCCTATAAAGAGGCGAGAACCTTAGTACAATTGATCGCACAAGGAAGTTGCATTGAATGGAACACTAACGACACCTTGACTCAATGTCTGTAATGAGACAAGAATCAAAAGTCAAATCGACGATTGATGTATGGTAGAAGAAGCCACATACGACTATGTATTGTTGTATGATAAGTCGATGATGAATCTAATATAAAACTATAAACAATTTGGGAGTTCTCAAAGAACCAAAAGGAGAATAATCTTACAAGTTTATTTATCTAAGAAGTCTATCTATTACATCAGATATGTAGTCTATTTATAATAATGAAAGAAATCCTAATATATTAAGAAATCAAAACCCTAATTCCATAATGGATTAAGAAATCTAAAAGGAATGTAAGACTCTAGTTCACAAATTAATATGGAAATAAAATCATATATAACTCCTAGATACATTAGAAATATAAAAGAGACTGGAAATAGCTAATTAAGGAAGTAAATCCGCGTCCCAAATCAGTCAAAACACGTAAAATATCTTGCGGGAAATCTATAAACCCACCGGGGCGGGGTTTTTAGGCCTAGGAAGCCTGCCGGAGCAGTATTCGGTAGAGAGGAACACGACGGGGCATTGCTAGAACGCGTTGGGGGTTGAATTGGGCACAGACAAGCCCACCGTGGTGGGCTTTTATGCCTAGGAAACTCGTCAAGGCGGGCAAAATTTTTCCTGCTGCGATGTCCTTTAGTAAAATGGTCATAACTTTCTCTTATGAACTCCAATTAAGGTGATTCAAGAGGCTCTAGAAAGAAAACGAATAGCTCTACAACGTTCTTTCTTTGAGGATCAAAAGATTCTGTAACAACCCCAAAATTAATACAATTAAAAATTTTACATTCAACCTCAAATTTTACATCATTAAATGATAATACAACCATTAAAAATTTGCAGAATAATTAAAATTTTCTATTACAAACTATCCTTGTTCCCAAAACCCTCAACCTTTACACCTAAATATCTCAGAATCAATTTAATACTATAATAGTTTACATCGCGAAATGATATTATAATTCAACGCTAATACATCATTCGGAACATTAAACTTGGCTCAAATAATACTAACACAACCAAAGTGTATAAATCTTCAAGTATCACATCTGATTCATGTGAAAACCTGAGAATTTAGATTTTTTTTAATTTTAATTAATTAATTTAAGGTTCAATATTAGAACCTAGACGGAAAATAAGTGTATGCGTTTGATATTTTTGAAAAAGGAATTTTGAGGATTTCAAAATTCTATGAAGGATTTAGGTGAATTATTCAGGATTAAGGGAATAAGCGTTTATATTCTGTATATATGGTATTATATGTTAGCAGAATGTAGTTAAGGGTCAAGGGTTGACCAGATAACCTATGTCGGTGTCAAAACTTAAGTATATATTTAGAACGTCCACGTTCAGTTAGAAAATTCTTACGATCTATAAGAAACCCTAGAAATCAGTTCTGGAAACCCTAAATTCAGTTCCGGAAATTTAAAACCCTAATCCGGATATTAAAATCCTAATTTGGGGATTTAAATGTTATGTATAAGGTTTTTATATTTTAATTACAAACCTAATTAGGGATAACCCTAATGGTTAATTATATTTTTCAATAATTTAAAAACCCTAATTTATAAGTTTAAATCCCTAATTGTTCCGTTTGAAACCCTAACGGACCAAATTGCTAAATTAGAAATCATAATTAGGAAATATTAATTCTAATTAGCAAGCATGAATTATGATTAAAAATTTTATTATAATTAGAGAACTCTAATTATAATTAAGTAATGTTAATTTTCTTTTCTTTTAAAAAATAATAAAATAAAATTTTAAGGGTTAAACCATAAACCCTAAGGGTTAGGGTAAATGACAAATATAAACACAAAATGTCCAAAATACCCTTTACTTAGTTATTAAGTAATTAGATTTGCAAATCTTGTGAATCATGAAGCCTATGGTATAGACATGTGTCATTAAATCCTTCCAATAATCTGATCCTTGTCATTTTGCATAGCTTGTATACATTGAATCAAAAATTAGAAGATTAAAAGTAAGAAATATCTTACTTTAGTTTATCATTTCTCCAAACCCATTCTCTCTCTTCAAATTCGGGACTTAGAGTGTGGGAGAGTGAGAATCAAAGTCAAGATCATGTGTTAGCATTCCAAGGTCAAAAATCAATGATCAGATTTAAGATCAAGCATTAGAAAGGTATAAAAAAAAATCCTAAACTTTGAAATCCTATGATTAGATGTTAGATGTTATAATTGATTGTTTAAAGTTGTGTAATAAGATGCCATTTAGTGATCTGGGTTGTTAAATCCCAGATCCATAACATCAAAGTGCTCAAAATTTGAGTTTTTAGAAATCTGGGAATCTAGAAAAAAATGGCTTGACAGTCATACGTCAGGCCTCTAGATCTTTATCTGTTTGTGGTTTTGTGTGTTTTATGTTATAGATCTGTATTATGACATGTGGACTAGGATCTGGAACAGAAATCAGGTTCAGATCATGTTTAAATTGGAAGTTATGAACGGTTAAACCTAGTTGACCGATCACGAAGTTGCTTTCTGGGCATCCCAGAAATTTCCAAAAAAATCTGACAAGCATGCTCTAAGCTTCAGATCTGGCTGTATGTTAATATTTAGGCCAAGTTGTTGCTTGATATTTGTAGCCTGACATGAGTTCTACATATCCATGTTTTTATATTACTCAGATCGTGACCAGAATGGGATTTTAATCATGGTCAAACTAAGTTGACCGAACTGTCTAAAGAACAAATCTGGAAAACCCAGATTTGTTCATGAACAACATCTGACCATACGTTTGACCGGCCCAGATCTTGTGTAGGAGATGTTATTAAATTGATCTAATGCTATGTTAGTATACCCTAACACCTCTACTACAAGTTTGAATTCATAGATCACATAAATAATTCCTTGAATCAAAGATATAAGGTTGCAAAGTAGGACCCTTGTCACTGTTGGAGATTCTTGGCACAAGAACAGTGTCTAAGACGTAGTTTGGAGGCCCAGATCTTACAGATCTGCTGTTGTTTGGTCATGGAATCAGTCACTAATTGTAGTATTACACTTACACTACATAACTAGCAACATTAGCAGACCAGAAACCGTATGATCAAGGAATTAATGATAGTCAAACTAGCAACCTAGGTGTCTGACTTGAATTTCTGGAAATAGCCAAGAACACTCAAGAACACCTATAGTGACGGTTTTGTCGCTATATGGCCCTTTAGTGACACTTATTTTTTGAAAATTAATTATTTTAATAAATAATTAAAGAAAAATGGATATTAATTATTAAAAATATATAATAAATTATGAAAAATCATTTTAAACTCCGAAAATTAGTTTTTAATTATTTTGAGTATATTTCATAAATATTTAATATTTTTGGAATATAAAAATGTATTTATTTATTTAATTATAATATTAAATAAATTATTTAAAAATAATTTTTATACTTGAAAAATTATGTTAGAAAATATTTTAAGTTATTTTCATTGACTTTTGATATTTTGTGATGAAATTTATTAATAAATTAATATTAATGGTAATTAGTTTATTTAATATATATATATTAAATAAATTATGGAAAAATAGAATTAATGATTTAAAAATCATATAAAAAATAATTTAAGTGTTATAAAAATATTTTAAGTTATAAAATATAACTTTTGATATTTTTTTCATGAACATATTAATATTTTAATATTAATAGCAATTATCGAATAATGGATTTAAGCGTTTAAAAATTATATAAATATGATTTTAAGGTATTAAAGACAATTTGAAATATTATAAATATATTATAATATTATGTTATGGTTTTCATTAATATTCAACCTTAAATAAATATTAATGATAAAGAGAATAATGTGGGAATTATTTTAATAAACAGTTATTGAATAATATTTTTAATTACTTTAAAAACATTTAAAGAAAATAATGAAGTATTAAAAAAATACTATGAGATATTATATTTATATTATAATATTTTGGCATGTATTTCATTAATATTTAATACAAAATAAATATTAATGATATTGGATTATGGTGGTATTTAAATTAGATAAATACGATATTAATGATTAGAAAATCATTTTAAATGGTAATAATTACTTGAAAATTATTACGAGCTTATGAAAATTATTTTGACTGATAATATGATTATCTAAGTTAATTGTTAAAGTTAAGTCAAAGTTTAATTGAACTTAGACTCGAGATTTGTCCGACTTGACCGTCAGGATGTTAGAATTGTGTCGAATTCAAGTTAGACTGAAATAGTTTGATTTGATACTAGGTTTTATGTGTTGTATAGACTGATAAGATTATGTGATAATGTGTTTAGGTTATTTTAAATATTGTGATGATATTATTCTAATTTATATTTCGATATTATTTATATATTAGGTCTTCAGATAAAGCGTTATAATTTGCGTAGCAGTAGTCAACCGGACATGCAAGTTTTACTTAACTCTACTAAGAGTTGTTTCATCTTATGGTTAATCATTGCTGATTGCCACTATAGAATTGTACTATGTACATATTGCATGTATAAGTCAGGTATGAAAGGTTGATCACCTTCATTACCAGTTGGTCCAGATATATTTGTTCATGTTTAATACTTGTTCAGTCAAAATTTTGTTCGTGCTAATTCACATCTATATTGATGAATTATAGCCAACTTATTATTCGGACTCTTTCAATCATGATATATCTTAATAAATTTAAACTTACTGGGCAACTTTCATGCTCACCCTTGCTATATCATGATAAATATTGCAGATAAGGCGAATACATTTGGATACAGGAAAAAGGGTTAATGCCAAGTTCTGCTTGGGATAAAATGTGCAGCTAATTTGTAATAGAATAGTTTGATAAATATGTTATATGTCTGATAGTTTATGAATTGTGTATAAGTTAAGGTTACTCAATTTTGGAAAAATAATGTGTACGTTTATTGTATAAACAATTTATGTTTATATCTTTTGCAAATAGTGATAGAATGATTGTACCGGATTCGCGGTAATTTGGGACCCGGATTCGGGGCTTTCACAGTTGGTATCAGAGCTATTGGTTATAAACCTAGGGTAGTGATACCTTAGTCTAATAACCGCAGTGATTAAGATAAGTACTAACTCAAATAGAGTTAGTGTGTTGGTAAGATTCAAAGACGAATCTTGACGAGTTATAAGATACAAAGTTTCCTAACTCTGATAATAAAAGTCAACTGTAGTGATGAGTAGATTGAGCCAAAAAGACTAATAGTACAGTGATAGGAGATCGTAAAACAAAACGATCAAGATACAGAATTGAATCGTAATATATACGATGAGATCACCCCGTGATCTGATAAGGTGATAACATGGAGAAGAATTAAGCGAATGATAGACAAGTCTGCGGCAAGAATATTGTGTGTCAGTGGTACTATGAATTGGTACAGATTCAGGAAAGGATTATGAATACGGATTAAATGAAATTTGTATTGAGAAGGGAGTAGGTTTAGGTGGGGATTCAATTAAGGACTCATGTCAGTAGCTGAGTTGTATGATTCTTTGTTATGGGCGGGGAATTGTACTTTGTGCAAAAACCACTTAGTTTTTGGCATTGATAATTATTGAAATGTTTGTGTCGCGCTATTTGCTATATGCATGTTAAGAGGGTGATTCCTTTCACATGTGTATAATAGATAGATAGGTTATAGGTAGAGAATATAAGGTTAAGTACGAGTTCTTAAAACTCATACTTATGGTATGTTTGTGACTCATAATTATATGAAATGTTTATGAACCCCCCAGCGAATTGACGCCAAAGGTCTGTCTAGGACAAGTTCTTAAACTCATATGATTGTGGCAAGTTCCTGAACTCATAAGTGTGGTAAGTTTGACGAACTGAGTATAGTTGTGTGAATGGAGTATTAAGGATAATATGAATAGATAGACTGTTTAAGCAAATGATTATTAGTGGAGACATAGGTTTTCCAAAATTCCTAGCTATGCTAGACTTCGAACTTTTTGGACATCAAGCTAAATACGCACTATGTGCTTTTAAAAAAAACGTAGACTCGTAATCATTTTTGAAACGGTGTAAAGTATAATCTATGCTACTTATTTCAGCTAGACGTAAATGATTTGAAATTTAAAAATTTATTTTATTTATCACTCATGTACTATGTAACCTAGTGCAGAGATGATAAAAAGGTGATAGAGTTATAAATACAGGAATACTTAGTGTGAATTTGATCTAAAAATCATTATTCCACTATTGTATGATGTGTTATGATAAAGTCATACGATGACGACATCCTCAAACGGAATGTTAATATAGTACGACATAATGACGTCATTTTCAAACTAATTTTTAAATTTTAATTTGCCAACGGGTTTTGGCCACATCTAAATATTTTGATTGAATTGAATTATTGATATGAGTCTAAGCTATTTGATTCGGCTAGACCAACTTTTATGAAAACTCTAAGTGTTCTTGGGAAATTATCCCGAACAAAATTATTTTGGTGCGGATTCCGATAAAGACTGAGGTACAATTTTGCGCCCCAGGGCAGATATGAGAAACAAATCAGACCAGCAGCACTTTATAAGTACAGGGCATACCGGGCTAATTACCCATTAAGTCCGTAAGTTAAGACGGTTTGCGGATGAATTTCCATAAAATCTTTGCGAAAATGACAGACAATAGTTTGTAAAACCCCTCAGCACAATTTCAAAATTTTTTACTCTTGTAAGAAATGTGTTGGGTAGCATATGATGATGAGGATGAACTGTGTATGGTGTATGATGTATGGTGTATGGTGTAAGGTATAAGACAAATTTCGAGGACTAAATTTTTAGAAGAAGGGGTGAATGTGACAACCCGAGAATTTAGAATTTTTTTTAATTTTAATTAATTAATTTAAGGTTCAATATTAGAACCTAGACGAAAAATAAGTGTATACGTTTGATATTTTTGAGAAAGAATTTTGAGGATTTCAAAATTTTGTGAAGGATTTAGGTGAATTAATCAGGATTAAGGGAATAAACGTTTATGTTCTGTGTATATGGTATTATATGTTAGCAGAATGTAGTTAAGGGTCAAGGGTTGACCAGATAACCTATGTCGGTGTCAAACCCTAAGTATATATTTAGAACGTCCACGTTCAGTTAGAAAATTCTTACGATCTATAAGAAACCCTATAAATCGGTTCTAGAAACCCTAAATTCAGTTCCGGGAATTTAAAACCCTGATCCGAATATTAAAATCCTAATTTGGTAATTTAAATGTTATGTATAAGGTTTTTGTATTTTAATTACAAACCTAATTAGGGATAACCGTAATGATTAATTATATTTTCCAATAATTTAGAAACCCTAATTTATAAGTTTAAAACCTTAATTGTTCCGTTTGAAACCCTAACGGACCAAATTGCTAAATTACAAATCATAATTAGGAAATATTAATTCTAATTAGCAAGCATGAATTATGATTAGAAAATTTTAATATAATTAGAGAATTCTAATTATAAATAAGTAATGTTAATTTTCTTTTTGTTTTATAAAAGTAATAAGAAAAATTTTAAGTGTTAAACCCTAAACCCTAAGGGTTAGGGTAAATGACAAATATAAACATGAAATGTCCAAAATCCACTTTACTTAGTTTTTAAGTAATTAGATTTGCAAATCTTGTGGATCATCAAGCCTATGGTATAGACATGTGCCATTAAATCCTTCCAATAATCTGATCCTTGTCATTTTGCATAGCTTGTATACATTGAATCAAAAATTAGAAGATTAAAAGTAAGAAATATCTTACTTTAGTTTATCATTTCTCCAAACCCATTCTATCTCTTCAAATTCGGGACTTAGAGTGTGGGAGAGTGAGAATCAAAGTCAAGATCATGTGTTAGCATTCTAAGGTCAAAAATCAATGATCAGATTTAAGATCAAGCATTAGAAAGGTATAAAAAAACCCTAAACTTTGAAATCCTATGATTAGATGTTAGATGTTATAATTGATTGTTTAAAGTTGTGTAATAAGATGTCATTTAGTGATCTGGGTTGTTAAATCCCAGATCCATAACATCAAAGTGCTCGAAAATTGAGTTTTTAGAAATTTGGAAATCTAGAAAAAAATGGTCTGACAGTCATATGTCAGGGCCTCTAGATCTTTATCTGTTTGTGGTTTTGTGTGTTTTATGTTATAGATCTGTAGTATGACATGTGTACTAGGATCTGGAACATAAATCAGGTTTAGATCATGTTTAAATTGGAAGTTATGAACGGTCAAACTTAGTTGAACGATCACGAAGTTGCTTTCTGGGCAGCCCAGAAATTTCCAAAAAAATCTGACAAGCATGTTCTAAGCTTCAGATCTGGCTGTATGTTAATATTTAGGCCAAGTTGTTGCTTGATATTTGTAGCCTGACATGAGTTCTACATATCCATGTTTTTATATTACTCAGATCGTTACTAGAATGGGATTTAATCAAACTAAGTTGACCGAACTGCCTAAAGAACAAATCTGGAAAACCCAGATTTGTTCATGAACAGCTTCTGACCATACATTTGACCGACCCTGATCTTGTGTAGGAGATGTTATTAAATTGATCTAATGCTATGTTAGTATACCCTAACACCTCTACTACAAGTTTGAATTCATAGATCACATAAATAATTCCTTGAATCAAAGATATACGGCTGCAAAGTAGGACCCTTGTCACTGCTAGAGATTCTGGGCACAAGAACAGTGTCTGACACGTAATTTGGAGGGCCAGATCTTACAGATCTGTTGTTGTTTGGTCATGGAATCAGTCACTAATTGTAGTATTACAGTTACACTACATAACTAGCAACATTAGCAGACCAGAAACTGTATGATCAAGGAATTAATGATAGTCAAACTAGCAATCTTGGTGTCTGACTTGAATTTCTGGAAACAGCCAAGAACACTCAAGAACACCTATAGCGACTGTTCTGTCGCTATAGGGCCCTTTAGTGACACTTATTTTCTGAAAATTAATTATTTTAATAAATAATTAAAGAAAAATGGATATTAATTATTAAAAATATGTAATAAATTATGAAAAATTATTTTAAAGTCCGAAAATTAGTTTTTAATTATTTTGAGTATATTTCATAAATATTTAATATTTTTAGAATATAAAAAGGTATTTATTTATTTTATTATAATATTAAATAAATTATTTAAAAATGATTTTTGTACTTGAAAAATTATATTATGGTGTTAAAAAATATTTTAAGTTATTTTCATTGACTTTTGATATTTTGTGATGAAATTCATTAATAAATTAATATTAATGGTAATTAGTTTATTTAATATATATTAAATAAATTATGAAAAAATAGAATTAATGATTTAAAAATTATATAAAAAATAATTTAAGTGTTATAAAAATATTTTAAGTTATAAAATATAACTTTTGATATTTTTTTTATGAACATATTAATATTTTAATATTAATAGCAATTACCGAATAATGGATTTAAGCGTTTAAAAATTATATAAATATGATTTTAAGGTATTAAAGACACTTTGAAATATTATAAATATATTATAATATTATGTTATGATTTTCATTAATATTCAATCTTAAATAAATATTAATGATAAAGAGAATAATGTGGGAATTATTTTAATAAACAGTTATTGAATAATGTTTTTAATTACTTTAAAAACATTTAAAGAAAATAATGAAGTATTAAAAAAATACTATGAGATATTATATTTATATTATAATATTTTGGCATGTATTTTATTAATATTTAATACAAAATAAATATTAATGATATTGGATTATGGTGGTATTTAAATAAGATAAATACGATATTAATGATTAGAAAATCATTTTAAATGGTAATAATTACTTGAAAATTATTACGAGCTTATGAAAATTATTTTGACTGATAATATGATTATCTAACTTAATTGTTAAGGTTAAGACAGAGTTTAATTGAACTTAGACTCGAGATTTGTTCGACTTTACCGTCAGGATGTTCAAATTGTGTCGGATTCAAGTTAGACTGAAATAGTTTGATTTGATACTAGGTTTTATGTGTTGTATAGACTGATAACATTATGTGATAATGTGTTTAGGTTATTTTAAATATTGTGATGATATTATTCTAATTTATATTTTGATATTATTTATATATTAGGTCTTCAGATAAAGCGTTATAATTTGCGTAGCAGTAATCAACCAGACATGCAAGTTTTATTTAACTATACTAAGAGTTGTTTCATTCAGATATACTTATGGTTAATCATTGCTGATTGCCACTGTAGAATTGTACTCTGTACATCTTCCATGTATAAGTCAGATATGAAAGGTTGATCACCTTCATTACTAGTTGGTCCAGATATATTTGTTCATGTTTAATACTTGTTCAGTCAAAATTTTGTTCGTGCTAATTCACAACTATATTGATGAATTATAGTCAGCTTATTATTCAGACTCTTTCAATCATGATATATCTTAATAAATTTAAACTTGTTGGGCACCTTTCATGCTCACCCTTGCAATATCATGATATATATTGCAGATAAGGCGAATGCGTTTGGATACAGGAAAAAGGGTTAAAGCCAAGTTCAGTTTGGGATAAAATGTGCAGCTAATTTGTAATAGAATAGTTTGATAATGATGTTATATGTTTGATAGTTTATGAATTATGTATAAGTTAAGGTTACTCGATTTTGGGAAAATAATGTGTGCGTTTATTGTATAAACAATTTATGTTAATATCTTTCGCAAATAGTGATAGAATGATTATACCGGATCCGCGGTGATTTGGGACCCGGATTCGGGGCTTTCACAATTCATGTCTTTCAAGTAACACATAACTTTATCTCAAAATCTTGACCTGTAAAAATGGTTATTTGCAAGGTTGAGCTCGACAGCCCATCAAAAATCTAACAGTTTTCATGCATCACGTAGCATATAATAACATGCTCAACATACATCTCTTAAACATTGGACTATCATAACATACAGACTATAATTCACATAACAAGTATAAAGATTGAGTTCCTTACTCAATCAGCATGCTTTATTCAATCAACGTTGTCATAAGTTGACTTTAACGTTTCATGCTTTCAACATAAATGTAACACATCATATTATTTGCAATAAAGACTTAAAACAGTTAAACATCAAGTTCACGTAGCAGATAGGAACTGAAAAACTTGCCTAATTTGTAGTTTATGAACTACGACTTAACTACATATCGCTTATCTGCACTTCGTGTATTCCTACACAATTATATCATTATTCACATTAACTACTAGTCACATAGTAATACATAGTAGCTATAATGTAAACTTTACTCTACACCTCATAACACTCATTTCTAGTTATTTCGGTACAAGTCTTACATTACCATTTACATTTTAGAAATTCCAAGTGTTGACTTCACAACACTTATCTAACATTCATTGTGTATACTAAAGTATCACATAACGCGTTTGTAACTTACTAATCATTCTCATAACTTTGAATTTATCAATTACATAACACGGTTCTGTTTTAACCTTCTTACTGCATGTGTGACACTTTAACATAGCCTTAAACCAAGTGGTAATGCTACTCTAAACCTGTAGCATCAGCAAAAGTCTCTACCTCATATCAGTGTATGGCGCAGCTGCGCCACACACAATGCAGCTGCGCAATTTTTTTGCCTTGGCACCAGCGCAGATGCGCTGGTGCACAAACAGAGGCAGAGTCGGCATGAACAATAGCCATTTTTAGCCCAACTAACACGAATTTCACCCACCAAACAGTGAAATTAATATGTAAAAAAAATATAAAACTATCATAAACATGTTTGTTAATATATTCCACCAATTAGAACAATTTAACAACAACTAAAACTATTTTAATTTCTCAAATTTCATATTTTCATACATAAACACCATTTTTTAGTTCCTTAGACAAAAATCAACAATGTAAAAACGATTCTTGTCCAAATAGCTTCATTCAAATTACGTTATCTTCGTTTCTTAATAGACTAGCATAATCAAACCTCAATTCACACATTAACATACAAATTGACCATAAATATTGGTACTTACATGAGCCATATGAAAAAATACATACAAACATACACTGTCGTATTTTCCTACTGTTATCCGAATTTAGCATATAATTTCCTTGTTTAAACATACACTCTAGTATTGCAATTACATACTAATGCGATAATACAGTCATATAGCAACAATTCAAAAAGTATGGAATTCACAGAGTTTGAAATTCATGCCGTAAAACGCTATAATATATATATATATATATATATATATATATATATATATATATATATATATATATAAATTAAGGTTTAGATAAAATACCTTCACTTAGCTTGTAATCCTTGCTAACATCGCTGGATATTGCTTACGTTCTCTCTCAATTCTCTCAACTCTCTCTGAAATTCTCAATGTTCTTAGCAAATGGCCAAAACCCAACTGATATGCCTTATGCGTAAAACAAAAGAAAACTGATAACCTTAATACGCCAAATTTAATAAAATGTCAGTTACAAAAACAAACGTATATATATTATAAATATACTATATTTATTATTTTATTTATTTTATTATAAATTCAAAATTTAAAATAATCCAAAAACCATAAGCCTTTGTTTGGCAAAATCCTTTAAAAATAAAGACTTAATATATTTAAGTCTTGTTTGGGTTAAATTAATTTAAAACTACTTTAATTATTTTAATAAACAATTTAGTTTATAATTTATAATCACATACTATTTATTTGGATTTCTATATCCAATAATAATCAAATTAATTAATTACACATACTATATTCAAAATAATTATTTTACTTGTCACAAAATTATAATCTCATTATAATTTTTATTAAATAACTTATCATACCATCTTACATTATTAAATTAAAACAACAATATTACATCTCATGTTATTTTACAACTCTCTAAATTATAAATTAATTTAATTTATAATATTATCCAGTCATAAATATTTACTAATAATAATCACATCAATAAAATATTTATTTTATTTAATAAATATTTTAAATTATAATTACTAAATTCTTGGATTGTCACATTCTTCCCTCCTTACAAAGATTCTGTTCCCGGAATCAAAAATACAAATTAAACAAATAACTCAGGTACTATTAAACCTTACTTTCCCAATATATGAATATATATTTCTCTTCACACCAGACCACATATTTCAAAATATACAGCACATACATATACATACTCAGACTCAAAACATCTTGTGATAAGAATTTTAATTATTAAATTCCTATTTTAATAACTTCTGAAAATTCGGGTTGTCACATCCTTCCCTCTTTATAAGGATTCTGTCCTCAGAATCACCGAAACTCTATCTTACTCAGGTTTTCATCAAATCTCTTCGTTAAATAACTTCAACACTTTACCTTAATATATGTTTTATATTTCCTACCCCCACCATTCTTGATAAAAATTTTAGTGATTTTTATTTCATAACCTTTTACTTAGACTCAATTTTATAGTGAGTATTATATATTGTAACGGGACGAATTGTTTGAGTTGTGATTCTGATGACAGAATCCTTTTAAGAGGGGAAAGATGTGACAACCGAGATTTTGTAATTAATTTTAATATTTATTGGATTGAATAAATATTTATCGATGAATTAATTATTAGACTAAATAATTAATTGATAAAATTGTGGTAGATTAATTTAATTATATGTGTTATATTTATTAAATTAATGTGGAGAATAATTAGTATTCAAGTATGTATTTATGCGAGCTTATTGAATTAAAAGAAATATTTAATAAGCCTAATGTTGTTTTAAATTATGTAATAATTAATTAGAGATTTAATAATTTGACATAATTAATAAATAAGAAATTAATTATGTGATTATGTAAATTAATGAGAAATTATTATATTATATTTAATTTAAATTAAATAAATTAATTGGGTTATTTTATAAAAGGAGTGTGACATTATTAAATTATAGGATAAAAGAGTTATTAAAATAAATGACTTTGAATCAATTAAGGTTTGCCAAAATGTGGCCCTAGTAGTGGTTGGAAGCAGTTACCCATTATTGGGTTAACTGACCTTAATGCGCGTCAGTTGATTATTTTTATACGTATTATCTGTTCTTTCTTATTATTGGGCTAAGTCTAGAGAATAACCAGAGAGAGTTTGTCACAGAGATTTAAGATATTGAGAAGGAGATTAAGAGTGGGTAATTGAAGAAATATTTGAGTTTTCTAAACTACGCTTTACACTCAGGGTAATCTTCTCCTTCCCAAATTTTAAATTTATGTGGTTTAGTTTTCATGAAAATGGCTTTCAAAGCTTTTGTAAAGTCTCTGTAATTGGGAAAGGGTATGATTATGAGTTTATGTATGTGTTAAATGTAACCATATTGTATTTGATTTTTTATATATATATATATATATATATATATATTATGTAAACCATATCTTCAGTATCATAAAACATGTCGTATATGTTGCTCAAAACTTACAGAGTATGGGTTATGGCCATATGGCCTTTTACGTGATTTTAATATGTCAAACATAAATGTTTTTGTAAAATTTCCACTCTTATTTGATTATGCATGTTAATACGAAGATACGAAACTTTAAATGAACGGATTTAGTTTTATAACGAATCCGTGGCGTTGAATTTTAGGAATTTATGTTCAACACTTCAAGAACAGTACAATTTGCATAATTTAATTATGTGATTATGTGTTTTAATGGTTAAAATCACTCTATAAATGTTGGGTATTGATTATATATGAATTCTAACATGTGGGTATGTTTTATTTGGAGAATTAATGATTATGTAGTGTTTATTTCGTTGAATTATGTGTTATTCGCGAACTGGGAATTCAGAGTCTGGAGTGTCGCGCCGCGGCGCCAACTCCTAGTTCATTTCCCACGCCGCAGCGCCAAGACCCAGTACAAAAGTGGCGCCGCAGCGCCACTTAGCAGAATGTCTAGAAAATGCATTTTTAATGTTCAAGTATAGAAATATTTTAGTAACCTAATCTAATGAATATAAAAACTTGTTAGATATATAATGAGATATTAAAGTGAGTCTTTACCAAGTCAAGAAGACAATTACATGTTGATTGAATTGTTGATTATATACTTAGCGTGTTGTTCGTATAGTGTAATATTATATGGAAACAAGTATGGTAATATGACTAAGTATAGTCTTGAATTCGAGTTAGACAAAGAATAAACGTGTGATGTTTAGTAAGTTATAATTGACTGGTATTGTGAACGTAATTGATATGTAGGAGTTAAATCAAAGAACGAGTTTAGTTAAAGTGTAATCTACGCACGAGGCAAGTTTCCTAACCCTACTCGTTATCATTATATGAATTATAAGTTGTCTCTTTTCATCGAGCAAGTTCTCGTTATTTTGACTAAGCCCATGTTGTTATATCAATATTATATTAATCTTTCAAAGCATGATGTTGTTCCACAATAATTATTCTATTGTATATCTCTTGGAATTGTTATTCGATTTATATATCAGTTATTGTGAATCTTGTTAGACTAGCGAACCCTTTATGATTCGACTAGTCCATAGTTGATGAGCGTTCTAAATTTCAAAACCCGTGAAGAATTATCCAAACCAAACTTCCTTTGGCGCGGACTCGAACGTCAAACTGAGATGAACAACCCTGTATAGGGGATTACTTATGCGTTAGCGTTAAGATATTGTGCACAGTATGGTACTAAGGGCTGATTCCCCTAAGTATGAGAAGAAGAGTCCATAGTCTTATGACTATTAAAGGTTTCAAGAATAAACACTTGACAACCTAGGACATAGTTCAAGGTCTTACGACCCTCAGAATTTCTTTTGATTCTTGTTATTCATTCTTGATTCAAAAGTTAAGCTTTTATATTCGAAATTATTATTTCTCTCGCATGTTATTATTCATTGTTATATTGTTATACTTGTGAGCAATCGTGCTCACTCTTGCGTAATAATAACATTGCAGTTAAGAACGAAAGAGCAGACGAACCTTCCACTAGTAAAGGCAAGGGCAAGCATAGCAAGTAATGAAGATTGATTATTTATGTGGTTATGTAATGATAAGTCGAATTGATGTTACTTAAGACTTATTTTTTTATGTTTTCGCACAGATGATTTAAGGTTAGAGTAACCTGGGATTTATTTATTATGTAGTTGATGTAACCCCATAAGGGGAGATTTATTTTTATTTCTATCTATTGCATGGTTTGCATTTATTTATGGGTAGATAGATGGATGATGTTTGTACAGTGAATACCAAATCCTATAGAAATGGAAGTACCAGATTTGGGGTGTCACATATATTCTTTAACCCATTAATTTCCTTTTCTATGGATCAATATCACAAACACTCGAGATATTACATTCACCCATTTTTCTAAGAATTTCGTCCTCGAAATTTTTATTTATTAATTCTCATTCATTCAATCTATCAAAATAGATTTTACGTTAATACTTTATTCATTCTTTGATTTATATAACCACTTCTTCCCACAAAGATCTTTCTACAATTATTAAACTTTTCTTTTAAAAGTTTTACATTATTCTTTAATAACTCATCTCCTTCTCAATTCAAAATTTCTTTTCTCACTTATTCAATATATTTATCATTCCGTGTGGCATTCTACGACTTACTTCTTTCTAAGGAATATCATCCTTACCACATTAGCCTTTTAGAATAGCAAGAATCTTCCACAATTGCTCAATAATTGGGAAGCAGTATGAATAACTCCAAAATTTAAAAGATTACAAATCATGCTGAGGGGTCACAAGACCGTGAACTCTATTCTCGATTTACTAGTGTTTCAACTCAATCCTTTACACTGCAAACCAGAGTGTTTATCAATCACAAAGACTGAAAACACCCTCCACACGTACACTAGGTGGCCAGCCTATTGTACCACTACGTTGGGCCGCAACATAGTGTTTTGTAATGACTACATGCATTACGCTCGGAACCATTGTCCCCGAAAACATGTCCCCTTATAGGGTTGTTCACCTCAGCTTTTCAACATCTGAATCCGCACCAAAATAATTTGGTTTGGGATAATTTTTTAATAAACGCTTGAATTTCATGAACATCTTTCAATAATCGTCTAGCTGAATCAAATAGCACAGACTTCTACAACAATTCGAATATCAATCGAAATATATATATATATATATATATATATATATATATATATATATATATATATATATTCTCATATCTTAAAGAAGCCTTAAAAATATTTTTTTATGGCGTCATGATTATGACGTTATCATACTACATCTCACCATAGTGGGCTGACGATCATATGATCACATCCAACACCAGGTTCCATTGCATTGATGAATCCATCGTTTATCATAACACCTGATATATATAATTAAAATCTATTTTGAAAATTTAAGAAAATCATTTTTTTTCTAGCCGACACAAACAGCATAGATATGCGAATAATAGCACTATTTTAAAATTTTTTGGTTCACTAGTGTGATCCAACATTTTTCAAAAATTAAAAGTATAACCATCGGCATGAAGTTAATAAATTTCGAAAATCTAGCAAAGCTAGAAGATTTGGAAAAACCTATGTCTCCACTTTCTATGCTGCTCCATTGCTTAATAGATTTATTTATTCCTATCATCCACAATACTCTATTCACACTTAATTATACCCCAGTTCATCAAACTTACCGCACATTAGAAGTTCAGGACTTGCCACAATAATATGAGTTTAAGAACTTATCCTAGTCCGACCATCGGCGTCCATTCGCTGAGGGGTTCAAAACATACCATATTATTATGAGTCACGAACATACCATGTGCATTAGTTTTAAGAACCACGCCTAATCCTAATAATATCCAACTAATCTTAATAGTTTCTAACTATCAAATATACACATGAGAAAAGAATCACCTTTTCGCCA
The DNA here is from genome assembly GCA_016801055.1 of Panax notoginseng. Lineage (NCBI taxonomy): Eukaryota > Viridiplantae > Streptophyta > Magnoliopsida > Apiales > Araliaceae > Panax > Panax notoginseng. Next base: position 115,333,602 of record CM029016.1, read on the forward strand.
CATATACATTGATAGCGCGACACCAACATTCCAATGATTATCAATGTGATAAACTGAGTGCAAGCACAAAACCCTCACCCATACAAAGATTTGTACAACTCAGCCATCATATGAGTCCTTAATTGAAATCCCACCTAACTCTATCTTACTATTAACTTGCTCTTTGCTCGATACGAATTCCTCGTACCACATTATCTATAACTCATCGTGAGTTTATCTCGTACTATTTCATAGTACTCCATCTTCATAGCATTAAGCTATACTTATTTAAACATGACAGACCATCTTTCTACTATAACGTAAACAGATCACGTCGTGATCTTATTCTATAATCATCTCCCTTAAAATTCTTTTCTTAACTCGTGATCGTTTTGTTCTACGATCCTCTTTCTTTCCTTTCATTTACGACATTATTCGTTATCTTGACTATTGGAGTTAGGCAACTCCCATTTCTTATCTTTATATCTCTTCAAGATTCTTCTTTGAATCTTCTTGTTTATATAACAATTCTTGCTTTAAGAATTTCGACTTCATTTATATCGTTCAACATTTCATTCGAGTTTCACACTTTCATCATATGTATCCATTTTCTATACTTGGTACACATCGAGTCTCTAACAGTTTCAATGTGGTACGCTGAGTGGTTTCCCACAAATAACCAACAAATTAGGTTTCGAGTTGCTAGTTCATATATACCTCTGCTCTATAAAGGAATCGTTTAGCCTAGATACCATACACCAACTACTAAAGAGTATAACTGTACCATACCTAACTATAACTTTTTATTCTTAACGTCCTTACCAATCTCTTCTTATAGACATTGTCTATTTATTATCACCTTACATTCTTATTATTGGAGTTGGGTAACCCCCTTAACTTTGCGAGATTCTTCTTTGAATTCTCTCACGCATGTTTTAGTCCCTTCTCTATACGTTTCTTAAATTACTTCTTATGATAAAACTCTATCTGAGTATATTCTTTCAATATCTTCACCTTCTTTCCTCTAAGGTTATAGCCTACGGTACTCCTACCTAAGGTTTCAAACCTATCAGCTTTGATACCAACTGTAATGACCCCAAAATTCATACAATTAAATTCTCAATTTCAGTAGTTAATAATACATTCTACCTCAAATTTTACATCATTAAATGATAATACAACCATTGAAAATTTGTGGAATAATTAAAATTTTATATTACAAATTATCCTTGTTCCCAAAACCCTCAACCTTTACATCTAAATATCTCAGAATCAATTTAATACTACAATAGTTTACATTGCGAAACGATATTACAATTCAATGTTAATACATCATTCAGAACATTAAACCTGGCTCAAATAATACTAACACAACCAAAGTGTATAAATCTTCAAGTATCACATCTGATTCATGTCTTCAAGTAACACATAACTTTACCTCAAAATCTTTACCTGCAAAAATGGTTATTTGCAAGGTTGAGCTCGACAGCCCAGCAAAATCTAACAGTTTTTATACATCATGTAGCATATAATAACATGCTCAACATACATCTCTTAAACATTAGACTATCATAACATACAGACTACAGTTCACATAACAAGTATAAAGATTGAGTTCCTTACTCAATTAGCATGTTTTATTCAATCAACGTAGTCATAAGTTGACTTTAACGTTTCATGCTTTCAACATAAATGTAACACATCATATTATTTGCAATAAAGACTTAAAACAGTTAAACATCAAGTTCACGTAGCAAAAATGAACTGAAAGACTTGTCTGATTCGTAGTTTATGAACTACGACTTAACTACATATCGCTTATTTGCACTTCGTGTATTCCTACACAATTATATCATTATTCACATTAACTATTAGTCACATAGTAACACATAGTAGCTATAATGTAAACTTTACTCTACATCTCATAACACTCATTTCTAGTTATTTCGGTACAAGTCTTACATTACCATTTACATTTCAGAAATTCCAAGTGTTGACTTCACAACACTTGTCTAACATTCATTGTGTATACTAAGTTATCACATAACGCGTTTGTAACTTACTAATCATTCTCATAACTTTGAATTTATTAATTACATAACACGGTTTTGTTTTAACCTTCTTACTGCATGTGTGACACTTTAACATAGCCTTAAACCAAGTGGTAATGCTACTCTAAACCTACAGCATCAGTAAAAGTCTCTGCCTTAGATCAGTGTATGGCGCAGCTGCGCCACACACAGTGTAGCTGCGCAGTTTTTTTGCCTTGGCACCAGCGCAGCTGCGTTGGTGCACAAACAGAGGCAGAGTCAGCACGAATAATAGCCATTTTTAGCCCAACTAACACGAATTTCACCCACCAAACAGTGAAATTAATATGTAAAAAAAATATAAAACTATCATAAACATGTTTGTTAACATATTCCACCAATTAGAACAATTTAACAACAACTAAAACTATTTTAATTTCTCAAATTTCATATTTTCATACATAAACACCATTTTTGAGTTCCTTAAACAAAAATCAACACTGTAAAAACGATTCTTATCCAAATAGCTTCATTCAAATTACGTTATCTTCGTTTCTTAATAGACTAGCATAATCAAGCCTCAATTCACACATTAACATACAAACTGACCATCAATATTGGTACTTACACGAGCCATATGAAAAAATACATACAAACATACATTGTCGTACTTTCCAACTGTTATCCGAATTTAGCATACAATTTCCTTGTTTAAACATAAACTCTAGTATTGCAATTACATATTAATGTGTTAATAAAGTCATATAGCAACAATTCGAAAAGTTGGAATTCACAGAGTTTGAAATTCATGCCATAAAACTCAAATATATATATATATATATATATATATATATATATATATATATATATATATATATATATCAATGTTTAGATAAAATGCATTCACTTAGCTTGTAATCCTTGCTAACATCGCTGGAAATTGCTTACGATCTCTCTCAATTCTCTCAACTCTCTCTGAAATTCTCAGTGTTTTTAGCAAATGGCCAAAACCCAACTGATATGCCTTATGCATAAAACAAAATAAAACTAATATCCTTAATACGCCAAATTTAATAAAATGTCAGTTACAAAAACAAACATATATATTATAAATATAATATATTTATTATTTTATTTATTTTATTTATTTTATTATAAATTTAAAATTTAAAAAAATCCAAAAGTCATAAGCCTTTGTTTGGCAAAACCCTTTAAAAATAAAGACTTAATATATTTAAGCCTTGTTTGGGTTAAATTAATTTAAAACTACTTTAATTATTTTAATAAACAATTAATTTATAATTTATAATCACATAATATTTATTTGGATTTCCATATCCAATAATAATCAAATAAATTAATTACACATACTATATTTAAAATAATTATTTTACTTATCACAAAATTATAATCTCATTATAATTTTTATTTAATAACTTATCATACACTACTACAAAACAGTAAATACACAACACTTAAACCACAACGTTTTTATAAAAAATGTTGTGGTATTTTTTTTTATAACGTTTTAAAAAAAAACGTTGTAGATATATATGCAAAAGCGTTATCTATTTAAAAGGGTATTTTTTTTGTTTTAACTAGAAAATGTTTTTCTTAAAAACGTTGTCTATCTACAAAAACACGGAGCAAAAAAAAAAGACGCAGAATGAAACACGAAGCAAAATTGGCTACCACTGTATTCTTATTCCTATAAGTTATTCTTTCTTCTATATCCCTAAACCCCCATTCAGCAAATTCAGATATTTGCCAAAAACCCACTTCTCGAAAGCCGCCTTACCGGAAGGTGAGGAAACTCGGCCTTTTTGCTTCCGGAGTTCGATTGAAGAGGGATGAAACTCCCGTGGGTAAGCGGAGAACCTTCTAAAATTAAGGTATTGAGATTTCCGGAGTTCTTTGGACTGCTCACAGTGGGAGAACCTTCTAGAATTAAGGTATTGAGATTTCCTATACTTTTACTATCAGATCTGGTTTCTTACTTTGAATTGAAATCATTTCAAGTATGGATTAAGGTGTTATTTTACTATTTTTCCTTCAAATATATTATTTTTCTGATGATACTGATGATTTTGGATGAAAGAGGTGATGGCTCCGCCGCCACCGGTAGATCCTAGTGGTGGTGAATCAACGACAGGCGATACTGTGAGATCTCTTCCGACACCGTTTTTAAACAAAACACACCAGTTAGTGGAGGACTGCACGGTGGACGACGTAATCTCGTGGAACGAAGACGGATCTACATTTATAGTATGGAATCCAGCAGAATTTGCAAGTGATTTGCTTCTGAAGTATTTTAAGCATAATAATTTTTCCAGTTTTGTTCGACAACTTAACACCTATGTAAGCCTTATGGATTTTTCTAGCTTCAATTTTCTTCTTCTTAATTTGAATGACTTAATTGATAATTTGTCAAATCGATAGGGATTCCGCAAGGTTGATAATTTGTCAAATCAATAGGGTTGTGGGTCTGATACTTTGAAATAATTAATCTCATCTACTGTATGTATACAGGATTTTCCATTTTCTGGCACATTTCAATAGAGTTTGCGAACTTATTAAAAAAAGTCTGTATGTTGAGTGAGACTTGCAGCACATGGTATGCTTGAGGATTACCTTGTTGGTTGATGAATATGATTGATGAACTTGGGTTCTTGTTTCAAAATTTATTTCTTGATGTGTTAGAGAACACAAATTTTATTATTTACTATTATTTTTGGCTTCTTGCAGCAAGCATGTCTACGTTATAGGGGCCGAGCGCTGTACGTGGAAGTTTGAGGAGTTCCACAAAACTATGAGGGAACGAGGTCTAGTTCATCTTTTTACGGGTCTTGAGGATGTAATTTGACTCTATGGACTTTTTAGTTAGTTCACAATTGTCTTTATTTATAAAATAGATGACATATGATCCTTAACATGTTCCTTGTGTAATGTATGTGTATCTTAATCTATGTTGCTTTAGTAGCTGTTTTTCTTATGCTTCATCCTTTGGTTCAAAGTTGTAAATTGAGGACATACTTTTCTTTTGGACAATTTTAATTGAGGACAGACTTGTTGATCATAAACTTGGAGACTTGTCTTTTCTTTTATTTAATCTTTTTCTTCTTGTAAAATTCGAAACTTAATTAGGTTCCACTTTCAAGTAGTTCCAGGTCCTAGCCCCTTGTTGTTAAACAACTTTGAATAACAATAAAACTACAAGAATCTGCTCGACTTTGTTATCTTTATCCGGATGGTTGGCTGCTTCGTGCTATAATTTGGCTCAAATCTGTTTATGCAAGTCATTCGTATGGTTCAAACTATAGTTGAAAAGTTGCTTTTTTCTGCTTTTGTTTACTATTAGCAGTAAGCAGATAGGGTCTTTTATCTGTGTAAACCCAATGAGCATAATTATTTATGTGAAGCTTATTCTTCTGAAAGGTTTTCTGCTTTAGGTGGAATTAATTGATACTACACACAATTTTGTTAGGATTTATTTGTAAATATTCTAGATTGTTCAATTATTCAGTGCATTTTTTTGCACTCATTGTGTGTTCTATAGCCATATTATATTATTCTGGACTTTCTTATCAAAGGCGTCTATCTAATCCTGAAATGAATGTTTTGGTGATGAATGTTGCACTCATTGTGTGTTCTATAATTTTTGCCATATAATCTTTGGCTCTCTATAATCTTTGGCTCTCTATAGCCATATAATCTTTGGACTCGGGAGATGGTGCGAGCCACATTGTCCCCATCTATGAAGGGTACGTCCTCCTTTTCTTTTGGCTTGACTTTCTCAATATTTATTTCTTACAAGTCCCCTTGATCTTGTCTCAAAAATGCAAGTATTGATAACTGCCACTTGAGATCCAGAAATTATTGTTGGTGTTTCAGATTTCTTACTATCTGATAATAACGGTTGCTTCAAGAATATAGCCCTATGAAGTATGATCTTATGGTCTATATACAGTTTAAACTGGCAGCACCAGCTGTGTAAGAACCCAAGGCCAAATCCAGACATAAAAACCTTATTCACTGACCATACATGTGCACCTTCAAACGGTGCTCTTACACCAACAACTGTCAATCTTCCAACTGCTGCAGTTGCAAAGCCTACTACTTTAACACCGCTTGGAGCTCATGGTGTATGATACCTTCAATCCCAAAAATTTTGTTTGTACTTCATTTTCCTTTTCCATGTTATACATATCAATGTATAATCGATAAAACTTTTGTTTTCATTGTCATATGCAGCCCTTTCTGCAAGACCCCGAATTTTATGAAATAAAATTATTCAATTTTTCTTATAATTACAATTCAGTAAATGGTTAAATTGATAAAAAGTTAAAGTTATGGGTGAAATGTGAAAATTTTTAAAAATAAACAAGTGGTTATAAAATAATCATTGTTGTCGGGGAATATTCGTTGGTCGTGGAATATTCTTTCTGTCGGGGAATATTCGTACGACGGCGCAGCTATTTGTGGACCCCATAACGGAAAACGGTCGGATGAAGATAACGACAAAAATTGAGTTTTTATAATTAACGGCGTAGTTATTACCGTTAACACTGTTGGATTACCCGGTGGTTAAAATATAGTAATACGCGTTATTGCACAGTAGCACACGGTATTGCACAGTATTTTTGAAATTATTGATTCTTACGTAAGAAGGCAGTACTGAATAATTGTCACAATAATTACTGTTTAATATTTTATTTTATTGATTCAATAAATGCTGCGTTGATATTTTATATTATTGTTATTTCAATAATTGTTGTTGCACATCATCTCCATTATCAGATCAATAATTCATATTATTTGAATAATATTATTAGATAACATTATTGGTAATGTCTAGAAAGTTTTGTCTAAGAAGAGGTTTGGTTATCTAATTGCGCGCCAATAAAGAGAAATCCTTATTGGAAAGCCCCCTCTTTCCTGGGAACGGCCTGGTTGCCAGTACTGTGCTTCTGTAATATTATTGTGAATAATTAATTATTGATTTATATGATGAGAAAAATATTAATTTTATGTGGATATAGATGAATTTTTTTTTAAAGTGACAATTGTTGAAAAATGATATTTTATCTTTTCTGATAAAATAATTTATTATTATAATATAATAATGGTGATAATTTTACAATGAATGTGGGATATATGAGTATATGAGGAGGAAGAGTATTTTTATTGTATTAAATGATTAACACATATTTTGTGTGTCGGTGGACCCCATTTCTTGACTGAAATTTGATTATAGCTTGTAAAATTGCCCGTTTATGGATTTCGGTCAATTTCTGTTTGGAATTTGGCAAAACTTTTTTTTTGCAAAGTTGTAGAGAATTGAATTTCCTATAAAAAAACGCGAGATTCGAATTTTCTAATAAAAAAGCTATTTTCTATGAATTATTGAAGTTTCAGAAAATAAAATAATTTTTATTAATTTAGTGGGTGGGACCCACTTTGGTTGTTAAACACATGTGGGCTGCAAAATTGATTTTCAAAATTGGCATGCTGGTCTTGGATGGCTGGCATGCGTAGAGAAAAAGAAAATAATAATAATATTTTATTATTTTAGTCTCCTTTGGCATTCTAGCATTTTTCTATAAATAGGTGCTTAAGTTAGAATTGAAAATTACACCAGAAACAAGTTTTCTTTCTCTTTAGATTACCAAGCATATTTTTGAGAGTATTTAGATACTTTGAGAGTTGTTATTCAGCAGAAGTTTCATTCGGCTTTTCATCCGATATTCTAGTCCGAAGTACTGCACTCTTGAGGTAAGGGATTTTAAGGGTTATTATGTTTTTCAGTTCGTAATTCTTCTGACCTTCAAAAAATTTTAGAAAAATTTGAAGTGATATTTTGATGAGTTTTATTGATTGTGTCCAAAAATGGTGATTTTTGGATGTATATATTAAGAGTTATGAATTGTACGGGAAAAGACTATTTTAAAAGTAACCGCTTATAACTCCTTGTGGTTAACTCCAAAATTGATAAAATTTTTATGAGAAGTATATCTATATAATATCAGTATACTTTGTGAATTTCGAAATTTTTGGATAAAAGTACAATTTATGATAAATGTATAAATATTCGGCGGTTTTGGCCATATGAAAAACAGTAAATGAATTTTAAAAATTCTGAGAAAAATATATGTTCAATATGGGACTATATTCTGATAAATCCCAGAAAAGAAATATTTTTGGAACTGATTTGGTATTTTTAATGAAAATAGACTAGTTATGAATAATTGAATTAAATATGTTATGTGAAGAAGAAAATTGGAAAATATGATTTTATGGCTTGAGAATCATATATGTGGTATAGGCAGATTTTTGAGGAGGGTTTACGTGATTGGTGATGAAATCTTATGAGTTTGGCATTTTATGATGATTAAATGCATTATTTTAGTAAAGTGTAAACAATTAAAATAAATTGCTTATAAGTTTAAGAAATGTTATTCTTTCAATATCACTATACCGAAATATTGGTATGGATTTTATTGTGAAATTTTTACCTTTTTGTGTCGGGTTTACTATTCATAATTTACTATTCATGAGTTACTATTCACAAAGTTACTATTCACAGGTTACTATTCACGAGTTTCTATTCATGACAAAATTAGTTTCTTTTTCTAACCAAATTATAGTTGATTTATGAATATTACTTTGAGATTAAATCTAGATGTTTTGATTATATTGATTTTACTATTATATATCATATTTTTATAACCCTAATGATGATATTTCTCTTTGACTTGAGTGTAAAGATGGGTAGATTTTTGGTATGATCGTGACTATGGGTTCGCTTTGGCCAGTAGTGCAAAGTTAAATTGTTGACTGGTATGATCATGACCATTGAATTTATAATTGAATATCTTTAGTTTAAGTGCAAAGGTGAATTGATCAACATGGTTATAATTATTGTTTATATAAATTTTGAAATGATTATTTATTTCTTTGAGATATTAATATATTTAGCCTATAGTGCAAATATGAACTGTTGATGAATATATTTGGCCTGTAGTGCAAATATGAACTTTTGTTGAATATCTTTGGCATGTAGTGCATAGATGAATTGTTGATGAATATCTTTGGCCCGTAGTGTAAAGATGACATGTTGTTGAATATCTTTGGCCAGTAGTGCAAAGATGAATAGGTGTTGAGATGAACATGGCCAACTGGTGATACAAATGAATATCTTTGGTCGTAGTGCAAAGATGAAGTTATTAGTATGATTATGAACAAGAAATGTAATTTGGTATAACCATGATCTTTGATGTTTCAAGTAAAGATAGGTGATGAAAATTATCTTCGTCCTGGATGAGGAGATGAATTTAGAACTACAATTATGATTATGAGTTATTCATATGATTGTGGACCAGAAATGTTGATTGATGTTATAGGAATAAAATATTATTGGTGGATTTTTAACATGGAGAAGATAATAGACTTTGTAGTCTATTTGACTCTTCTAATGGATTGCTCGTTCCGCTGCAACTATGGTTGAAATTTTTATCATCTACCATATGTTCTAAATCTCTGATTTAATTCTGTTGAAGGCTATTGATAACTTATTTATCTTTAGTCATGATATTCTTTACTGAGCTAGTTGTGCTCTCCCTTTTGCTTCACAATTCCTTTCAGGTAATAAGAGTGTAGCTGGGTCGAGCAGGGGTAACAGGGGAATAGAACGGTGGTCATCATTTAGTAGTTATATTTGGTGAATCAACTAGGGTGAGGTGAACCCAACGTTGGAAGGGTGTTTTGCCACTATCATACAAGATGTCTAACGACATACAACCTCGTGTCATCATAAGACAGGATTGTGCTCATCCACTTGCTGAGTATATTTACGAGCACTACCTATATAATCTTGGTGTTTGTTTGAAGTATAATTCTCAATTAGAGATAGTGGAGATAATGATAAGTCAAGAGAAGACTCACCATTGGGAAGAATATGATAGTAATCTTCTCGTTTTTCTTTGGGGTATATTGGGTCAACCATGGATAATTATGTGGCCATATGATATCTATCACTACCAAGAAGCATGGCCTCCCATGTACAAAGGTTTCCTTGAGCACTTCCCAAAGATTCTAATTTCGAAAACAGTTTTTGACTATACCTTTATGTAAGGTGTCATTGTGAGGTGTTGTCCACGGTTGGGACATGAGTCACATTTGGTATATATTTGTATCCAAACTCACATCATATATGTTGTTGTATTTTGCACGACAATTATTGTAATAAAGTTGTAGTTGTTTTCTGTACCATGTATTTGGCGACTCAGAATAGGTTGGATGGAATGGACCTATTTTGGGGTTGTCACAGTTGGTATCAGAGCTTAGGGATATGATCTCTGGCAGAGATCGGGGAATATAACTAAGAGGGGAGAGATGAGTAAATCCTTTGCTAGTGTGTCCTACCTAAGCTTAATTGTTGGTTGGTCATAATATATGGATATTATGTGATACGTTAATTTGGTTAATTAATCCTTGTTTTATGGCAGTATTTGAGAATGGCAGCTGAGAATGCTAACAATGGAGTGAATGAGACTGTGGGAATACCTCTAATCACTAACCATGATAATGTGATGTCAGATGAAGAAGGAATTAGAGAAATCCATATGGTGAGTGAAGAATTGATAGTTGCACCCGAAATGGTCGCAGAGGTAACAGCTGAGAGTGAGGAAGAAGAGGAAGAAGAGGTACCCGAGGAGAGTTTGTTAGAGGTATTATATGATCAAAATATAGAATTGCAAAATCGTATTCATGAGTTAGAAGAGCAGGCTGAAGAACGACAGACGGTCGTGGAGCAAAAGGATGCAACAATTCAAGCTTGCGTTACCCGATATGTGATGTTTGAACAGAAGCATTCTTTGGCAGAGTATAAGATGATAAAGATGGAATCTGAGCTGAAAGAAGAAAAAATTGAACGAGTGAGAATAAGTGATGCATGGGCAAAAGCTACACGACACGTGGATATTGTGGAAAGAGATGTCTGATCTAAGAAGGCTAAAATAGATGATATGAATTTCTCTTTTTAGAAAGCAATTTGGAGAACCCAACATCGAGTTTAGAATTACCCTGTACAGAGCGGTCAACCTGAATTCGATATGGATCGAAGATTGATGATTCGGATCATGAATCAGGAGTGCGACGAGGCAGTTGAGGGAGGAATATGTTGTAAGACCCCGAATTTTATGAAATAAAAGTATTTAATTTTTCTTATAATTACAATTCAGTAAATGGTTAAATTGATAAAAAGTTAAAGTTATGGGCGAAATGTGAAATTTTTTTAAAATAAACAAGTGGTTATAAAATAATCATTGTTGTCGAGGAATATTCGTTGGTCGTGGAATATTCTTTCTGTCGGGGAATATTCATACGACGGCGCAACTATTTGTGGGCCCGATGAAGATAACGACAAAAATTGAGTTTTTATAATTAACGGCGTAGTTATTACCGTTAACACTGTTGGATTACCCGGTGGTTAAAATATAGTAATACGCGTTATTGCACAGTATTTTTAAAATTATTGATTTTTACGTAAGAAGGCACTACTGAATAATTGTCACAGTAATTACTGTTTAATATTTTATTTTATTGATTCAATAGTTGCTGCGTTGATATTTTATATTATTGTTGTTTCAATAATTGTCACTGCACAGTATTTCCCATTATCAGATCAATAATTCATATTATTTGAATAATATTATTAGATAACATTATTGGCAATGTCTAGAAAGTTCTGTCTAAGGAGAGATTTTGTCATCTAATTGCACGCCAGTAAGGAGAAATTCTTATTGGAAAGCCCCATCTTTTCTTGGAACGGCCTGGTTGTCATAAATGTGATTCTGTAATATTATTTGTGAATAATTAATTATTGATTCATATGATAAGGAAATATTTATTTTACATGGATATAAATGAGGGATATATTTTTGTGGTTAAAAATGAAGAAGTTAATGTTGAGGTGTTTTATCTGTATTTTTGTCGGAATGGAGGTATTAAAAATCAAATCAGGGTTTTTTGAGAAATATTGCGGGGGTTATAATTTTTAATCCGACCGTTGGATCGTGGTAATATTTGGATATGTTATTCATATATAAGTTGAGTATATGTCCACAAATTTTGAACCGTTAAAAATGAACGTATGATTTATTATGAATTTTACGAGATGACTGGTTCAGAAATTGTTGAATTTTCGAAGTTTATCATTTTGGTGGAAAATTCTAGAATTGGTGGGCCTCACTCTTGGTTGGTGAGGAAATATGCTGAGATTTTTATTCAAATGTGGTAGGCTTGAATAATAGCAGGTAAAGCCATCAGGTTGCAGGTTAAGTCTGCTTCGGCGTGCTAATATTTTCCTATAAATAGAGGGCTAAGTTAGAATTGAAAATCACACCAGAAACAAGTTTTCTCTCTTTCTCTCTCTAGATTATTGAGTGTATTTTGTGAGTATTTAGATACTTTGAGAGTTTTTATTCATCAGAGCAAGTTTCTTTCAACCTTATACCGATATTCCGACCAGAAGTACTGATATTTTGAGGTACGGGATTTTAAGGGTTATTATGTTTTTCAGTTCGTAATTCTTCTGACCTTCATAAAATTTTGGAAAAATTTAAAATGATATTTTGATGAGTTTTATTGATTGTGTCCAAAAATGGTGATTTTTGGATGTATAGATTAAGAGTTATGAATTTTACGGGAAAAGACTATTTTAAAAGTAACCGCTTATAACTCCTTGTGGTTAACTCCAAAATTGATAAAATTTTTATTAGAAGTATATCTATATAATATCAGTGTATTCTGTGAATTTCGGAATTTTTGGATAAAAGTACAATTTATGATAAATGTCTAAATATTCGGCTGTTTTGACCATATGAAAAATAGTAAATGAGTTTTAAAAATTATGAGAAAAATATATGTTCAATATGAGACTATATTCTGCTAAATCTTAGAAAAGAAATATTTTTGGAACTGATTTGGTATTTTTTATAAAAATAGACTAGTTATGAGTAAATGAATTAAATATGTTTTATGAAGTAAGAAAATTGGAAAATAAGATTTTATGGTTTGAGAATCCTATATGAGGTATATGCAGATTGTTTATGAGGGTTTTGGTTATTGGTAATGACATCTTATGAGTTTGACATTTTACGATGATTAAATGCATTATTTAGTAAAGTGTAAACAATTAAAAATAATTGTTTATAAGCTTAAGAAATATTATTCTTTCAATATCATTATACCGAAATATTGGTATGTATTTTATTGTAGAATTTCTACCTTTTTGTATCGAGTTTACTGTTCATAAGTTACTATTCATGAGTTACTATTCATGAGTTACTATTCACGAGTTACTATTCGCGACAAAATTGGTTTCTTTTTCTGACCAAATTTTATTTGATTTATGAATATTACTCTTAACATTAAATCTATATTTTGATCATATTGTTTTTATTATCATATATAATATTTTTATAACCCTGATGTTGAAATTCTCTTTCACTCGAGTGTAAAGATGGGTAGATTGTTGGTATGATCATGACTATGAGTTCTCTTTGGCCAGTAGTTTAAAGTTGAATTGTTGACTGGTATGATCATGACCATTGAATTTATAATTGAATATCATTAGTTTAAGTGTAAAGGTGAATTGATCAACATAGTTATAATTATTATTTATATAATTCTGAATTGATTATATATTTCTTTGAGATATTAATATATTTGGCCTATAGTGCAAAGATGAACTATTGATGAATATCTTTTGCTTGTAGTGCAAAGATGAATTATTGATGAATATCTTTGGCCTGTAGTGCGAAGATGAACTGTTGTTGAATATCTTTGGCCCGTAGTGCAAAGATAGTTTGTTGATGAATATCTTTGGCCGTAGTGCGAAGATGGATTTATTAGCATGATTATGAACAGGAACTGTGATTTGGTGTAACTATGATCTTTGATGTTTCAGGTAAAGACAGGTGACGAAAATATTCTTCGTCCTGGGTGCGAAAAAAAATTTAGAATCACAATTATGATTATGAGTTATTCATATGATTGTGGAAAGGAACTGTTGAGTGATGTTATAGGGATAAAATATTGTTGGTGAATTTTTAACATGGAAAAGATAATAGACTTTATAGTCTATTTGACTCTTCTAATGGATTGCTCGTTCCACTGCAACTATGGTTGAAATTTTTATCATCTACCATATGTTCTAAATCTCTGATTTAATACTGATGAAGACTATTGATAATTTATTTATCTTTAGTTATGATATTCTTTACTGGGCTAGTTGTGCTCACCCTTTTGTTTCACAATTCCTTTCAAGTAATAAGAGTGTAGCTGGGTCGAGCGGGGGTAACAAGGGAATAGAACGATGGTCATCATTTAGTAGTTATATTTGGTGAAGAAAATAGGGTGAGTGTAAGACCCCAACTTATTAATAAATGAAATTAAATTTTCTCTATTTATTATTTTGAAATAGAAAGGGTTGATTTGATTAATGTGGTTAGTTATGGGTAAAATGCGCAAATATTTCCAATAAGCAAGTGGTTATAAAATATTCATTTTTGGTCGGTGAATATTCGTTTGGTCGTGGAATATTCTTGCAGTCGGGGAATATTCGTACGACGGCGCAGCCTTGTGTGGGCCCCATAACGAAAAACGATTGGATGAAGAAAACGACAAATATAAGTTGTTTATAATTAACGGCGTAGTTGTTACCGTTAATACTGTTGAAATACCTGGTGGTTAAAATACAGTAGCACACGGTATTGTACTAATTATTGATTCTTACGAAGGAAGGCACTACTCAATAATTGTTACAGTAGTTACTGTTCAATATTTTATTTTATTGATTCAATAATTGCTGCATTGATACTGTGCAATAACGTGTATTACTGTGTTTTAACCACTAGATATTCCAACAGTGTTAACGGTAATAACTACGCCGTTAATTATAAAAACTCAATTTTTGTCGTTATCTTCATCCGACCGTTTTCCGTTATGGGGCCCACAAATAGCTGCGCCGTCGTATGAATACTCCCTGACAGAAAGAATATTCCACGACCAATGAATATTCCCCGACAACAATGATTATTTTATAACCACTTGTTTATTTTGAAAAAATTTCACATTTCACCCATAACTTTAACTTTTATCAATTTAACCATTTACTAAATAGTAATTATAAGAAAAATTGAATACTTTTATTTCATAAAATTTGGGGTCTTACAATCTCCCCTTCTTATGAAATTTCGTCCCCGAAATTTATGTACTTGATAATTCAAAGAGTTGAGAATACCTTGCTATCATTTCAGATTCCATCTTCCCTATCATCATAATTTCTTCATTGCTCATCTCTTGTATTTCAGATATCATTCTAGAATACAGCTTCAAAATAAGGGTTAATTTAACAATTTAACATATCACATAATATCCCGATATTATGACTGACCAACAAATAAGCTTAGGTAGGACACGCTAGCGAAGGATTTACTCATCTCTCCCCTCCTAGTTATATTCCCCGATCTCCGCCAGAGACCATATCCCTAAGCTCTGATACCAAAATGTAATGACCCCAAAATAGATTCATTCCATCCAACCCATTCTGAGTCGCCAAATACATGGTACAGAAAACAAATACAACTTTATTACAACAATTGTTGTATTAAATACAACAACACATATGCTGTGAGTTTGGATACAAATATATACCAAATGTGACACATGTCCCAACCGTGGACAACACCTCACAGTGGCACCTTACATAAAGGTATAGTCAAAGACTGTTTTAGAAATTAGAATATTTGGGAAGTGCTCAAGGAAACCTTCGTACATGCCATGCGTCTAGGTTATGATAGATATCATATGGCCGCAGAATTATCCTTGGTTGATCCAATAGACCCCAAAGAAAAACGAGAAGTTTACTATCATATTCTTCCTAATGGTGAGTCTTCTCTTGACATATCATTATCTCCACTGTCTCTAATTGAGAATTATACTTCAAACAAACACCAAGATTATATAGGTAGTGCTCATAAATATACTCAGCAAGTGGATGAGCACATCCTTGTCTTATGATGATACGAGGTTGTATGTCATTAGACATCTTGTATGATAGTGGCAAAATACCCTTCCAACGTTGGGTACGCCTTACCCTATTGGATTCACCAAATATAACTACTAAATGAACTTTTCTATACTGCTTAGGGAGAACTCCACAGCTAGAAACCACCGTTATATTCCCTTGTTACCCCCCCTCAACCCAGCTACACTCTTATTACCTGAAAGGAATTGTGAAGCAAAAGGGTGAGCACAACTAGCGCAGTAAAGAATATCATGACTAAAGATAATTAAATTATCAATAGCCTTCATTAGAAATAAATTAGAGATTTAGAACATATGGTAGATAATAAAAATTTTCAACCATAATTGCAGCGGAACGAGCAATCCATTAGAAGAGTCAATTAGACTATAAAGTCTATTATCTTCTCCATGTTAAAAATCCACCAATAATGTTTTATCCCCGTAACATAAATCAACAGTTCCTGTCCACATTCATGTGAATAACTCATAATCATATTTATGGTTCTAAATTCCTCTTCTCATCCAGGACAAAGATAATTTTCATCACTTGTCTTTACCTGAAACATCAAAGATCATGGTTATACCAAATCACAGTTCATGTTCATAATCATACAAATAATTTTATCTTTGCACTACGGGGCAAAGATATTCATCAACAGACCATCTTTGCACTACATGGCAAAGATATTCATCAACAGGTCATCTTTGCACTACAGGCTAAAGATATTCAACCACAGATCATCTTTGCACTACAGGCCAAAGATATTCATCAACAATTCATCTTTGCACTACAGGCCAAAGATATTCCTCAACAGTTCATATTTGCACTACATACCAAATATATTCATCAACAGTTCATATTTGCACTACATGCCAAATATATTAATATCTAAGAGAAATATATAATCATTTCAGAATTTATATAAACAATAATTATAACCATGTTAATCAATTCATCTTTACACTTAAGCTAAAGATATTCAATTATAAATTCAATGGTCATGATCATACCAGTTAACAATTCATCTTTGCAGTACAGGCCAAAGATATTCCTCAGTCACGATCATACCAATAATTTACCCATCTTTACACTCAAGTGAAAGAGAAATTCAACATCAGGGTTATAAAAATGTTATATATGATAATAATAAACAATATTAGCAACAACTACATTTATTTTCAAGAGTAACAATCATAAATCATCGATAATTTGGTCAGAAAAAGAAACCAATATTTTTTTTTCGTGAATAGTAACTCGTGAATAATAACTCATGAATAGTAACTCCGACACAAAAAGGTAAAAATTCCACAATAAAATTCATACTAATATATTGGTATAATGATATTGAAAGAATCACATTTCTTTAAACTTATAAATAATTTATTTTAATTGTTTACACTTTACTAATTAATGCATTTAATCATCATAAAATGCCAAACTCATAAGATTTCATCACCAATCACCAAAACCCTCATAAAAAATCAGCCTATACCACATATATGATTCTCAAGCCATAAAATCATATTTTCTAATTTTCTTCCTTCACATAACATATTTAATTCAATTATTCATAACTAGTCTATTTTCATTAAAAATACCAAATCAGTTCTAAAAATATTTTTTTCCTGGAATTTATCAGAATATAGTTCCATATTGAACATATATTTTTCTCAGAATTTTTAAAATTCATTTACTATTTTTCATATGGCCAAAACCGCCGAATATTTAGACATTTATCATAAATTGTCATTTTATCCAAAAATTCCAAAATTCACAGAGTACACTGATATTATATAGATGTACTCCCAATAAAAATTTCATCAATTTTGTAGTTAACCACAAGGAGTTATAAGCGGTTACTTTTAAAATAGTCTTTTCCCGTAAAATTCATAACTCTTAATCTATACATCAAAAAATCACCATTTTTGGACACAATCAATAAAACTCATCAAAATATCATTTCAAATTTTTCCAAAATTTTCTGAAGGTCAGAAGAATTACGAACTGAAAAACATAATAACCCTTAAAATCCCTTACCTCAAGAGAGCAGTACTTCGGATGAAAAATCGGAGGAAACTTCTACTAAATAGCAACTCTCAAAGTATCTAAATACTCTCACAAATATGCTTGATAATATAGAGAGAGAAAGAGAGAAAATTTATGAATTCTGGTGTGATTTTCAATTCTAACTTAGCCCTCTATTTATAGGAAAATGTTAGCACGCCGAAGCATACTTAAACTGCAACCTGATGGCTTTACCTGCTACTATTCTCACCCACCACATTTGAATAAAAATTTCAACACATTTTTTCACAAACCAAGAGTGGGGCCCACCAATTCTAGAATTTTTTTTCCAAAATGACAAATTTCGTAACTTCTAAAATTTCTGAACCAGTCATCTCGTAAAATTCATAACAAATCATACATTCATTTTTGACGGTTCAAAATTTGTGGACATATACTCAACTTATATATGAATAACATATCCAAATATTACCACGATCCAACGGTCGGATTAAAAATTAAATCCTCGCAATATTTCTCAAAAAACCCTGATTTGATTTTTAATACCTCCATTCCGACAAAAATACAGATAAAACACCTCAACATTAACTTCTTCATTTTTAACCACAAAAATATATCCCTCATTTATATCCATATAAAATAAATATTTCCTTATCATATGAATCAATAATTAATTATTCACAAATAATATTATAGAATCACATTTATGACAACCAGGACGTTCCTAGGAAAGAGGTGGCTTTCCAATAAGAATTTCTCCTTATTGGCGCGCAATTAGATAACCAAACCTCTTCTTAGACAGAACTTTCTAGACATTGCCAATAATGCTATCCAATAATATTATTCAAATAATATGAATTATTGATCTGATAATGGAGATGATGTGCAGCAACGATTATTGAAACAACAATAATATAAAATATCAACGCAGTAATTATTGAATCAATAAAATAAAATATTGAACAGTAATTACTGTGACAATTATTCAGTATTGCCTTCTTACGTAAGAATCAATAATTTTAAAAATATTGTGCAATACCGTGTGCTACTGTGCAATAACGCGTATTACTGTATTTTAACCACAGGGTATTCCAACAGTGTTAACGGTAATAACTACGTCGTTAATTATAAAAACACAATTTTTGTCGTTATCTTCATCCGACCATTTTCCGTTATGGGGCCCACAAATAGTTGCGCCGTCGTATGAATATTTCCCGACAGAAAGAATATTTCACGACCAGCGAATATTCCCCGACAACAATGATTATTTTATAACCACTTGTTTATGTTGAAAATTTTTCACATTTCACCCATAATTACAACTTTTATCAATTTAACCATTTACTGAATAATGATTATAAGAAAAATTGAATACTTTTATTTCATAAAATTCGGGGTCTTACATTTAATTATTCTGAATATATTTCATAAATATTTAATATTTTTGAAATAATAATGGTATTTAATTTATTTAATTATAATATTAAATAAATTATTTAAAAATGATTTTAATACATGAAAAATAATATTATGGTATAAGAAAATATTTTAAGTTATTTTTAATGAATTTTAATATTTTATGATGAATTTCATTAATTAATTAATATTAATGATAATTAATTAATTTAATAAATGTATTAAATAAATTATGAAAAAATAGAATTAATGATTTAAAAATCATATAAAAATGATTTTAGTGTTATAAAAATATTTTAAGTTATAAAATATAACTTTTGATATTTTGTCATGAAAATATTAATATTTTAATATTAATAGTAATTATCGGATAATGTATTTAACTGTTTAACAATTATATAAATATGATTTTAAAGTATTAAAAATACTTTGAGATATTATAAATATATTATAATATTATATCGTGATTTTTATTAATATTTAATAATAAATAAATATTAATGATAATGGAATTAAGTAATATTTAATTCATATTAATATGATATTAATGATTAAAAAATCATGATAAATGGTAATAATTACTTGAAAATTATTACGAACCTATGAAAAATATTTTGACTGATAATATAAATATCTCAGATAATTGTTATGTGTCAGACAGAGTTTAATTGAACTTAAACTCGATTTATATCGAACTAAACCGTCTAGATGTCAGAATTGTGCCGAACTCGACTCAGACTGTAAAAGTTTGATTTGAGGTTAGGTTTTATGTGTTGTATAGACTGATAGGATTATGTGGTAATGTGTTTAGGTTATTTTATATTGTGATGATATTATTCTAATTTGTATATCGATATTATTTATATATTAGGTCTTCAGACAAAGCTTATTAAAATGCATAACGATAATCAACGAAACATGCAAGTTTTTCTTAACTCGACCTCGAGTTGTTTTATTCAATTATACTTGTGGTTAATCATTTCTGATTGTCATGTCTAAGAATTATTAAATCGCACTCTATGCATACTATATGTATTCATCAGGTATGAAAGGCTGATCACCTTCATTATGCTCATGTTCAATGCTCGTTCAGTCATATAAAATTTGTTCATGCTAGTTCACAACTATATTGTAGAACTTTAGCTAGCTTATTGTTCAAATTCTTTCAATCATGATATATCCTTAAATAAACTTATACTTGCTAGGCAAACTTATGCTATATCATGATAAACATTGCAGATTATGACGAATACGTCAAATACAAGGAAAGGTGAATGACAATTCTAGCTTTAAGTTTATATGTGCAGTTAAGTTTGTATAAGTATTGTATATTAATGTTGTTGAAAGTAAAATAAGTAATGGTTTGTGTATAAGTTAAGGTTACTCGACCTTGGAGAAATAGTGTGTAATGTAATGTATAAACAATTTATGTTTATATCTTTCGCAATAGTTATAGAATGATTGTATCGGATTCGTGGTGATTTGGGACTCGAATTTGGGGCTCTCACAATTGGTATCAAAGCTGTTGGTTATGAAGCTTAGGTAGGAATACCTGAGACCAATAACCGCAGTGATTAGGATAAGATCTAACTCACATAGAGTTAGTTGGTCGGTAAAATTCAAAGACGAATCTTGGCGAGTTATAAATATATAGAGTTCCCTAACTCTGATAATAAAGTTGAACAGTAGTGGTGAATAGATAGAGTCTAAAAGACTAAAAGTACAGGGTCAGGAGATCAAAAAACAAAATGATCAAGGCATAGAAATGATTCGTATTATATACGATGAGATCACCCCGTGATCTGATAAGGTTATAGTATGGAGAAGGTTCAAGAGAATGATTGAAAATCTTACGGCAAGAATGTTGTGGGAAAGTTGTACTATGAATCGATACAGATTCAGGAAAGGATTATGAATACGGATTAAATGAAATTCATATTGAGAAGGGAGTTAGAATTAAGTGGGGATTTCAATTGAGGACTCATGTCAGCAGCTAAGTTGTATGATTCTTCATATGGGAGCTGAATTGTACTTGGTGTAAAAACCACTTAGTTTCTGGCACTGATAATCATTGAAATGTTTGTGTCGCGCTATTTGCTATATACATGTTGAGAAGGTGATTCTTTTCTCATGTGTATACCATATAGATAGGGTATAGGTAGAGAATATAAGGTTAAGTACGAGTTCTTAAAACTCATACTTATGATACGTTCGTGACTCATGATTATATGAAATGTTTATGAACCCCTCAGCGAATGGACGCCAAAGGTCTGACTAGGACAAGTTCTTAAACTCATATTATTGTGGAAAGTTCCTGAACTCTTGAGTGTGGTTTGACGAACTGGGAATAGTTTTGTGTATTGAGGATAATAGGAATAGATAGACTGTTTAAGCAATTGATCATTAGTGGAGACATAAGTTTTCCAAAACTCCTAGCTATGATAGACATCGAAATTTTTTTGACATCAAGTTAAATACGCACTAAGTGCTTTTGAAAATAAATTTTTAATTCTCCACTCCAGGTGACCATTATGTATGAGTGGACTTCGGGCCACCGACATATCGTTACCTGTTGAGGTAATAAAATAGATTTGAAATGAATTTTTGATCGGTTTAAAGAATAGTCTATGCTATTTGCTTCGGTTAGACGATAATAATTTGAAATATCAAAATATATTTTTATTTATCACTTATGTACCATGTAAACTGGTGCAGAGATGATAAAAAGTTGATGAAGTTGTAAATGTAGGCATAATTAATGTTGAATTTGATCTAAAATCGTTGTTCCACTATTGTATGATGTGTTATGACAAAGTCACTCAATGACGACATCCTCAAACGGACAGTTAATACAGTACAACATCATGACGTCATTTTCAAAATATTTTCAAAAATTTAATTTGCCAACGGCATTTGGCTACACACATTCATATTTCGATTGAATTGAATTGTTGATATGAGTCTAAGCTATTTGATTCAGCTAGCCCAACGTTTATGAAAACTCTAAGCGTTCTTTGAAAATTTTCCCGAACCAAATTTTGTGCCTATGGCAGTGATGAGAAATAGATCAGACCAGCAGTACTTAATAAGTACAGGTCATACCGAGCTAATAACCCACTATGTCCGTAAGTTATGACGGTTTACGGATGAATTTCCATATAACCTTTGTGAAAATGACAGACAATAGTCTATATAACTCCTCAGCACTATTTAAAATTTTTTACTCTTATGAGGAATGTATTGGATAGCATGTGATGCTGTGCATGAATGATGTATGGTGCATGGTATAAGGTGTAAGGTAAATTTCGGGGATGAAATTTTTAGAAGAAGGGGTGAATGTGACAACCCGAGAATTTGAATATTTATAAAATCTTAAATTATTGAATTAAGGTTAAATAATAAACCTAAACAGAAAATAAGTGAATGGATTTGAGATTTTCAAGAAGGAATTTTGTGAATTTAAAATTTTTTGTGGTGAATTATTCAGGATTAAGGGTTTAAGTATATATGTTCTGTGAATAGGGTATTATATGTGTACAATAGGTGGTTAAGGGTCAAGGGTTTACCAGATAATATATATTAGTGGCAAGCCCTAATATAGACACTCAAAATTTTTTTTTCTTGTTACTAACTATGCAGGAGGGCAAAAGCGCATGTTTCACACTCTAGAGATAACCCTGGAGGACCACAACATCAATTCTAACCCTGGATATAGCCCCGGGAGATCCAACTCCCAACCCCAGAGATAACCCCGGAAAATCAGTTTCCAACCCCGGAGATAATACTGGAAAAATCAGTTCTAACCTCAAAGATAGCCCCGGGGGATCAAGTTTCAAGCCTGGAGATAACCCAGGAGGTCAAGACAACCTCAGAGATAACCCTGAGGACAATCAAAGTCAACATCAAGTCAACCTCAGAGATAACCTTGAGAAAAGACTGCTACAACTGCACAAAAATCGGAGATAAGCCTGGGAGGAGCAAAATGGTCATTTTGGCAAATCAAACTCAATTCAAATCAAATAAACACATTTCCACTCAAAATACTTCAATAGAAACCACACAAGAACCATATCTTAAGTTTCGAGCGCAAATTACGCAAAACGGCTCAACGGACTGCTTGACGGAGACCCAGAAATGATATTTTGGTCATGGACCCGTCTTCCCTGAATCAAAATAGGGCAAATTCTATGTCATTGTATAGCTCTCGGAAAGAGCTTTTTGAAATGGTATGGCACACTTCCATCAGACTCTCGGATTGAAAGTTATGAACGACCGAGCGAATAACGCGTTGTTCGAGTGTACGTACTTCGATACGACAGGACCCACACTGACTGGGGCACCCCTGGCAGCCGTAGGTACACCTGCTGTACCTGTAGGTAGTCCTGCTATAGCTGTAGGTACACCTGCTGCTATAACAGTTACACTTGCGGCACCCCCCTCTATAAATAGAGGGCTTAGGGTGGCCATATTTGTAAGAGAAAAGGCGAGGAAGCCCTGTCCAATTTGCTCTGTACACCTTATAAGCTGAGTGCTTTCTCATTTTAAACACTTGTAAGCTCATATATAGCTACTTTTCTACCGGCGGGAGCCGAGTGTTCATCCCTTTCAAGTTATTGAAGTCTTCTTTGGCAGTCCACTGTAAGCCTTCTTACACACTTTAAAGCCTTTCTCTTCATATTTGCATACACTGTTCTTCACGTTGAGAGTCATGTTGCGTGTGTTTGCCCGGAATTCGGTCCGTGGCTTTTATTTCTTATATATATATATATATTTACATTTCGTCCCACTTGGAGTTTCCTCCGTGGCAGTTGATCGCTTTTACAGCTTTATTTACATTTCTGATCCCCTATGGAGATGCTTCGTGGTGGTTGATCATGTCAATATATATATATATATATATATATATATATATATATATATATATATATATATATATTTACCGCTTTTACATATTTACATTTCTGATCCCCCATAGAGGTGCTTCGTGGTGGTTGATCATGTCTATATATATATATTTACAGCTTTTTAATATATAACTGCTTACTGCTTTCATACAAACTGTGTTATCATGTGAGCCTAGGAATCATGTGATCATAGATTCAGTCTACTGAATCTAGATTCGGTTCCCATGATGGACATTTTCAGCTATAACCAGCTTGTAAATTTATTCACGGTGTTTGGATTTTCTCAGATGGTTTTCATACCCATGAGGAGTTCGGCACTGTTTTGTATATTATTTTCTCGAAGATGCTTCGTATCTCAAAAATAAAAGCAATCAGGCCAAACATTTATTAAAAAGGAAGTATCAAAGGCCTCAATTACTATTAAGCATAGGGTTTGAAAAACCTCTTTTTACAAAACGTTACTGCTATATCTTGTTAAAATTGAATTTTATATATATAAAATTCAAACCCTGTGTATATAGGTGCGAACGAGGCATAACACTACTTCCAAATAACTGCACACTAACCCACACACACACACACATTCATATAACAGTTTCTTGAAAAGTGGCAGTCACCGTGGAAACACGGATGTCGGGGGGTGCCTAACACATTCCCTCTCGCATAAGCAAGTCCCTGGACCCTAATGAATCTTGGTTTCACAGACCCGTTTAGCAGTGTCACATCACTGGGTCAATGTGCAAACCTTTTCTCGGTTGTGTTGGTACAACCAGTTAAAAAACCAACTGGCGACTCTTATAGTCTAACAGTCGACATATAAATGTCAGACCTTTTTCACTTATTTTTTCAAACAAATCTCACCTAACATGAGAACACAAAAGAACAAGAACAGAAAATAGACAAATAAAAATCCCGACGTCGACAGGTGGTGACTCTGCTGGGGACAACAGTAAGAGGACTTAAGCCGCTATTTTAAGCTTTTCAAAACTATTATATGCTTGTGCGTGGATGTTACATTTAAATTTGATGAATGTGTACGAATGCATTTCTTTACTGCACTGCAATATATATACTTGTGATATTAGTACTTCACACATGTCATCATTTTCATAAACGGTGAGACACATTGTATGTAAATTTATGTTGTGTGGTTCCTCCACTAGGAGTGTATCGATCCGAAATTTCAAATTATAATTTAAATATTTATTCAGTTATATAAATATTATTTGAGGTGTTTATTGTTAAATAAATATTTTATTGACGTGATGGTTGATGAATCTAAATGAATTAGAGAATTTTTCTAAATTAAATTAATTTATAATTTAGAGGTTTGTATTATAACATGAGGTGTTATAATTTAGATGGTATATTAAATTATTAAATAAAGTTATAACAAAAATTATAATTTGGTGATATTTGCTAAAAGGCTATATTTAATTAAAATATAGTATGTTATTAATTTAATGGGTTAATGTTGGATACGAAAATCTAAATAAATGATATGTGATTATAATTTATAAACTAAAGTGTTTATTAAATTAAATTAAAAAGGAGTTTAATTTAGTTTTGTCAAATAAGGCTTAATATATTAATTCTTTAAAATATAAAGGGTTTTTGCCAAACAAGCCTTATGGCTTTTGAATTTCTAATTTTTAAATAAATAAAATAAATAAAATAACAAATATAATATATACGTTATTTTGATAACTGATGATAGCTATTAAGGCCATATCAGTTTTGGGTTTTGCTATTACGCATACTAATTGGATATTAGCTTAGCTCTTGTTTATACGCATTTGCTTGCAAAGTTTGAGAGTATTGAGAGAGGGTTGAGAGGAAACCTGAGGATTTCACAGCAAATTCCAGTGATTAGGAGCGATTGTGTTAGAAATTGAAGGTATGTTCACAACCTTAGTGTTATATATAAATGTGTATGTATGTATGAGGCTACAACAAACTTTTATATAATCTGTAAATTTCAAATTGTTGAATTGTTGCTATACAATGGGATTACTTGTGATTATATGAGTATATGGTAATTAGAGGTTGTGCTTAAACGAGAAATTCATGCTAATTTCGGATATCAGTAGAAATTTTGTCAGTATATATATGTTTTCATATGTAGCTATGTAAGTATCAATTTTAATGGCCAATTTATATATGAAAGTATAAATTGAAGCTTGTATACATTAGTTCATTGAGATACGAGCATAACGTAATTTGAATAAGATGATTTGGCCAGGTATTGAATTCACAGTGATAATTTTTGGGATGAATATCAAAAAATGGAGTTTTATATGAAAAAACATGAAAATTGAGAAATTAAAATAGTTTTATTTGATGTTAAATTTTTCTAATTGGTGGAATATGTTCACAAACATGTTTGTAAGAGTTCTATACCATTTTTACATGGTATTATTACTGTTTGGTGGGTGAAATTCGTGTTAGTTGGCTTAAGAAAACTACCGTAACCATGTTCTGGAAAACTAGATCTGGATCTGGAGTGTCACCCGCCGCATCCCAGTGTCCATTTTCAGACACTGAAGTCTGCTAATTCTACAAACTTTAGTCTTTCTTTGCAGCTTAACTAAAGATTATGGTAATGTGTCCAACATGTAACACCAAGGCTAAAACAGAGTTGTGTTATGGGGTTAGTAAATTCAAAGTGGTAAAAATGATCAGTAAATTTAGAACGCATTATGTGATAACTTAGTGTACACAATGAATGTTAGGCAAATGTTGCGAAGTAAACACTTGGAATTTCTGAAATGTAAATGGTAGCATAAGACTTGTGCTAAAATGGTAAGTTTAGCTAGATATGTACATGTATGGTATGTTAGCATATCTAATAGATAATGTGGTTCTAAACCAATGTGTAGGTGAACATGAGTTTAATATTGTAGCTTACGCTCGAGGCAAGTTTCTAAACCCTATCTTTTTACATTGAGAAAGTTTTTCTAACTCTACACTTTCGTTGAGTTAATTCTATTACTATATTGTGTAACTTTATTCTTTTGATTGAGTAAGCTTATTATCTTAACTGTTATTTATTCCTAAAACTCATTCGAGCAAACTTTAACTCTAATGTTATTTGAAATTCTCATTTGTTGGATTCATTCTAACTTGTTTATAGTTAGGCAAGTTTCTTAAGTTCTATTATTGTATAATGAACGTAGTTTTTGGAACTCTCGTCTCTATCAGTTAAATGTACGTTGAGGAATTTCATTTCTAATGTTATAAGACTCGAACCTTAGCATATTTTACTGTTCAAGCAAAGGTTAACCATTTTATTCATTTTATTGAATGCTTATACTCTATAGTTATTTCAAGCATGAGTCTAATATGTATAATCAGTTCATTTATGATTCTCAATTGTTTTATGTCATGTTGTTATTAAACACCTGTTGTGATTATCAAACACTAATGATTCAACTAGTCCTCTAGTTGATGTTCGTTAAACTTCAAACTACCCTTGAAAGTTTATCCAAACCAAACATTCTTTGGTGCGAACTTGTACTCTAAATACTGAGATGAACAACCCTATTAATAGGGAAAAAATTTACGCTTAGCGTTAAAATATTTGTGCACAATACATTGTACGAAGGGCTGATCCCCCTAAGTACGAGGAGTCCTTATAGTCTTATGACTGTTAAAGTTGGAGTTGAAAGATTACTCGCAACTGTGGACATGGTTCATGGTCTTATGACCCTCAGTTATGTATATTCCATATTTTGGATTCTAGTTTCTGATTATCATTGTTAGAGTACTATTTAGTTTTGATGAGCCTATTCGTTGAGAATTATTATTATTATTATTCTCCTGTTGATTCATTGTTATATCCAGTGAGCAATTGCTTGGCTCACTCTTGCATATTTATAAACTCATTGCAGCTAAAGTGGAGAATGTAGATGAACCTTCAACTAGCAAAGGAAAAGAAAAAAATGTACAAGTGATGTAGACTTGTAACTCTTGTTTATTGTGATGATCATAGACTTTTTAATAATGATGTAATGTAATAACTTTATTTCCGCACTTGAATGATGTTTAAAGGTTAGATAACCTGGGATTGTTTTTGAATTTAATGATGTAACCCTATTTAAGGGAGGATTATGGCTTAAATATTATTTATTTGGGTAGATAGTATGAATGTATGGATAGCGAGCACCAAATCTTGTGGTAATGAAGTACCTAGATTTGGGGGTGTCATAAGTTGGTATCAGAGCTTTAGGTTATGAACCTTAGGTGGGGGAAAAGCCTTAGGAAGTAACATTTGAAAAGATAGTGATGATAAACTCTTATCGAGTTGTTAAGGAAAAAGTAATAAAATACTTATGTGCTTATGTGATTATAACTTATGTGCTCGTGAGTGTCGAGTAGTAATGATTAGTAATTAAAACTTAAAATTTGGCTGACAGGATAGCTAATATAGGAGGATCCAGTCAGGCTAGAGAGGAGGAGCGTCGAGATATGTAGGTGGTTTGGGAACAACTACTGCCACGGGAAACAGTTCCATCGGTCATAGTAGTTGAGTAGGAGAGGATACCTGATGAGGATGATGAGATAGAGACGGATGAGGAGGACCCTGTTGAGCTGCCACAGTCGGATGAGGAGAACGAGGAGGAAGAACTTCCACTTAACTCGATAGTTGCTCATATGTGCGATGAAGTCTACGATCGCAACGTGGAACTTCAAGATACCGTCGAGGAGTTACAAGAAATAGTAGCTGAGCAACAGACCTAGATGACACAGAAGGATGATGAGATTCTAGATCGAGAGGAACGTCTGAATAACGTTGAAGAGAAGCTGGTTCACACTGAAGGAGAAAACGAACGAATGACAGCGGAGATTGCAGAACTGAAGAACAGGTTGAGGGAGGAATCGACGAAGAGGGTAAGAGCCGAAGACGCGTACGAGGAAGCTTATCAATGAGTCGGGATAGCAGGAAGAGACGAACAAGTAAAAAGGATGAAGATGGAGGAGATGAATAGCGTATTCAACACCATGATCAATCGAGCTCAAGATCGAGTCATGGGTTATCCTATTCAGTTCGAGACTCTGTCATCGTACGTGTTAGATCGTCGAATAATGTTCCGGATTATAGAAGAAGAACGTCAAAAGGCTACGAACTATCTTAGTAGGACATCGTAGAGAATGTGCCTATGATAAGACTAATAAAATGTTAAATAATATGTAAATCCCAAGTGTGATGTAACCTATGGGTCATGATAATGATGTTATCCCGAAACTTTAGTAGTTCAGGGAAGTAATGTAAATAACAGTGATGCTATTGTTATGATGTTTTCAAAAAGATTATGAAGGAATAAAAGTTATTATTTTATTCAAAGTGTTATGTGTTATATGATAATCTTTTATGATATGCAGCTTAAGTATATAATACTTAAAAAGTTGAATAGAATCTAATGGGTGTATCTTAACAGAAAATGCCACCCAGACGTCAACCACCACGACAGAGAACCACTGAAGGGACCAACAATAATAGCAATGCTGAGGCTAATCCGGTTCAGGAATTCGTAACGCTACTGACGGGAGCATTACAGAATCAGCCAATGAATCAAGTTACAACCTTTAAGGACTTTAAGGCGATTGGCCCACCAAGTTCCGTGGGTCTATGAACCCCGTGGAGGCACAGTCATGGATCATGGAAATAGAGAAGGTATTCGATGTCGCTAGGGTAGGGGATGATCAGAAGACTGCTTTTGCAACATTCATGTTGAAAGCAGAGGCGAGTTATTGGTGGCAAGCCAATAGAACCCGAGGAGGTCAAGGGATTATGAGCTGGGATAGGTTTAAGGAGATATTCTTCGAGACCTATTTCCCAGAGAGTTCGAAGAGTCAGCTAGAAGTGCAATTTTTGGAACTGAAGTAGGGATCGATGTCGGTATCTGAGTATGCTGCTAAATTCAACGAGTTGGTGAAGTTTGAGCCATATCAAGTCAACACAGATGAACGTAAGGCGAAGAGGTTTAAACAGGGACTGAAGCCCTGGTTGTACAGTAGGGTCTCCCTGTTCCAACTGAAAACGTTTGTAGCGGTAATGGAGAAAGCAATTCTCGCTGAGAGTGGAGGCGAGGCTATAACAAAACACAACCAAGAGCAGAGAAAGAAGAAGAGTGAGGGCAAAGCTAAGAATGGCGGTGGTAATAGTGGAAATGGCAATAACAATTTGAAGAAGAAGTGGAATGCGAATGTGGGAGCTGGAAATCAACAAGGAAGCCAACAAAAGAAGAAGTTCGAAGCATGTGCTACATGAGGAAAGTTTCACAAGGGCGTGTGCTTGATGGGGAAACGAGTATGCTTCAACTGTGGCCAGGAGGGTCGCATAGCCCCAAATTGCAATCAACCTAAGAATAATATTTGCTATACCTGTGGGTCAAAGGATCACTTTGCTCGTGAGTGTCCAAAGAAGAAGTCGGGTGAGACAGTTGTGGGCAAGGGAAATGCTAGTGGAGGTGCACTGACTATTACTGGACCGACGTCAACAAATAAGCCCACAGCAAGAACCTTTAACATGACGGTGCAGGATGTGGTGCAATCAAAAGATGTCATGTCAGGTATTATCCAAATTAATGATATAAATACATATGTATTATTTGATTCGGGTGCTACTTGCTTGTTTATATCTGATGAATTTACTAAGAAGTTAGAAATATCTAGTGAAGAGCTGAATTTTTCTTTGAACATAGAAATTGCGAATAGGGAAGTAATTCCTGTTAGGTTCGTATACAAGAACTGTAAGGTGAATATTAAGGGGAATATCATGATGGTAGATTTAATCCCAATAAAACTCTGAGAGTTTGACGTAATATTGGGAATGGATTGGCTATTCAATTATGGAGCGATAATTGACTGCCAAAAGAAGTGTGTAAACCTTATGCCTCCGTCAAAGGTAGTTTTTCATGGTAGCAAATTCCATAGACAAATGAGATGTCTGACGATGATACAGGCCAAGAAGTTGTTGAGTCAGGGCTGTGTGGGATACTTAGCCTACATAGTCGATACTCAAAAGAAGGAGGGTGTAAAATTGGAAGAGGTACTAGTGGTTAGGGAATTTGTGGACATTTTTTCAAAGGATTTGCCATGACTTCAGCTTGACAGAGAAATCGAGTTCGTGATCGACTTAGCGCCAGGAACCGCTCCGATATCGAAGGCCCTGTATAGAATGGCTCCGGTGGAAATAAAGGAATTGATGGTACAACTTCAAGAGTTGTTAGATAAGAAGTACATTCAACCGAGCGTATCACCGTGGGGAGCACCGGTGTTATTCTTGAAGAAGAAGGATGGGTTAATGCGTTTTTGCATTGATTATAGGGAATTGAACAAAGTCACTATTAAAAATAAATATCCATTGCCAAGAATAGATGACTTGTTTAATCAATTGAAGGATGCTAGATATTTCTCAAAAATAGATTTGAGAAGTGGGTATCACCAACTGAAACTAAGAAAGGAGGATGTACCGAAGACAGCTTTCCAAACTCGATATGGACATTACGAATTTTTGGTGATGTCATTTGGTTTGACAAATGCCCTTGCAGCGTTCATAGATTTGATGAACAGGGTGTTTACACCATTATTAGACAATTTTGTAGTGGTGTTCATCGATGATATCCTGGTGTACTCTAAAACTCAAGAGGAACAAGTGGAACACTTACGTTTGATGCTAGAGATATTAAGGAAAGAAAAGTTGTACGCGAAATTCTCTATATGTAAGTTTTGGCTGGAGCATGTACAATTTCTTGGGCATGTAATTGATAAGGATGGGATTTTCGTAGATCCATCAAAAGTCCAAGCAGTGATAAATTGAGAACAACCAAGAACTCCATCAGAAGTAAGAAGTTTCTTGGGATTGGCAGGATATTACAGACGATTTATTCAAGATTTTTCCAAGATTGCTACTCCGTTGACAAATTTGACGAGAAAATCTGTAAAATTCGTTTGGACAGAAAAGTGTGAGGAAAGTTTTCAAGAATTGAAAAAGAAGTTAAGTGTGGCATCTGTGTTGTCATTACCAGATAATATAGGAAACTTTGTGGTGTATAGTGATGCTTCACGCAAAGGATTGGGTTGTGTCCTTATGCAGAACGACAAAGTCATTGCGTATGCATCAAGACAACTGAAAGACTACGAAAAAGGGTATCCGACTCATGATTTAGAGTTGGCAGCGATTGTGTTTGCATTGAAGATATGGAGACATTATCTCTACGGAGAAAAATATGAAATCTACATATACCATAAAAGTCTGAAGTATATCTTCACACAGAAAGACTTGAACATGCGGCAAAGGAGATGGATGAAATTGATAAAGGATTACGATTGTGAGATCTTTTATCATTCGGGCAAGGCTAATGTGGTTGCGGATGCCTTGAGTAGGAAAGACCGAGAGAAGTTGATGTTGTTAACTGATAAGGAGGAGCTCATTTCAGCAATGGCAAGGCTAGAATTGGAAATCAAATTTCTATAAGAGTCCGATGAAAATTTTTACCAGATAGAAGCTAGTCCAACTTTGGTGGACAAGGTGAAGAACGCAAAACTACAAGATGAAGAATGCAGAAAAATAAAGGAAAGTGTGGTCGAGGGTAAAGAAGTAAAGCACCAAATATGAAAAGAGACATTGTAGAATGCGTTGCAAAGTGCTTGACATGTCAGAAAGTGAAGGCCGAGCATCAACGACCAAGCGGATTACTTCAACCGTTGGAAATACCAGAATGGAAGTGGGAGCATATCACAATAGATTTCGTGGTAGGTCTTCCAACGACCCAGAAAGGATACGATGCGATATAGGTGATAGTGGGCAGTTTAACTAAATCTGCACACTTTTTGCCAATAAAGATTAAATTTAATCTTGATCAGCTGGTGAAGCTATACGTTGAAGAGATCGTCTCAAGACATGGAGTTCTAGTGTCAATTGTATAAGACATAGATCCAAGGTTTACATCAAATTTTTGGAAGAGACTACAAGAATGCATGGGAACGCAACTGAAGATGAGCATAGCATATCATCCACAAACTGATGGGCAAAGCGAACGAACAATCCAGACGCTAGAAGATATGCTTAGAGCGTGCATCATGCATTTTAAAGGAAGCTGGGATGATTATCTACCATTGGTGGAATTTGCATACAACAATAGTTACCATGCAAGCACTGGTATGCCACCATACGAGGCGTTGTACGGCAGGAAGTGCAGAACTCCACTATGTTAGGATGAAGTTGGTGAACATCAACTGTTATGCCCAGAACTGGTACAGTAGACCGCTGAAGTTATAAAACTCATCAGAGCAAGACTGGTAGCTGCTCAAGACCGACATAAAAAGTATACTAATCAACACAGGTAGAATCGTGAATTAGAAGTAGCAAATTTTGTGTTCCTGAAAGTTTCTCCTTGAAAGGAGAAAATTCGTTTTGGCAAGAAAAGAAAGCTCAGCCCAAGGTTTATTGGACCTTTCGAAATACTACGAATAATGGGAGAAGTAGCTTATGAGGTAGCTTTACCTTCAAAATTGGAGCATGTGCACAACGTTTTCCATGTGTCGGTGTTGCGACCATATAAACCCGATTACAAGCATGTGATCGAGCATGAACCGTTACAGTTCAGTAAGGATTTATCTTACGAAGAGATTCCTATCCAGATAGTCGCCAGGAAAGAACAAGTGCTCAAGAATAAAGTGATACCTTCTGTGAAGGTTATATAGAGGAACCACAATATCGAAGAGGCTATATGGGAACTCAAAGCTGATATGATAAAGAATTACCCTGAGTTATTTGTTTAGTTTGTGTCTTCGATTCTTGGGACAGAATCTTTGTAAGTAGGGGAGAATGTGATGATTTGATTATTTGAATTGTAATTCTGGGGATAGAATCTTTGTAAGGAGAGAAGGATGTAACGATCCGAAATTTCAAATTGTAATTTAAATATTTATTGAGTTATATAAATATTATTTGAGGTGTTTATTGCTAAATAAATATTTTATTGACGTGATGGTTGATGAATCTAAATGAATTAGAGAATTTTTCTAAATTAAATTAATTTATAATTTAGAAGTTTGTATTATAACATGTGTTATAATTTAGATGGTATATTAAATTATTAAATAAAGTTATAATGAAAATTATAATTTGGTGATATTTGCTAAAAGGCTATATTTAATTAAAATGTAGTATATGATTAATTTAATGGGTTAATGTTGGATATGAAAATCCAAATAAATGATATGTGATTATAATTTATAAACTAAAGTATTTATTAAAATAAATTAAAAATGAGTTTAATTTAGTTTTGCCAAACAAGGCTTAATGTATTATTTCTTTAAAATTTAAAGGGTTTTTGCCAAACAAGCCTTACGGCTTTTGAATTTCTAAGTTATAAATAAATAAAATAAATAAAATAAATAAAATAATAAATATAATATATACGTTATTTTGATAACTGATGATAGCTATTAAGGACATATCAGTTTTGGGTTTTGCTATTACGCATACTAATTGGATATTAGCTTAGCTCTTGTTTATACGCATTCTTGTTTGCAAAGCTTGAGAGTATTGAGAGAGGGTTGAGAGAAAACCTGAGGATTTCACAGCAAATTCAAGTGATTAGCAGCGATTGTGTTAGAAATTAAAGGTATGTTCACAACCTTAGTGTTATATATATATATATATATGTGTGTGTGTGTGTGTGTGTGTGTGTTGTGTGTGTGTGTGTGTGTGTGTGAGGCTACGACAAACTTTTATATAATCTGTAAATTTCAAATGGTTGAATTGTTGCTATACAATGGGATTACTTGTGATTATCTGAGTATATGGTAATTAGAGGTTGTGCTTAAACGAGAAATTCATGCTAATTTCGGATATCAGTAGAAATTTTGTCAGTATATATATGTTTTCATATTTAGCTATGTAAATATCAATTTTAATGGCCAATCTGTATGTGAAAGTATAAATTGAAGCTTGTATATGTTAGTTCATTGAGATACGAGCATAAATTTGAATAAGATGATTTGGCCAGGTATTGAATTCATAGTGATAATTTTTGGGATGAATATAAAAAATGGAGTTTTATTGAAAAACATGAAAATTGAGAAATTAAAATAGTTTTAGTTGATGTTAAATTTTTCTAATTGGTGGAATATGTTCACAAACATGTTTGTAAGAGTACTATACCATTTTTATATGTTATTATTACTGTTTGGTGGGTAAATTTCGTGTTAGTTGGCTTAAGAAAACTGTCGTAACCATGTTCTGGAAAACTGGAACTGGAGTGTCGCGAGGGCGCGCAGCCCTTTAGCGCGGGCGCGCCGCATCCCAGTATAAAACTGGCGCGGTCGCGCCAGTGCCCATTTTCAGACACTGAGGTCTGCTAATTCTGCAGACTTTGGTCGTTCTTTGTAGCTTAACTAAAGATTATGGTAATGTGTCCAACACGTAACACCAAGGCTAAAACAGAGTTTTGTTATGGGGTTAGTGAATTCAAAGTGGTAAAATGATTAGTAAATTTTGAACGCATTATGTGATAACTTAGTGTACACAATGAATGTTAGGCAAGTGTTACGAAGTAAACACTTGGAATTTCTGAAATGTAAATGATGGCATATGACTTGTGCTAAAATGGTAAGTTTAGCTAGATATGTACACGTATAGTATGTTAGCATATCTAATAGATAATGTGGTTCTAAACCAATGTGTAGGTGAACGTGAATTTAATATTGTAGCTTACGCTCGAGGCATGTTTCTAAACCCTATCTTTTTACATTGAGAAAGTTTTTCTAAGTTTACACTTTCGTTGAGTTAATTCTATTACTATATTGTGTAACTTTATTCTTTTGATTGAGCAAGCTTATTATCTTAACTTTTATTTGTTCCTAAACTCATTCGAGCAAACTTTAACTCTAATGTTATTTGAAATTCTTATTTGTTGGATTCATTCTAACTTGTTTATATTTAAGAAAGTTTCTTAAGTTCTATTATTGTATAATGAACATAGTTTTTGGAACTCTCGTCTCTATTATTGAACTGTTTTAATTCTTTGCATGAGTTAATACCTTGTTGGGCAAGTTTTAGTTTCCAGCTTGCTATCAGTTAAATGTACATTCAGGAATTTCATTTCTAATGTTATAAAACTCGAACCTTAGCTTATTTTACTGTTCAGGCAAAGGTTAACCATTTTATTCATTTTATTGAATGCTTATGCTTTATAGTTATTTCAAGCATGAGTTTGATATGTATAATCAGTTCATTTATGATTCTCAATTGTTCTATGTCATGTTGTTATTAAACACCTGTTTTGATTATCAAATACTATTGATTCAACTAGTGCTCTAGTTGATGTTCGTTACACTTCAAACTACCCTTGAAAGTTTATCCAAACCAAACTTTCTTTGGTGCGGACTTGTACTCTAAATACTGAGATGAACAATCCTATTAATAGGCAAAAAATTTACGCTTAGCGTTAAAATGTTTGTGCACAATACATTGTACGAAGGGCTGATCCCCCTAAGTACGAGGAGTCCTTATAGTCTTATGACTGTTAACGTTAGAGTTGAAAGATTACTCGCAACTGTGGACATGGTTCATGGTCTTATGACCCTCAGTTATGTATATTCCATATTTTGGATTCTAATTTCTGATTATCATTGTTAGAGTACTATTTAGTTTTGATGAGCCTATTCGTTGACAGTTATTATTATTATTGTTCTCCTGTTGATTCATTTTTATATCCAGTGAGAAATTTCTTTGCTCACTCTTGCATATTTAAAAACTCATTGTAGCTAAAGTGGAGAAGGTAGATGAACCTTCAACTAGCAAAGGAACAGGAAAAATGTACAAGTGATGCAGACTTGTAACTCTTGTTTATTGTGATGATCGTAGACTTTTTAATAATGATGTAATGTAATAACTTTATTTCCGCACTTGAATGACGTTTAAAGGTTAGATAACCTGGGATTGTTTTTGAATTTAATGATGTAACCCTATTTAAGGGAGGATTATGGCTTAAATATTATTTATTTGGGTAGATAGTATGAATGTATGGATAGCAAGCAACAAATTTTGTGGGAATGAAGTACCTAGATTTGGGGGTGTCACAAGGAGGCTATCCTGTCGGTGTTTGATTATTGGACTCGTAGGAAGACTAATTCCGACGAGGCTCTGGAAAGGCACCACCCAAATTCGCTCCAGTTGAAAGACTGGATTAACTTCCCGTTGAGTAAGTTGCGATGATATGGGAACCTTCATACCAAAAAGCCGCGATAATAGCCTAAGATAGGTCAGCCTCTGATAAACCAAACGCGGAGAAAAGTCTCTTCATACATTCCATTTTCAATTACTTGTAAGAACAATTACTTGTAATTTCATTCCATATCAAATCATTGTAATGGAAAATATGAAGGAATATGTGTACATACATAAAACCTGACATATTATACTAACACCCGTTTTGCAGGACAACACTCCTATAACGGACACATTATAACATGTAAATTATTTTTTTTACATTCCCTAAAGACTAAACTACATAAGTCTTTTTGTAGGGAAACAATCGGTCCCGTTACCCGTTTAAAGTCCAAAAAGGCACTAAGCCCACCGTCAGACATGGCTACAAGTGCCCAGCCTGATCCTACTCTTGTTTCCCGAGAGGAGTTTGAAGGACTAAGGAATCAGATAGCAGAATTAGTTGTCTTTTTAAAAGAACAAAGTAAAAATACTCAAGGCCAAACAATGCCTACTCAACCAGAGTCATTCACATCAGGGGGCAGTCAGGGTATTGACAAAAAGATGGAAACCCAGATACCTGAACCTCATTACAATAAAGTAACCAACAAAACCCCTGAAATCACAAAACTCAGGGATGATCGAGAAACTGGGGATATAAAAAAGAAAGTCCAACAAATGGAGGAAACCATCCGATCAATCAAAGGGACTGGAAACTATGGAAGTGTCACCTATTCAGATCTCTGCATATTCCAAGGGGCTCGATATCTTGACAAATTCAAAATCCCAGAGTTTGAAAAGTACAATGGGGCAGGCGATCCCTATATGCACCTAAAAGTGTACATTGGCGAACTGGGGTCTTATGCTGAAGATGAAAGCCTCAGAATTCAACTTTTTCAAAGGAGTCTCACAAGAGAGGCTAAAGCCTGGTATGCTTGACTTGACAATGTCAAAATCCACAACTGGGAAGAATTGGCCCACACCTTTCTAAATCAGTACAGTTTTCAGTCACAAATGACACCGGATCGATACCAAGTGACTAAAGCCAAAAAGCAAAATACTGAATCTTTCCGAGGATATGCCCAAAGGTGGAGACATCTAGCAGCGCAAGTCATTCCATCAATGACAAAAACTGAGATGGTAATGACGTTTATTGATATCTAAGAGGCTCCGTACTACGAGAGGATCCTAGAAGGCATAGGAAAGCCATTCTCAGAAATGATCAAACACGACAAAATGGCAGAGATAGGCCCTGAAGGCAGACAAGATTAAAGACTTCATTGTCTTGGAAGTAGTCGCCAAGCATATACAGACTGGTAAGTGTCCGAGCGATCCCAAGGGTGTACCCGATAAAGGCATTGAAGACGTATCCCTTGTTGTACAGGGGCAAGCTAGGAGACCAACCTATAGTCCCCCCATCTGGAAAAAGCAAGACAATTTGCCATCTCAACAACAGGCTGCATTAAACCAATACCCAGACAGGAAAAGAAAATTTGAAAGAGCAAAAAATCAGGTGTTCACTCCACTTGGCGATTCCCTTGAAAATGTATTGGCGATATTAATGGATCACAAGAAAATTACCGAATTGGCCCCACCTCTGGAACCAGGGAGCAAAAGATACAATCCAAGCCAAAGATGTGCTTACCACTCAGGGTCTCTAGGACACGATACACAAGATTGTTGGTCTTTAAAGCGTAAAATTCAAAATCTGATCGAAAGTGGCAGTATTGTGGTCCAACAATCTGATCAACAAAATGTTAACACCAACCTTTCGTTGCAACATGATACGGTGGAAGTAAACATGATCGGGTCAGGAAGCGCTGAAATGTATCCAAATAGTAAGTACATACGAAGGGTGGAGGAATGCCCCCGAAGGCACAGAACAAATGTTCTAGAGTGAGAAAACTCGGAGGAGGGTATGGCAGTAATGCAAAAATTAGAGACGATCCAGAATCAAGTAAATTTGTTGGCTAAGCTGATAGTGCGCCAACATCATGAAACGAGGCAATTTTTCACTTAACTATCAGAAAGCCAAGAGAAAAAGGAGGTTAACCATAATGTAAGCCCATGTCTCTCTATGAGGAGCCAGCTAAATGAAGAATATCAAAGTAGGCTAAAAGTACAAGGAAAGGGGGATGATAAAATTGCTAGAAGATCTCTCCAACGGAAAAATCGATCAGGGGAATGCGAATTCTCAAAGATGAAATATCAAACAACCTCCAAAAGAGTCCGAAAATTCACCCCTCTTAGCAAATCAAATGAAGAAATGCCACACTTTCTGATAAGCGAAAGAAGGATTACTGAGTTGCTGCCTCCTAATAATCCCAAGAGAAAGAATTATGATTCCACCAAGATATGTCTCTACCATTCTAACTCACTTGGACATACGACTAAAGAATGTTGGTCTTTGCGACATAAAATCCAGGATCTCATTGAAAATGGAGGGCTGGAGATAGAATTTCCCATGACCAAAAAAGGCGAAAAAGAAATAAAAAGCTTAAGATGTCCATTCGAGACAGACAGTTCCAATGAGGTGAAGGCTATGAGCGACAATTCTACCAGAATACAAGGTGGACTGATCCTAATGCAAATAATGACAGAGGAGACAAAGGAATCCCCAAAGGAGATTCCTCTGCCAACATCAAACGTCCTGTGGTCCAAAGATATCAACCACGTTCCTGATTTCATCACCTTGGATGATGAGGAGGAAATACTAATCCTTTCCAAAGAAGAAAAAGCCAACAAGGAAAGTTCCTTGCGAGAAATGCAACAACAGTTCGAGGGAGATTTCATGGTCGAGTTATCTCAAACCCAGGAAAAAGGTGAAGGAACAGATGAAGAAAAAGGTGGTGAGATTGTCGGGGAAGCCAACCCATTGAAGAATCCATAGTTCATACCTTTGTGCGATGGGTCCAGTTCAAGCGTCCCTGAGGAATGTACTGAATCAAGAGGTAACCTCTATCGCAAGACCTGAAGGCAACATAACCATGGACAACTGGACTATCATGCCTCAGCTAGCCAAGAAGATGCAGATCCAGAGGATACAGTTGTGAGTCCCAGGAGATGTTGGGACGATATCATTTTCTTCGCAGTGTGCCATTTATTTTCCATGCAAAAAAAAACAAAACAAAAACAAAAAAAAACAATAACAATAACAATAACAATAACAATAACAAAAAAAAAACAAAAACAAAAACAAAAACAAAAACAAAAAGAAAAAGAAAAAGAAAAAGAAAAAGAAAGAAAAAAGAAAAAAACCAAAAACAAAAACACAAACACAAACATCTCTACACCCTTCTCACCACTTACCACTTTGAACCTTTTCAAACCAACGTTGGAACTATGCAGACCTGATCTCCCCTCATCAATGAGAGTACGTAGGCAGCTATGTACGGTGCGGTCTAGCCACAACAAAAATCGACAAACCCCTTCAACCAAGCTCAACCTCCAATAAATATTTTTAGCCTTTCAAACTAAAGCCTGAACTACGAAAGACCTGATCTCCCTTCATCAATGGGAGTACGTAGGTAGCCATTTATGGTGCAGTTAAACCAAACAAAAACCTAAAAAACCCAAACAAACACATCTCAAACAAACACTTCTCAAACTGTTCAGCTCACCAACGGGAACTACGCAGACCTGATCTCCCCTCATCAATAGGAGTATATAGGCAACCATCAGTGGTGTGGTATAACCCTCAAAAGAAACATCCAAACCCAACCATCAAGGACAACCTTCTAAGTCAGTGACCCATGTCGAGAAGACCCAACAACACTTCAATGTCATCGAATCTGGCACATAAATCCTAGAAAGGAAGAAACAGCGATATACTAAGACAACCAGCAGCGAGGACCTTCAAAAAGTTGACACCCTCAATCACAAGTCTTCATCAAATCAGAAGAAAACCATCAACGCCAATTGCGAGAACAAGTCAGGAACAATAATTGATGGCATCAAAGCCCAAATTCACTACCA
Organism: Panax notoginseng; assembly: GCA_016801055.1. Lineage (NCBI taxonomy): Eukaryota > Viridiplantae > Streptophyta > Magnoliopsida > Apiales > Araliaceae > Panax > Panax notoginseng. The sequence goes on from CM029016.1 coordinate 115,375,239, forward strand.
GTTCACCATCTGCTAAAAGCCTCCTACGATCTCGGCGACTTATCAGCTCATCTGTCAAAGCAACTATCCCAGACAATAAGCAAGGCTGGGGCAATTTCGAAATTAGCGACAACCCGATATTGGAGCCCTTATAACAAGACTGGGGCAATCTCAGAAAGTGCGACAACTCAACACTAGGGCATTTATTAATCAGGAAAATGCACCAATCATCACCATCAGCATGGTACATCATCATAATAGCTTCCCTCACATCATCTCACTGGCGATTCGGGATGATTATGTGGTCTTTTCCAATCATATTGTTCTAAGAATGAATAATCCACATGTGAGGATATTACTCACTCGCGACTTCATCACCAAAGAGTTTCTCATATGAATCCTCGACATCAATATGCGAAAGGACTGAGGTATTATCCAATTCCAAGAAATGGAAGGAGCCTAAGACGAGATCGACTCTCTCAGCAAAAGAAGGGGCAGAACTCCTGAAAGAAATCAAGGCGACTTTAGCTTGCCCTTACAAAAGAAGGGGAAAATTCTCAAAAAAGTTTTTTAACTCAAGAGTAGAAGGCCAACGATGAAAGGTCTAGCGACGGAAATCTACACCATCAAACATGCGTCAAGTCCTCACAAGTTGAGGACTCTACACCACAGTTCAAAGTTGGGCAGCGAAAGAACGAGTTGCACCCTCCATGGATGCCAGTGGCATTCAGGTCATCAGTTTAGCCGGGTTGCGAATCAAATGCTCAAGGAAATGGGGTACAAGCACCTAACAATGAAAGGAAACTCCGAATCACCGTAAAAAGGGTGAGTTTAACATCAGGCAGAGTCTGGCGAAGCAAACATGGGAATATTACTTCCGCGAAGGTATCGGAAGATCCAGTATTCTAAAATTATTGGCATCGATTCAGTACAACATCAAGACAGTTTAGTGATGAAAGCTTTGTATACCACCATTTCGAGTGGGAACCAAAACAGTTTGGCGATCAGCAGGGTAGGCACCGTTGCAAACTACCAGCTTATACATCGGGAAGATCTGGTGATTTCAGTATGTCATCCGCATCAGAGATGTGGAAAACATCTCAACTTATCTTCATCAAACAAGCATGAGCGATTAAATGCCAAACCATTGGAGTCAACACCAGCATAGGCATCAGCAATGATCGGTAAAGGTAAAGCAATTTGAAAAAATCATTTTAAACATTCATCATAACATTCATTACATTGAGATTTGCGATATGCGATATGCAATGTGCGATTTGCGATTTATGATTTGTGATATATGATATGCTAAATACGATGTGCGATTTGTGAAGTGCGATTGGCCAAATGCAAAATGCGATGTGCGATTTATGAAAACATTTTAATATTCATCATGGCATTCATTACGTTACGATTTGCATCATTTAAAATACCTTGTCATATTTCAAGTGCCTACTAATCTTTATCATGTCCATTCTATTGCATTTCATGAACATGATAAAGAGGGGCATCTGTAGACACTCAAAATTTTCTTTTCCTCTTACTAACTATGTAGGAGGGCAAAAGCGTCTGTTTCATAGCCCAGAGATAACCCTGGGGGACCACATCATCAATTCCAACCCCGGAGATAGCCCCGAGAGATCCATCTCCCAACCCTGGAGATAACCACGAAAAATTAGTTTCTAACCCGGGAGATAACCCTAGGAAAATCAGTTCCAACCTCGGAGATAGCCCCGAGGGATCAAGTTCAAAGCCTGGAGATAACCCCAGGAGGTCAAGACAACCTCAGAGATAACCCTGAGGACAATCAAAGTCAACATCAAGTCAACCTCAGAGATAACCTTGAGAAAAGACTGCTACAATTGCACAAAAACCGGTGATAACCCTAGGAGGGGTAAAATGGTTATTTTGCCAAATTAAACTCAATTCAAATCAAATCAACTCATTTCCACTCAAAATAATTCAACAGAAAAACCACAAGAACCATATCTTAACTTTCGAGCGCAAACTATGCAAAACGGCTCAACGGACTGCCTGACGGAGACCTAGAAATGCTATTACGGTCATGGACCCATCTTTCCAGAATCAAAAAAGGGCAAATCCTATGTCATTGCGTCGCTCTCAAAAAGAACTTTTTGGAATGGTATGACACGCTTCCATCGGACTCCCGAATTGAAAGTTATGAACGATCGAGCGAACAACACGTTGTTCGAGTGTACGTACTTCGACACGGCGGGACCCACACTGCCCGGGGCACTCCGGGCAGCCATAGGTACACCTGCTGCTGCCACAGGTACACCTGCTGGAACCCCCTCCATAAATAGAGGGCTTAGGGTGGCCATATTTGCAAGAGAAAAAGCGAGGAAGCCCTGTCCAATTTGCGCTGTACACCCTATAAGCTGAGTGCTTTCTCATTTTAAACACTTGTAAGCTCATACATAGCTACTTTTCTACTAGCGGGAGCCGAGTGTTCATCCTTTTCAAGTTATTGAAGTCTTCTTTGGCAGTCCACTGTAAGCCTTCTTACACACTTTAAAGCCTTTCTCTTCATCTTTGCACACACTGTTCTTCACGTTGAGAGTCGTGTTGCGTGTGTTTGCCCGGACTTCGATCTGTGACTTTTATTTCTTTTGTATATTATATATATATATATATATATATATATATATATATATATATATATATGGACTAACATTATCGAGTTATGCCTCGATTGAGCCTGGACTCACGTCCGGAGCGTTTATTTGCTTTTATATATATACTTATATATAAACTGTGGTCGAACTTTGTTCGATGAGCCTAGATTTATATCCGGAGCGTTTACTTGCTTATATATATATATATATATATATATATATATATATATATATATATATATATATTTCCTCCCGCCCGGAGTTTACTTCGTGGCGGTTGACCGTTTTTACTGTTTTCTTTACATTTCGTCCCTCCAGGAGTTTATTTCGTGGCGGTTGACCGTTTTTACTGCTTTTTATACATTTCGTCCTGCCTTGAGTTTCCTCCATGGTAGTTGATCGCTTTTACAGCTTTATTTATATTTTTGATCCCCCATGGAGATTGTGACGCCCCCAAAATAGGTATACATCACCCATCTTGAGTCGCCAAATACATGGTATAAAATTCAAATACAAACTTAAATATACAGCATGACCTGTGAGTTTTAATACAAATATTGTCTTCTAGACAGTATTAAAACTCAAAATAAGTCCTCAATACATTTATTATCATACTATTTCATAGAATAGTGAGGACTTCTAATGCTATCATCTGGATTGTCAATCTGTTCCCCGACTAGTCCTTGCTACGTTCTCATTTCCTGAAGAGAACAATGAAAGTAAAAGGGTGAGCTCAACTAGCCTAGTAAGAAATATTATGACTAAGATAATGCAGAATAATTTATCGTTAGCCTCCAACAGTGTTAAACTGATAAAATATAACAAACATCAAGTTTAACTGCAGCGGAACAAGCAATCCATTAGAAGTGTCAAGTAGAGAATAAAATCTACTATCTTCTATGATTTAAAAGGTTTTTCATCACTTTTATCGCTGAGACTCAGCTTAATTAATAATCCACATAATCCCTGTACTGCGGCCAAGGATATTCATTAGTATCACGACCACAAATTATCCATGCACTACGGGCCAAGGATATTCGTGTATTCATCAATGGTCATGATCATACCAACAACTGTCCATCAATGTACTGCGGGCCAATGAAGACTTTTACCACATTATTTGTAACATTATAGTCATGATTATACCGAATAATCCTTGGTCATAATCATACCAAGTCTATCTATGCACTACAGGCCACATATAACTTTCAACATAATATAAACATGAGGATGATGACAATGATATAAGAATTCAATAAAACAAGTTCAAGGCTAAATTTTTAAAGATTTATAATTTAATTTATCTAGGAATCAATCACGTCCAAATTATCAACATGATACTACTTTGTGGAGTAAAATTCAAGAATAATATTGTATCAAAAATAATTTTGACCAAAAACGAATTAATTTTTATCATGAATAGTACCCCGTGAATAGTACTTCAAGAATAGTAACCCCATGAATAGTACTCCGACATGAAAAAGTTAAAACTTATCCAGAATGCTCAGAATAATATTTCCATGAAAAGATACTGGATGAAGCGCAAATATCAATGATATTCTACTAATTTCATGGAGTATAGAAGCCAAAATTTTAACAAAACAAGTATAAAATTTGAAATCTGGAACGAAATAATATTACTTACATACTATAGAGTATGAAAGAAAAAATTATTTCAAGCGAATATTGAACAAAATAACATCCCTTACCTCAAAGAAACATTACTTCGGAATGAAATGTCGGATATGATGATGAATGAAACTTGTAATGAATAGCAACTCTCAAAGTATCCAAATACTCACAAAATACGCTCGATAATATAGAGAGAGAAAGAGAGAAAGCTTATGTTTCTGTTGTGATTTTCAATTCTAACTTAGCACCCGATTTATAGGAAAATGCTAGCATGCCGAAGCAGACTTGACCTGCAACCTGATGGCTTTACCTGCTACTATTCCCACCCACCACTTTTGAAATAAAATTCAAGCACATCTTTCACCAACAAAAGGTGGGTCCTACTCATTCTAGAATTTTCTACCAAAAATTATTTATAACATAATTTCCGAATCAGTCACCTCTTAAAATTCATAACAAATCATACGCTAATTTTTAACGGTTCAATATTTGTGGACATATATTCAACTTATATATAACATATCCAAAAATCACAACGATCAAACGGTCAGATTAAAAATTATAACTCACGCAATAAAGCTTAAGAACACTGATTTTATTTTTTAATACCTCCAATCCGACAAAATACTGATAAAACACTTCAACATTAATTCCTTCATTTATAACCACATAAAATAAATATTTTCCTATCCATCATTTATGTACACATAAAATAAATATTTCCTTATCATATAAATCAATAAATAATTATACACAAATAATATTACAGAATCACAATAATGACAACCAGGCCGTTCCCAGGAAAGAGTGGGCTTTCCAATAAGGATTTCTCCTTACTGGCACGCAATTAGGTAACCAAACCTCTCCTTGATAGAACTTTTTAGACATTACCAATAATGCTATCTAATAATATTATTCAAATAATACGAATTATTGATCTGATAATGGGAAATACTGTGCAATGATGGAAACAACAATAATATAAAATATCAACGCATCAATTATTGAATCAATAAAATAAAATATTGAACAATAATTATTGTAACAATTATGAGTAGTGCCTTCTTACGAAAGAATCAATAATTCAAAAATATTGTGCAATACCGTGTGCTACTATGCAACAACGCGTATTACTGTATTTTAACCACCAGGTATTCTAACAGTTAACGGTAAAACTTTTGCCGTTATTTTATAAAAAGATATTTTTGTCGTTTTTTCAATCCGACAATAATTCCGTTATGGGGTCCACTAATGATTGTGCCGTCGTATGAATATTTCCTGTTAAAACGAATATTCCCCGACCAATAGAATATTATATAACAACTTGCGTACTTTGCAAAATTTATAAATATTACCCACAACTATAACATTATATGAAATTTACTCCATAATATTCAAACATGATATTTATAGAAAATTCATCTTTATTCATAAAAGTTGGGGTCTTACAGAGATGCTTCGTGGTGTTTGATCATGTCAATATATATATATATATATATATATATATATATATATATATTTACAGCTTTTATATATATAACTGTTTACTGCTTTCATACAAACTGTGTTATCATGTGAGCCTAGGAATCATGTGATCACAGATTCAGTCTACTGAATCTAGATTCGGTTCTCGTGATAGACATTTTTAGCTGTAAGCAACTTGTAAATTTATTCACGGTGTTTAGATTTCCTCAGATGGTTTTCATACCCATGAGGAGTTCGGCATTGCTTTGTACATTATTTTCTCAAAGATGCTTCGCATCTCGAAAATAAAAGCAATCAAGCCAAACATTTAATAAATGGAAGTATCAAAGGCCTCAATTACTATTAAGCATACGGTTTGAAAAATCTCTTTTTACAAAATGTCACTGCTATATCTTGTTAAAACTAAATTTTATATATATAAAATTCAAACCCTGTGTATATAGGTGCGAACGAGGCATATCACTACTTCCAAATAACTGCACCTTGACCCACACACACACACACATTCATATAATAATTTCTTGAAAAGTGGCGGTCACCGTGGTAACACGGATGTCGGGGGGTACCTAACACCTTCCCTCTATATAAGCAAGTCCCCGGACCCTAATGAATCTTGGTTTTACAGACCCGTTTAGCAGTGTCACATCATTGAGTCAATGTGAAAACTTTTTCTCAGTTGTGTTGGTACAACCAGTTAAAAAATCAACTGGCGACTCTTATAGTCCAATCATCGACATATAAATGTCGGACCTTTTTCACTTATTTTTTCAAACAAATCTCACCTGACATGAGAACACAAAAGAACAAGAATATAAAATGGACAAATAAAAATCCCGACGTCGACACCTAATATTATATTAAGAATGTCAACATTAAGTTAAAAAATTCTTACGGTTTATAAGAAACCCTAAAATCGGTTTTGGAAACCCTAATTTCAGTTTTGAGAATCTGAAACCCTAATTCGGAAGTCAAAAACCCTAATTTAGGAATGCAAATGCTAGTATAAGGTTTAAACATTATTAATTATATTTAATTAGGGATAACCCTAATTGTTTTTTAGAAAACCCTAATTATTCAGCAGGAAACCCTAATGCACGATTATGAAACTTAATTGATAAATTAGCAATTTTAATTAAGAAATATTAATCCTAATTAGCAAGCTTGAATTATAATTAGGAAATTTTAATATAATTAGAAAACTCTTATTATAATTTAGAAATATGAATTTTCTATTTTGAAAACCTAAATTGGAAATCCTTGAAATTAAATTACAAAAGTCTAAGGGTTAAACCCTAAACTCTAAGGTTTAAACCCTAAACCCTAAGGGTTAGGGCAAATGACAAGTTGGCCATTAAAATTAAAAGCCAAAAATCCAAAATACCCTTATTTCATTATTGCGACATAACTTGCAAATCTTTCCATAATCTTGAGTTGGTGAACTAACCCTAGCCCTAGCCCTAGCCCTAGCTATGTGTCAATTATCAGCCACCTATTGCTAGCAAATACATTGAATCATGTCATTTATATAGATTAAGAGAGAGAAAATGCATACTTTCATTTTCATTTTTCTTCAAGACTTTCTGTCTTTATATTTTTGAAATGTAGAGTGAGAGTGTGTAAAAATTTAAGCTAGGATCATGTGTTAGCTCTCCAAGAACAAACATCAAGGATCAGATTCAAGATTTTAGCCTAAAGAGGTATAAACCCTAATTTTTGGAAATCCTTAAAGATTGTTGTTAATGTTATGACTTGTTGTTTAAAATTGTTTTAGAGGGTGTTAAGAAGTGATATGGGTTGATAGATCATAGATCTATAACACTTAGATGCACGAAACTAGTATTTTTAGAAATCTGGAAAAAATTAAAAAGTAAGGCCTGATAGCCTAATGTCAAGGCCTCTAGATTCTTCTGTGTTAGATGTTTAGTGTGTTTTTTGTTTTGGATCTGTTCTATGCCATGTGGGCTTTGGTCTGGAACTTGAATCATGGTCATATCAGGTCTAGATTGCAAGTTATTAGTGATCAAAGGTTGTTGACCGACCATGACCGAACGAATCTGGGTAACCCAGATTACCTAGAAAAGTCTGACAACCATTTTTGGAGGCTCGGATCTTGCATTATGTTAGTGTTTATGTCATGTTGTTGGTCGGATATTGTAGTCTGACATGTAATCTACATACTCAAACCATTAGATCACTCGGATCTTGCTCAGAATCAATGAATCAGTGGTCAAACAAGCGTTGACCAACTGTCCGGTTGAATTTCTGTAAAACCCAAAATTCACCAAGAACAGTTTTTGGCATCCACTTTGAGCGAATTGAATCTTGTGCTTATGTTGTTGTTATGATGATCTAATGTTATAAAAGTGTACACGGACATCAATACTACATGATTGAGTCGATAAAACACACTAAGAAAGCTGGGATCATATAAATTAAAAGGAGCAAAGTAAGAACCTCGAACTGTGCTTCATTTCTAGAAAATCCAGAAATGAAGAACAGGTCTGACATGAATTTCTGAGGCCTATATCTCACTGATGTGTTGTTGGATGGCCATGAAATTGATTAATAATGATAGTATTACACTTATACTACAATTATAACACAATTTACCAGCCCAGAATCAACGCGATCCTAGATATATTAATGGACAAACTAGCTAACCTGTAAACTGACTGTGAATGCTCAAGAACACGAAGAACACCAACAGCGACGGATTTGTCGCCTAAAGCCCCTATAGCGCCACTTAATTTCTGAAGTTAATTATTTTAATTAATAAATGGATAAAAATAGTTTTTAATTATTAAAAAAACAAAATAAATTCCTAAAAATTATTTTAAAGCCTGATAATTAGTTTTTAATTATTCTGAATATATTTCATAAATATTTAATATTTTTGGAATAATAATGGTATTTAATTTATTTAATTATAATATTAAATAAATTATTTAAAAATAATTTTAATACATGAAAAATTATATTATGGTATAAGAAAATATTTTAAGTTATTTTTAATGACTTTTAATATTTTATGATGAATTTTATTAATAATTAACATTAATGATAATTAATTTATTTAATAAATATATTAAATAAAATATAGAAAAATAGAATTAATGATTTAAAAATCATATAAAAATGATTTAAGTGTTATAAAAATATTTTAAGTTATAAAATATAACTTTTGATATTTTGTCATAAAAAATATTAATATTTTAATATTAATAGCAATTATCGGATAATAGATTTAACTGTTTAAAAATCATATAAATATGATTTTAAAGTATTAAAAATACGTTGAGATATTATAAATATATTATAGTATTATATCGTAATTTTTATTAATATTTAATATTAAATAAATATTAATAATAATGGAATTAAGTAGTATTTAATTCATATTAATATGATATTAATGATTGAAAATCATGATAAATGGTAATAATTACTTGAAAATTATTACGAACCTATGAAAAATATTTTAACTGATAATATAAATATCTTAGATAATTGTTAAGTGTTAGACAGAGTTTAATTGAACTTAAACTCGATTTATATCCGACTAAACTATAGAGATGTTAGAATTATGCCGAACTCGACTCAGACTGTAAAAGTTTGACTTGAGCTTAGGTTTTATGTGTTGTATAGACTAGTAGGATTATGTGGTAATGTGTTTAGGTTATTTTATATTGTGATGATATTATTCTAATTTGTATATCGATATTATTTATATATTAGGTCTTCAGACAAAGCTTAGTAAAATGTGTAATGATAATCAACGAAACAGGCAAGTTTTTCTTAACTCGACCTCGAGTTATATTATTTAATTATACTTGTGGTTAGTCATTTTGATTGTCATGTCTAAGAATTATTAAATCGCACTCTGTGCATACTGCATGTATTCATCAGGTATAAAAAGTTGATCACCTTTATTACTATTCGGTCCATATATATATATATATATATATATATATATATATATATATATTCATGTTCAATGTTCAATGTTCGTTCAGTCATGTAAAATTTGTTAATGTTAGTTCACAACTATATTATAGAACTGTAGCCAGCTTATTGTTCAAATTCTTTCAATCATGATATATCCTTAAATAAACTTATACTTGCTGGGCAAACTTATGCTCACCCTTGATAGATCATGATAAACATTACAGATTAAGATGAATACGTCAGATACAAGAAAAGGTTAAAGACAGTTCCAACTTTAAGTTTATGTGTGCAGTTAAGTTTGTATAAGTATTGCATATTAATGTTGTTGAAAGTCAAATAAGTTATGATTTGTGTGTAAGTTAAGGTTACTCGACCTTGGGGAAATAATGTGTAATGTAATGTATAAATAATTTATGTTTATATCTTCTACAATAGTTATAGAATTATTGTACCGGATCCGTGGTGATTTAGGATCCAGATTTGGGGCTCTCACAACATCTCTTTGAGTTTGCCATGCTAAACAACTTTAGCATTAAATAAATATACATTCCTTGGGTTAAGCCGAGCATCCTTTTAAATCTATCTATATAGATTTGTATCCCCAGTTACGATACTCTTCCCAAATCATTCATGGAGGAATGTTTCGACAACTTTATCTTAACTGATTTTAGCATTAGTATGTAATTCCTTATCTATAGTATATCAACATATAATATTAGGAATGTCAGCGCTCCCACTGACACTTTTGTACACACTAGGTTCATTATTTATTTCTGATGAAATCAAACTCTTTTGATTTGTTTCATTAAAACGAATGTTCTATTTTTGAGAAACTCATTTTAATCCATTTCTCTGAGTGTCTACAACCCTTACCTCGTCGTATATATGTGGATCATCTTCTATGATGCATGCCTCATCATCATCATCTATGATGAATCCATACCTCTAAGGTATCTTCAGTACTATTCCAGATTTACGATTCGGTTGGGGTATAATAGGTCTATCTACAGGTTCCTCTTATTTGACTTATAGTGTTTTGTGATTCTTGAACTCTTCAAGATCTATTATCCTCCCACTAGCCCCTTCAATGATAAACACCTTTATCTTAGAAGGTAGCGTGTTTCTTAACAAACACCTTTAGCTAAGTAGAATTATAGAACATATATCGTAAACTTACTTTAGGATGTCCCACGAATCTGTACTTGTCAAATCTTGTCCCAAGCTTATCCTTTGAAACCTTTTCACATAAGCTGGACGACCCTTTATATTAACATACTTAAGATTAGGAATCCTCCCTGTCCATAACTCTTATAGAGTATTGGAGTCGAATTTTGAGGTTACCTTTTTGTAGATATGCAGCCCTTTATAGGACATGACCCTAGAGGGATACTAAAATGTCGGTAAAATCATTTTGGACTGCACCATGTTCAACAAGGTATGATTTTTCCTTTCAGATACATCAATAAATTGTTGCGTATCAGGAGGCGTCCATTGTGAGAAACCCATTTGAGATGATCTAGAAACTTATTGCACAAGTATTTATTCCTTGATCTAATCAAAAAATCTTAATACTTTGCCAATTTGTTTCACTTCTGAATTCTTTGAACCTTTCAAATAATTCACACATGTATTTAAGCAAATACACACATTCAACTCTTTGAATGATCATCTCCTTTTCTTATACTAATTTGTTCAATATGCAAAATTATTTTTCACGTAAGTCAAGTATACAAAATCTATTAAGTAATATTCCAGTTCTATACAAAACATTATTATTATAAATAGAACAAAAATTGTTCTAAAATATAATACAAAAGATTTCATTGTTCAACAACAAAATGAAAATATTATTTCTAATGAGAACTGAAATACAATCACAACTTATTGACTTAATAGACTTGCCCGTAGGCAATGCTAAACAATAAGTTTCTACGGCTAATGTAGCAACATTTGCTTCATTTTCCGTGTAGACACTCAAAATTTTCTGTACACCTGTCACTAATATTGTAGGAGAGCAGATTCGTCTTTTGAGAGGGAACCCTGAAAGACGATCCATATTCGTACCGAATACTACCGGAAGTCCAGCATCAACCCCAGATCGTAATCTGGGAGTAACAATTCCAATCTCGGAGATAACCCCGAGGCATGCAGATACAATACCGGAACACACACTGAAGAAGGCCGATTAATCTCAGAGATAACCCCGAGGTATCCAGACTCAGTCCCAACCATGAGAATAGCCACCAACCTTGGGGATAACCCCAAGGAAGGCAATTTCGGCAATAACCCCAAAAATGCTTGTTACAAATGCAACCAGCTTCAATCTCGGCGCTCACAACAAGATCAAGTATACCAGCCCGACGATAACATCGGGAAGACAGACACACCTCAAGGATGACAATGAGGACCTTCAATAAATTGCAGCAGTCCAATCTCAGCGAAGCTGAGCAACATCTGCTTTATCAGCCCAATCAGGCGAAAACACCGGTGAGGGGCAACATCGTCATCTGACCAACACGATGTCACGCCACGTCGCCTCAACATATCTATGCAACAATGTCCCACTGGACTAATCAATCCCGAGTGACTATTGTGCGGGGTAACGGATAAAAGTTGAAGTTTGAAGACCGGAGGGCACCGTCCCATCTTCAATGACTTCGCACAAACTCTAATCCTATGCCATCGTACAACTCTCGACAACGGCGGTTCAAAATAGGTCCTGTATACCTCAAACTGATGCCCGGATTGCACTTCTGAAAGTTTAAGTGGACATTACAGTGCTTGAGTGCACGTACTTCGAGACGACCCGAGCCAAAAAACCCGAGCCCACCCGGGTTACCTCCGGTACACCTGTGGCTCAGCCGCAGGTACACCTGCGGCTCCACCCTCTATAAATAGAGGGCATGGGGTGGCCATTTTGTAAAAGAAAACGACGAGGAAGCCCTGCCCAATTTGCTCTGTACTCACCCCAGACTGAGTGCTTTCTCATTTTAAACACTTATGAGCTCATATATAGCTTATTTTGTACCTACAAAAGCCAGTGTTGACCCACTTTAAAGATATTGAAGTCTTCTTTGGCAGCCCACTTTAAGCCTTCTTTCATACTTTAAAGTTTTTCTCTTCATCTTTGCACACACCCTTCTACACGCTGAGAGTCGTGTTGCACATTTTGCCTGGACTTCGGTCCGTGGTTTATTTTTAGTTTGTATATACATATATATATATATATATATATATATATATATATATATATATATATATATATATACTAACATTATCGAGTTATGCCTCGATTGAGCCTATACTTCGGTCTGGAGCCTTTAATTGCTTTTGTATATATATACATTTATATATATGAACTGCGTGTCGAACTCTGTTCGATGAGCCTAGACTTATGTCTGGTGCGTTTAATGGCTTTCTTATATATATAATTATATATATGAACTGATATCGAACTTTGTTCGGTGAGCCTGGTTTTCACATCCGGTGCGTTTACTGCTTTAATATATATATACTTATATATATTAACTGTTGTTTTGTCCGATGAGCCTGAATTTTATATTCGGTGCGTTTACATACTTTCATACATATATATATATATATATATATATATATATATATATATATATATATATATCGTCCCACTTGGAGTTTACTTCGTGGTGGTTGACCGTTTTTATAGCTTTCTGTACATTTCGTCCCGCCTGGAGTTTCCTCCGTGGCGGTTGATAGCTTTTACATCTTTATTTACATTTTTGATCCCCCATGGAGGTACTTCGTGGTTGGTGATCATGTCTGTATATATATATTTATAACTTTTATATATATACCTGCTTACTGCTTTCATATAAATTGCAATATTCTGTGCGCCTAGGAATCATGTGATCACAGATTCATGCCATTGGATCTAGATTTGGTTCCCGTGATGGACAATTTTAGCTGTGAGCAGCTTGTAAATTATTCTGCGGTGTCTGAATTTTCTCAGATGGTTTACATACCCACGAGGAATTCAGCACCTTTTTGTACATTATTTTCGTACGGATGCCTCGCATCTGCCAAATAAAATCAATCCAGCCGAATACGAAATAAAATGGGAGTGTAAAAGGTTTCAATTACTATTGAGCACCAGGGTTTGAAAAACCTCTTTTATAAAACATCACTGCCATATCTTGCTTAAAATTGAATTTTTACATAAATTTCAAACCCTGTGTATATAGGTGCGAACGAGGCCTCGCACTACTTCCAAATAACAGCAAATTGACCCACACACACACACACATATTCAGATAATAGTTTCTTGAAAAAGGTGATCACCGTGGTAACACGGATGTCGGGGGGTGCCTAACACCTTCCCTCCGCATAACCAAGTCCCCGGACCCTAATGAATCTCGATTTCACCGACCTGTTTAGCAGTGTCACATCACTGGGTCAATGTGAAAACCTTTTCGGTTATATTGGTACAACCATTTAAAAAACAAACTGGCGACTCTTAACAGTCCATCGTCGACATTTTACATGTCAGACCTTTTTCACTTGTTTTTTCAAATAAATCTCACCTAAATTGAGAACACCAAAGAACAAGTAACGGAAAGGGACAATTAAAAATCTCGACGTCGACAGGTGGCGACTCTGCTGGGGACTCCAGTAAGAGGACTTTAGCCTCTATTATAATTTTTTCAAAATTTTTATCTTATTGTGTGTGGATGTTGCATTTACATTTTGTGATTAATGTGTACGAATGCATTTCCTTACTTAGTGCTTCGCACTATAAACTACCTGTGATATTAGTGCTTCGCACTATAAACTGTCTGTGATATTAGTGCTTTGCACAATATCTGCTTGTGATATTAGTGCTTCGCACATGTCATCATTTTCATACGGTAAGATGCGATGCATGTGAATATATGTTGTGTGGTCCCTCCACCAGGAGGCTATCCCGTCGGTGTTTGATTACTGGACTCGTGAGAAGACTAATTCTCCGAGGCTCAGGAAAGACACCACCCAAATTCGCTCCAGTTGAAAGACCGGATTAACTTTCCGTCATGTAGATTGCGATGATTTGTGAACCTTCATGCCAAAAAGCCGCGAGAGTAACCTAAGATAGGTCAGCCTCTGATAAACCCAAAACGGAGGAAAGTCTCTTCATGCTCTCATTTCAAATTACTTGTAAAGCACAATTACTTGTAATTATCTTCCATATCTCTCTCCATGTAATGAGAAATATGAAGAAATGTGTACACATACATGCTATAAACAGCTAACATCCATTTTGCAGGATAAAATTCCTAAACTGGACGCATCGTATAGCATGTTATTATCCACCTTCCCTAAAGACTAAACTATGCAAGTCTTTTGCAAGGAATCAATCGGACCTACCACCTGTTCAAAGTCTAAAAAGGCAACAGGCCTACAGTCAATCATGTCGTTATCCGACCAGACTGAACTTAATCCAGTTTCTCGCAAAGAATTCGACGGATTAAGCAAACAGATTATAGATTTGGCTGTTCTACTAAAAGAATTACACCAGTCTTCACAGGGTCAGAAAATACTCGTATATGCTGAATCTTCCACACAAGGAGGAACCCAGGTCGTTACAATACCTGAACTGTCGTTGGATCCGACCAACAAAACTCATGATGCTACCCATCCCACTGGAGACCCAGACACTGGTGACATCAAAAAGAAAGTCCTCCAAATGGAAGAGACTCTTCGCACTATCAAAGGAATTGGGACACACGGGAGTGTTTCATATGTTGATTTGTGTATTTTCCCTGGTATTCATTATCCAGAAAAGTTTAAGACTCCTGACTTTGAAAAATATAACGGGTTAGGAGATCCTTACACACATCTAAAGGTGTTTATTGGAGAACTGGGATCTTATGCAGAGGATGAAAAACTCAGAATGCAACTGTTAAAAAAAGTCTAACCGCAGAAGCCTGTTCATGGTACACAAGATTAGACAATTCAAAGATCCATAGTTAGGAAGAGCTAGCACACACTTTCCTCACCCAATACAAGTTTCAATCTCAAATGGCTCCTGATCTGTGACACCCCCAAAAATAGGTATACATCACCCATCTTGGGTCGTCAGATACATAGTACAGAATACAAATACAACTTAATAATACAACTGTCGTGTACAATACGACAAAATATAAACTGTGAGTTTGAATTCAAATATTATCTTCTAGAGAGTATTCATACTCAAAAGGAGTCCTCATTACATTTATTAACACACCATTACATAGAATAGTGAGGACTACTAACTAATACTATCATTCGGACCATCACTCCGTTCCCCGACTTGCCCCAGCTACGTTCTCATTTCCTGAAGAGAACAGTGAAAGAAAGGGTGAGCTCAACTAGCCCAGTAAGAAATATTATGACTAAGATAATGCAGAATAAATTATCATTAGCCTTCAACAATGTTAAACTGATAAAATATAATAGACATCAAGTTTAACTGTAGCGGAACAAGCAATCCATTAAGAGAGTCAAGTAGAAAATAAACTCTACTATCTTTTATGATTTAAAAGATTTTCCAACACTGTGATCGCTGGGACTCAGCTTAATAAAATAATCCACATCATCGAATCACCCCTGCACTACGGCCAAGGATATTCGTATATTCATTAATGGTCATGATCATGCCAACAACTGTCCATCAATGCACTACGGGCCAATGAGGACTTTTACCACATCATTTGTAACATTACGGTCATGATTACACCGAATAATCCCTGGTCATAATCATACCAAGTCCATCTATGCACTACAGGCCACAGATGACTTTCAACAGAATATAAACATGAGGATGATGACAATGATATAAGAATTCAATAAAACAAGTTCAAGAATTAATTTATCCAAGAATTAACAACGTCCAAATTGTCAACATGATACTACTTTGTGGAGTAAAATTCAAGAATGATCAGGAGAATATTTTCATGAATAGATACTAGATGAAGCGCAAATGTCAAGGATATTCCACAAATTTCATGGAGTATAGAAGTCAAAACTTAACCAACTAAGTATAATAAAGAATGGAATAACAAAAGAAATCACCATGCATGCGATAGACCGCACAGATAGGTTATTCTTAACAGAATAATAATAATGGAACCAAGTCCGGCGTAACCGCACAGACAGGATATTCCGACAGAATAATAAATAATGGAACCAGGTCCGGCGTAAACGCACAGACAGGATATTCCGACAGAATAATAAAGAATAGTATAATAAATAATGGAACCAGGTCCGGTGTAAAACACACAGACAGGATATTCCGACAGAATAATAATAAAGACGGAACCAGGTCCGGTGTAAAACACACAGACAGGATATTCCGACAGAATAATAATAAAGACGGAACCAGGTCCGGTGTAAAACACACAGACAGGATATTCCAACAGAATAATAGAAGAATATCACCAAGTATAGGGTAGACCACGTATACAGGTTATTCCAACAGAATAATAAGAAATGGAATAACAGCAGTTCTCTTCATGAATAAGAAAGAATAACACCCCTTACCTTAAAAGAACTGGATATTGGAAAAGTGAAGTAGCAGAATACTTTTATTCTCTCTCTCTTATTCTCTCTATACTTTCTCTCTCTATAGCTTGAATGAATTCGTGAAAAATAATGAAGCCCTAGGCCTCTATTTATAGAAAAACTGAAGGTGGCTCTTGGTCTTAACGAAGGGTCAAATGACTCTTGGTCTTAACGAAGGGTCAAATGACTCTTGGTAATATTGAAGGGACAACTACTATTGACGAAAGTAATTACTATTGACCAAGGTAAATACTATTGACGAAGGTAATTACTATTGACCAAGGTAAATACTATTGACGACGGTAATTACTATTGACGAAGGTAATTACTATTGCCCAAGAGACTCTTAGATGATGACATATGGGCCCCCCATAAAAATAACCAAACTTACCACAACGTCTCAATTATTGATTTAATAATATAACATATTATACAGATGATACTATGATAATAATTTAAGAGATATGATGCAGCAATTACTGTAGCAATAATTGAGTATAGCTGAGTGACTTCTCACGTAAGCATCAATAATCAATACCGTGTGTTACTATGCAACCACGCGTATTACTGTACTTTTACTACCTGGTAGTTCAACAGTTTTAACGGTTTTAACGGTAACACCTCAGCCGTTATTTTTATAGAAAGATAATTTTGTCGTTTTCTAACTACGACTATACTTCTGTTGTGGGGTCCACTAATGATTGTGCCGTCGTACGAATATTTCCCGACAAAAAGAATATTTCCCGACCAAACGAATATTTTAAAACAACTTGCTTACTTTGCAAAATTTATAAATATTACCCACAACTATAACATTATATCAAATTAACTCCATAATATTCAAAAATGATATTTATAGAAAATTCATCTTTATTTATAAAAGTTGGGGTCTTACAACCTCCCCTTCTTATGAAATTTCGCCCTCGAAATTAGGGTACATACCTGGTATGTCGAAGAGGTAAGGATACCTTGATTTTATTTCAGATTCTAACTCCCAGGTCATTTCCTCAACATCGTGGTTTCTCCACAAAACTTTGACTTGAGGTATAACCTTGGAGCGTAGAATATGTTCCTTCTTATCCAAGATTTGAACAGGAACTTCTTCATACGTCAAATCCTCCGCTATTTCGTCCGATTCTAACTCAATAATGTGGTTCAGATCTTCCACATATTTGCGTAACATGGATATGTGAAAAACGTTATGAACACGAGACATACATGGCGGTAAAGCGAGTCTATAAGCCACAGTTCCTACTCGATCGAGGATTAAAAATGGACCGATGAATCGAGGATTGAGCTTTCCTCATTTTCCAAATCTCGTAACTCCTTTCCATGGAGCAACACGTAAGAACACATGATCTCCTACATCAAATTCCACGTCCTTTCGATGAAGATCTGCATAACTCTTTTGTCGATCTTGTGAGATTTTTATATGTTGTCGGATCGTTTGAATCTTTTCTGTAGTCATACGTACCAACTCCGGTCCCAACAACATTGCTTAACCCACCTCATCCCAGCATACTGGAGAACGACATTTTCTTCCGTACAATGCTTCGAATGGAGCCATGCCAATACTTGCTTGATAACTGTTGTTATAGGAAAACTCCACCAATGGTAAGAACTTGTCCCAACTTCCCCTGAAGTCAAAGACACAGAGTCTTAATAGATCTTCAAGAGTTTGAATAGTCCTCTCTGATTGTCCGTCCGTCTGAGGATGATATGCTGAACTAAATCGTAAATCCGTGCCCATAGCTTTTTGTAAACTAACCCAAAATCGTGAAGTGAATCTTGGGTCTCGGTCAGAAACTATGGATACTGGCATACCATGCAGTCTTACAATCTCGTTTATGTACATACGAGCAAGACGTTCAAGTGTATAAGTTTCTCGTATCGGTAAGAAATGAGCAGACTTGGTCAATCTATCAACAATGACCCAAATCGCATCTATACCTTGAGAAACCTTAGGAAGACCGGTAACGAAATCCATGGTAATGTGCTCCCACTTCCATTCTGGAATTTCAAGTGGTTGCAATGGACCTTTTGGTACTTGATGCTCCGCTTTGACTCGTTGACAAGTTAGACACCTTGAGATAAACAACGCTATCTCTCTCTTCATATTGCTCCACCAAAATGTATGACGAAGATCATGATACATTTTGGTACTTCCAGGATGGATTGCAAATGGTGTGTTGTGCGCCTCCATCATGATTTCATACTTTAAATCAGGGTTGTTAGGAACACAAAGTCTAGAGTTGACTCGAAGTATTCCTTCTTCATCGATTCTTGCTTCCGGCATAGCACCTTCTTGCACTTTCTTCCTCATACGCATCAGCTCCAGGTCTGTAGCTTGAGCAGCTTTAACCTTATCGATTAAAGTTGGTTCTACTCGTATATTCGACATCATCACATGGGTCCCTGGAGTCTTTAACTCTATCTCCATCCTTTGCAAGTCACATAAAATGGGCTTTTGTGTTGACAATATTGCACTCGTACTTGCATATGATCTTCTACTCAATGCGTCAACTACCACGTTCGCTTTTCCAGGATGGTATTGAATGGTATGATCATAATCTTTCAATAGTTCAAGCTAACGTCGTTGTCGCATGTTAAGTTCCTTTTGAGTGAAGAAATATTTGAGGCTTTTATGATCCGTAAAGATCTCCACCTTCTCCCCATACAAGTAATGCCTCCAAATTTTAAGTGCAAAGACATCAGCTGCCAACTCTAGATCATGAGTAGGATAATTCCTCTCATATTCCTTGAGTTGTCTTGATGCATAGGCTATGACTTTTCCATGTTGCATGAGAACGCATCCCAACCCTTTGCTCGAAGCATCACTGTAGATGACAAATCCCTCCGAGCCAGATGGTATTGTTAGAACAGGTGCTGAAATGAGTCTCCTCTTGAGTTCTTGAAAACTCTGCTCACATTCTTCGCTCCAAACGAACTTTGTATCTTTCCGAGTCAGCTGAGTTAATGGAGTAGCGATTCGAGAAAATCCTTCCACGAATCTCCGATAATAACCAGCTAGACCGAGAAAGCTACGTACTTCGGTTACTGATTTAGGTTGCTCCCAGCTTTGAATTGCTTCAATCTTTGCCGGGTCAACAGATATTCCACGACTTGATACTACGTGCCCAAGGAATGCTACCTCTTCCAGCCAGAACTCGCATTTCTTCAACTTGGCATAAAGTTTGTATTCACGAAGCTTTTGGAGTACCAGCCTCAAGTGTTGCTCATGATCTTCACGGCTTTTGGAATAAATAAGGATGTCATCGATAAAGACGACCACAAAGTGATCCAAATATTCCTTGAATACCCTGTTCATCATATCCATGAAGGCAGCAGGAGCATTAGTCAATCCAAAAGACATAACTAAGAATTCATAATGCCCATACCGAGTTCTGAAGGCAGTCTTTGGAATATCCTCAGTTCTAACCTTCAGCTGATGATATCCAGAACGAAGATCGATCTTTGAAAAGAATTGTGCTCCTTGCAACTGGTCAAACAGGTCATCAATACGTGGCAATGGGTACCTATTTTTGATGGTGACATGATTCAACTCCCGATAATCAATACAAAGTCGCATACTCCCATCTTTCTTCTTCACGAACAGAACAGGAGCACCCCAAGGAGAAGTACTAGGACGAATAAAACCAATGTCTAACAATTCCTGCAGTTGGGTCTTTAACTCCTAAAGTTCAATAGGAGCCATTCGATATGGGGCTTTGGAAATGGGTTTTGTACCTGGTTCAAGGTCGATACAAAATTCAATTTCACGCTCTGGGGGTAAGCCAGGAAGTTCTTCGGGAAATACGTCAGGAAATTTATTAACAACAGAAATATCATTCAAAGCTGACGTATTTTTGTTTAGATCTGTGACATGAGCTAAGAAAGCTTGACATCCGTTTTTCAATAAACGAATAGCTTTATGGCTTGAGATGACAGCGATTAATTTTAATGGTTTGGTTGCTTGAATTCGCATAATAGGTCGATTAGGAATATGAAAGCTAACAACCTTACGAAAACAATCAATTTTTGCATGATGAGTAGTTAACCAATCAATCCCTAGAATCACGTCAAATGCAAGTATTTTTAATGAAATCAGATCAACAGGTAATGTGTGGGTACCAACTTAAACCAAACAAGACTTATAAACCGTGGATGTAATGAAGGTTTCTCCCAATGTAGTTTCAACAGCTAAGCCAAAGTCTAATTTCCCCGGAATCAAATTTAATCGATGAGCGCAAGTAGGAGAAATAAAAGAATGGGTAGAACCGGTATCAAATAAAGTATAGACTTCGTTAGAGTTTATGATAAGCTTACCCGTGATGACCTCATTCGGGTTCCTTGCTTTCTGGGAGTTCACAACAAACGCTTTCCCTTGCACAACCAGTTTTGACTTTTCTGGGACGGCCTTTGGTGCCTCCATCCTAGCTGAATTTGTCTTCGGTAAACGACAAAATCGGGCTAAATGACCTTCTCTTCTACAATTATAACATGCTTTGGATGGCATCGCGCAGTTTAGACTGATGTGCCCCTCCCCTCCGCATTTGAAACATATGATAGGTGGTCGTTCTCCTTCCTTAACGACAGGTGCTGGTGCTGACGTCTTTACATCATTGTTGAATCTCCTCTTCTTGAAATGCTCATGCTTATTGTTTTGGCCCTGATTACCACCGAAGTGGTTACCATTTCTGGCCTGTTGATTCCCTCCATGCTTGTTGTCACCGCTTCGATGACTGCTCTCACTGGTATTATCATTTTGCCGGCTGCTCTCTTTTGGTTGCGTTGTCTCGTTATCGCGCTCCACCAACTGAGCCCTATTTACAACATCTGAATACAAACACAGTTTATGAGAAACAAGATGTTGACGTATCTCCGGCTTCAAACCTCTTAAAAATATCCGCGTCATTCTTTCTTCATTATCCACCAGGTGGGACGCAAACCGGGATAACTCCGCAAATTTTGCCTCGTACTGTGACACGGTCATATTATTCTGCTCCAATTTGATGAACTCCACCTCCTTCATGTGACGAATACTCTCGGGAAAGTATTTATCGTTAAACAGCTCTTGGAACTTCTCCCAAGACATCTTCAGTGCGGCAGGTTGAGTACGCTTTATCGATTCCCACCAGTAATCTGCCTCTCCTCGCAACATAAAGGCGGCAAAGGGAACCTTTTGCTCCTCGGAGCAACCCAAGACATCAAATATCTTGGTGATCTGCTTTATCCATGTTTCAGCTACAAGTGGTTTGGGTTCTCCCTTAAACTCCGGTGGTCCCAGCTCCTTAAACTGTTTAGCGGTGACCGCCAGAGAGTTTCCAGTATTTCCACCTACGTTGTGGACAGGAGCCGCTTTCACCTGTTGTTGCATGAATTGCATAAAGCCTTTGAACATTTGATCATTCATCATTTGGTCAGTGTTGTTGTTTGCATGAGGATTGTCACCTTCCTGATGAACATTATCCTGATTATTGATATGTGGTGAATCAATAATCGCTTGTGCTCCATTGCTATTCTCAACATTCTCAGATGCCATTTTCAGATACTGCCACAAAATAAAAGTTAATTGATATGTCATATATTATCCTTATATTATGACCGACCAATTAAATACCATGCAAAAAATCTTAGGTAGGTCATACTAGCGAAGGAATTCCCCGTCTCTCCCCTCCTAGTTCTATTCTCACATCTTAGCCAGGGATCATATCCCTAAGCTCTGATACCAACTGTGACACCCCCAAAAATAGGTATACATCACCCATCTTGGGTCGTCAGATACATAGTACAGAATACAAATACAACTTAATAATACAACTGTCGTGTACAATACGACAAAATATAAACTGTGAGTTTGAATTCAAATATTATCTTCTAGAGAGTATTCATACTCAAAAGGAGTCCTCATTACATTTATTAACACACCATTACATAGAATAGTGAGGACTACTAACTAATACTATCATTCGGACCATCACTCCGTTCCCCGACTTGTCCCAGCTACGTTCTCATTTCCTGAAGAGAACAGTGAAAGAAAGGGTGAGCTCAACTAGCCCAGTAAGAAATATTATGACTAAGATAATACAGAATAAATTATCATTAGCCTTCAACAATGTTAAACTGATAAAATATAATAGACATCAAGTTTAACTGTAGCGGAACAAGCAATCCATTAAGAGAGCCAAGTAGAAAATAAACTCTACTATCTTTTATGATTTAAAAGATTTTCCAACACTGTGATCGCTGGGACTCAGCTTAATAAAATAATCCACATCATCGAATCACCCCTGCACTACGGCCAAGGATATTCGTATATTCATTAATGGTCATGATCATGCCAACAACTGTCCATCAATGCACTACGGGCCAATGAGGACTTTTACCACATCATTTGTAACATTACGGTCATGATTACACCGAATAATCCCTGGTCATAATCATACCAAGTCCATCTATGCACTACAGGCCACAGATGACTTTCAACAGAATATAAACATGAGGATGATGACAATGATATAAGAATTCAATAAAACAAGTTCAAGAATTAATTTATCCAAGAATTAACAACGTCCAAATTGTCAACATGATACTACTTTGTGGAGTAAAATTCAAGAATGATCAGGAGAATATTTTCATGAATAGATACTAGATGAAGCGCAAATGTCAAGGATATTCCACAAATTTCATGGAGTATAGAAGTCAAAACTTAACCAACTGAGTATAATAAAGAATGGAATAACAAAAGAAATCACCATGCATGCGATAGACCGCACAGATAGGTTATTCTTAACAGAATAATAATAATGGAACCAGGTCTGGCGTAACCGCACAGACAGGATATTCCGACAGAATAATAAATAATGGAACCAGGTCCGGCGTAAACGCACAGACAGGATATTCCGACAGAATAATAAAGAATAGTATAATAAATAATGGAACCAGGTCCGGTGTAAAACACACAGACAGGATATTCCGACAGAATAATAATAAAGACGGAACCAGGTCCGGTGTAAAACACACAGACAGGATATTCCGACAGAATAATAATAAAGACGGAACCAGGTCCGGTGTAAAACACACAGACAGGATATTCCAACAGAATAATAGAAGAATATCACCAAGTATAGGGTAGACCACGTATACAGGTTATTCCAACAGAATAATAAGAAATGGAATAACAGAAGTTCTCTTCATGAATAAGAAAGGATAACACCCCTTACCTTAAAAGAACTGGATATTGGAAAAGTGAAGTAGCAGAATACTTTTATTCTCTCTCTCTTATTCTCTTTATACTTTCTCTCTCTATAGCTTGAATGAATTCGTGAAAAATAATGAAGCCCTAGGCCTCTATTTATAGAAAAACTGAAGGTGGCTCTTGGTCTTAACGAAGGGTCAAATGACTCTTGGTCTTAACGAAGGGTCAAATGACTCTTGGTAATATTGAAGGGTCAACTACTATTGACGAAAGTAATTACTATTGACCAAGGTAAATACTATTGAAGAAGGTAATTATTATTGACCAAGGTAAATACTATTGATGACGATAATTACTATTGACGAAGGTAATTACTATTGACCAAGAGACTCTTAGATGATGACATATGGGCCCCCCATAAAAATAACCAAACTTACCACAACGTCTCAATTATTGATTTAATAATATAACATATTATACAGATGATACTATGACAATAATTTAAGAGATATGATGCAGCAATTACTGTAGCAATAATTGAGTATAGCTGAGTGACTTCTCACGTAAGCATCAATAATCAATACCGTGTGTTACTATGCAACCACGCGTATTACTGTACTTTTACTACCGGGTAGTTCAACAGTTTTAACGGTTTTAACGGTAACACCTCAGCCGTTATTTTTATAAAAAGATAATTTTGTCGTTTTCTAACTACGACTATACTTCTGTTGTGGGGTCCACTAATGATTGTGCCGTCGTACGAATATTTCCCGACAAAAAGAATATTTTCGACCAAACGAATATTTTAAAACAACTTGCTTACTTTGCAAAATTTATAAATATTACCCACAACTATAACATTATATCAAATTAACTCCATAATATTCAAAAATGATATTAATAGAAAATTCATCTTTATTTATAAAAGTTGGGGTCTTACATGATCGGTATCAAATTACCAAGATCAAGAAACAGTCTAATGAGTCTTTCAGAGAGTATGCTCAGAGGTCGAGACGCCTGGCTGCCCAAGTTAGTCCTTCCATGACAGAATCAGAGATGGTCATGACTTTTATAGACATACAAGAAGCACCTTTCTATGAAAGAGTTTTAGTCGGCATCGGCAAACCATTTTCTAAAATGGTCAAACATGGGGAGATGGTTGAAATGGGATTAAAATTCGGAAAGATTCAAAACCTAGTTGCACTCAAAGCTGTTGCTGATCACATCCAATCTGGAAATTATGGGAACAACCCCCGGAGGGTCCATAAAAAGAAAGAAGAGGATTTTTCCCTTATACTACATGGTCAAAAAGGCAGTCAAAACATGCCTATTCAACGGAGAAATTACACTCCCTTTCAAGCACAGTCTGCGAACCCTCCAGTACCAAAAGGTGGAGAAGTCAAATGACCTCGAGTATTCACACCCTTAGGGGACACCCTAGAGAACATTCTCAATCTTCTAACAACACAGAAGAAAATCACGCACCTGCTTCCACCAGCCAGCCCTAATGGATGGGGCTTTAATGCTGCTTGGAAATATACTTATCATGCCGGGGCACCTGGACATGATACTCAGGATTGTTGGGCCTTGAAACACAAAATCCAAGACCTGATAGACAACGGGGAAATCGTGGTCACCAAATCCGATCAGCCTCACGTTCAAGACAACCCTCTTCCTCAACACAAAGAAGAAGAGGTCAATATGATCAATTAGAGCAGGGGACAGAGTTCCAATTTCAACTGTGAATCCTCCCAGACCCCCAAAGATGGTGATGACAGATGGGATTATGCCAAATTCTAATTCACAATAGAACGAAAGATGAAAGCTCTCTGTAAACAAATTGAGCAATTGGCGGAACTGGTGACTTATCAGCATTAAGTGACTCGTCAACTAATCAGCCAGGAGCATGCCAGTCTCCTACCTATTATCATGAATATTCCATCTTCACTTTCAGAAAATGAAATGCTGGAAGACAAAGTGACGAAGGGAGTGAATGCTAAGGCCCGTTGGGATTTTGCTAACAAAAGGGAATTCACACATTTGGGCCAACCTATGGAGGAAATCCTTCATATGTTAATCATGAAGGAAGGATTAGTTTCTTTCTACCTCCAATCAACCCCCGTTCAGGACGATACAACTCTGAGGGAGTATGTCAATATCATTCTCAATCTCACGGTCACAGCACAAAAGAATGCTGGGCACTCCGCCACCTTATTCAAAATTTAATCGACAGTGGCGTACTGCGTCTGGCAGATAACGACCCTGTGTTACGGGCAAGTGAGGATTTATATCCTACTAAGTGGAAGAGTGTAGTAGTAGTCATATCCACTGAAAATGATGGGGTTAACAAATCACTTGTCATGCCAGTAATTTAACTCAAGGGAATCAACAATCCTTTGAAAGTGGCCGCTCCCTTGCCAATCAACTTGCCATGCAGAGCACAATATCCTATTGTTAGCTTGCGCACAGTTCAGTAGAATTATGGAGGAGGTGAAGGATCCACCTCGCATACAACTGTTGCAGTGTCGAAGGAGAATCCACTGTATTTTCCCCAACGGGTAATAAAGCCTGTCATTAAGTCTAAGGGGAAAGTACCCATTGAGAAGATTGAAAATTTCCTCCGCACTATGGGTCATAGCGAAGCCAAGGTGGTTTTAAGCTTGAAAGAAGCTCCACAACAGATATCAATCTTGGACCTGGTCCTGACTTCCGAGAATCACCGGAAGGTCTTATTAAAGGTTTTAGAAGAAGCCTATCTACCGACATCAGTTGATACGGAAAAGTTTCAACATCTGGTTGATCACATTTTCAACAACAATGTGATATCCTTCACTGATGATGACATACTGCCCGAAGGGACCGGTCATTACAAACCGTTACACATTGCGGTCTTATCCTCCGGATATATGGTGGCTGGAGATTTAATAGATGGAGGTTCCTCTCTGAATATCTACCCATATGCTACCTTGGTGAAGATGAATATCAATCCCAATCGAATTCGAAGTAGCCATACCATCATCAAACCTTTTGATGGAGCATGTTGTAACTCGGTCGGAGTAGTTGAGCTGCCAATTGAGATTGGTCCTCATACATTCTGCTTATCCTTCCATGTGCTCAAGATAGATTCGGGATACAACCTGCTCTTGGGACGACCATGGATTCACATGGCAGGGGCAGTCCCCTCCACTCTTCATCAACAGTTGAAGTACATCATCAACAATAGCCTGGTCACAGTTAACGCTAAACTGGAGATTCCTCAGCATGGGGACCTGCCGCTCATCAATGCCAATAAGGATGTTGAGCCAATTAGTTTTCATACTTTGGAAATAAGCAATACCCAATACCATGCTATAGGAACGCCACTGTCCGAACCCCAGATTTCTGCCGAGGTAATGTCGGCCACACAAGAAATGATGTCTTTGGGTCATAAACTAGGACAAGGGTTGGGTAAAGATTGCCAGGGTGTCAAGTACCCTATTCGCTTAACCAAGCAAATTGGGATAGCTGGACTAGGCTATTCTGCCAGCTCTAGTCACAGGAATCCTCATAAGCATTAGCAGATTCCTTCAGCTTCGACCATGCGGCGTTTAGCTTGGCCTTCAAGCTCCGAGTCCGCACAACCTCCCGTAAAGGTGACAACCAATATAATGGCGATGTTATTTCCCAAGCTGGTACCGGTGAAAGAAAAAGAAATCTTTGTTTCAGATCCTGCAGTGGAGGAAGAGGAACGAAGAATCAAGCAAGACGTCATCAGGATGATGTCCGACATACGCATCATCGTTCATGATGAGCATACCAACAAATACACCCCAGACGATGATTGCCTAGACGTATTGGCTATCATTCGGGACAGGGAAAATGATGATAATCCCTCTATCACTGCGGTTCACCAGGAATTTGCTCTTGCAAATTGGAACATCATTCCTTGCATTGGTCGTCAAGGATAAAGCAGGCAGAAACTCTTTCTGCCCTGTAGATATAATAACTGCTTACTTTTCTGTACAGTATTAGCGGTTTATTTTGCTAGTATATGCTAACACTGTGTATGATCAACACATTTCATATATACTAAGTGAAAGCATATTTTGTTTTAGGACTCTGAATTTAGATGTGCCTGTACTTGCTGATACGGTGCCTCTTCTCCACAAGGATTGTACCTTTTATGTAGAGATGAATTTAGCCTTGGTGGATATACCGAATGACATTGAGGTGTCTCCAGACATTCAAGAATGGGTCAAAGACAAACCTAAACCCAACCTTGATCAAACCATTCCTTCCAATCTTGGAACCTTAGAAAATCCTAAGTTAATCCAGATTGGTTCATACCTTACCCCAAACCAACAGAATGACATGGTTATGCTAGTAACCAGTTCCAGGATGTGTTTGCATGGTCTCATAAAGATATGGTGGGTTTGTCCACTGACATTGTCCTTCATCGCATTCCCATCAAAGAGGGATTCAAACCAGTCAAGAAAAAGCTCTGGCGATTGAAACCTGAATGGAGTTTAAAGGTGAAAGAAAAAATTGTGAAACAATTTCAAACTGGCATCATAATGGTGTCTACATATCCTGAGTGGATATCCAACATCGTGCCCGTACCTAAACCTGGAGGAAAGGTGTGAGTTTGCTTGGACTACCGGGACTTGAACAAAGCTTGCTTAAAAGATAGCTTTCCCGTGCCATTTATCCACATTCTCATTGACAATACTGCGCAATACGACATGTACCCCTTTGCAGATTGCTTTGCGGGGTATCATCAGATCATGGTTGCTGAGGAAGATCGTGAAAAAACTGCTTTCATCACTCCTTGGGGAACTTTTTGCTATAGACGATTGTCATTCGGCCTCATCAATGCTGGAGCTACCTATCAACGAGCTATGATGGCTCTTTTCCACGACTTAATGCATAAAGAGATCGAGATCTACGTGGATGACATTATTGTCAAATCCCGAAAGGAGGATGACCATATAGACCATCTTAGGAAATTGTTCAACAGGTTGCGTAAGTACAACTTGAAGTTGAATCCAGCTAAATGCTCCTTTGGCGTTAAATCAGGCAAGTTGCTAGGATTTATAGTCAGCCACAAAGGGATAGAGCTGGATCCTGCCAAAATCCAAGCCATCGCTGAAATGCCCATTCCTCAGACAGAAAAGGAAATACGGGGATTTTTGAAAAGAATCAACTTCATTAGCAGATTTATTTCTCAACTCACAGCAATCTGTGAGCCAATCTTCAAGCTATTAAGGAAGAAATCCTCCATAAAATGGAATGAGGAGTGCCAGAATGCCTTCCTTACAATCAAGAAACAGCTAATCAAAGCTCCCATCTTGGTACCACCCAGGGATGAAGTTCCCTTGTTTATGTATCTGTCCGTAAGTGACAATGCCATGGGCTGCCTGCTGGGACAGAAGGACGATAGAGGCCTAGAACGAGCTATCTATTACCTCAACAAAAGATTCAGTAGAAGTGAACACAAGTACACTCTGATCGAAAAGCCGTGTTGTGCTTTAGCATGGGCGACCATGAGGTTACAACATTACCTCCATGGTCACACAACCCATCTCATATCCCGCGTGAATTCTCTCAAGTACGTATTCAGTAAACCCATACTGAATTGTCAACTATCCAGATGGCAGTTGATCCTACAACAATTTGATATCGTATATGTGACTCAAAAGTCCATCAAAGGTCAAGGAATTGCGGATCAATTGGCCGCCGCACCATCAGGGGATTTCAAACCCTTGGAGACATACTTCCCTGATGAAGGAGTAATGAGAATTCAGCAACACCATCAGTATGATACACACTAAACGTGGAAGATGTATTTTGATGGTGCTGTTAATATGGAAGGTTCTGGAGCTAGAGCAGTTCTAGTATCTGATACGGGGGAGCAGTATCCCGTCGCCATCAAATTACAATTTGTCAGCACCAACAATACGGCTGAGTATGAAGGTAATCTTATGGGGCTAGAACTTATCCGTTCAATGGGCATCAGGTGGTTAGCTGTCCTTGGAGATTCGGAGTTGGTAATCAGACAATCCACCAGAATCTATCAAACCAAGGAATTACATTTGCTGCCTTACCATCGGCAGGTTTTAAAGATGGCTTTGGGATTCGAT
Organism: Panax notoginseng; assembly: GCA_016801055.1. NCBI lineage: Eukaryota > Viridiplantae > Streptophyta > Magnoliopsida > Apiales > Araliaceae > Panax > Panax notoginseng. Next base: position 115,405,787 of record CM029016.1, read on the forward strand.
GAAATATCCTTTCTACACATTCCTCGTAATAGGAATGATTTCGCAGACGCGTTAGCAACTTTGGCCTCCTTGATTCGCATATTAGACAAGGAACACTTGCCAAGCATCACAATTTCCCTGCACAAGGCCCTAGCCTACGGGAATTACGTTGGAGAAGTATCGAATGAGCTATCTCCCATCCAACATCCTTGGTATCAGCATATCAAGGAATATCTATAAAATGGATCTACACCCACTGAGGCGAGCCCGACTGAGAAAAGGCAGATCCATCGATTTGCTATGAAATTCTACCTGAGTGGAGATGCGCTCTACAAAAGAGATGCAAGATTGGGTCTCCTTAGATGTTTAGACAAAGGTCAAGCCCAAATGCTTATGGATGAAATCCATGGCGGAGTTTGTGGCCACCACATGAGTGGCCCCCTCCTTGTTAAAAAAGTCCTCAGGACGGGACATTATTTGCTATCTCTCAAAGCTGATTGGAATGACCACGTCAGGAGATACTATCAGTGCCAGATTCATGGGAATGCTATACACGCCCCTCCACGGGAACTTCACAATATGAGTTTACCTTGGCCCTTCTCAATGTGGGAAATGGACGTTATCGGGCCCATTGAGCCTAAAGCCAGTAATGGTCATCGATTTATCTTTACTATGATCGACTACTTCACCAAGTGGGTAGAAGCAGCCTCCTTCCCCTGGGTTACTAAAGAAGTCATCATTGCTTTCATCAGAAACAATATCATTTGTCGATATGGACAACCAGAGGTGATTGTATCCGACAATGCCAAGCACCTCAACAATAAAATAATGGAGGAATTATGCAGTAAATTCCACATCAAACATCTTAACTCAGTCATCTATCATCCGAATATTAATGGTGCTGTTGAAGCGGCTAACAAGAACATCAAGAAGATTATGCAAAAGATGTCCGCCAATCACAAAAATTGGCCTGACATATTGCCTCTGACTCTGTTAGCCTACAGAACCTCAATGCGCACTTCCACTAGGGCAACCCCCTACGCATTAACCTATGGGATGGAAGCAGTGCTCCCCATAGAAGTTGAGATGGAATCCCTCAGAGTATTGATAGACGCTCAGTTAGATGAAGACCAATGGGTACAAGATAGGTATCACCAATTGTCTCTAATAGACGAAAGGCGAACCGCGGCTATCTTCCATGGTCAGTTATATTAGCAAAGGATCGCCCCGATCCTACAACAAAAAAGTCTGGCTACGGCAATTCAGACAACATGACTTGGTTTTGAAGAAAATACTGGACAACCAAGATCAGTCCAAGGGAAAATTCACTCCTAACTGGGAAGGCCCGTTTATTGTCAAGGAAGTATTGACAGGAGGAGCTCTCAGATTGCAAGAAATGGATGGCGATGAATTTTCGCAACTCATCAACTCAGACGCCGTGAAATGGTACTATGTCTGAAGTTACCATCAATGAAACATCCTGGTGGTAGACCATCAAGTCACCAGTCATTCCGGTTCTTTAAACCTTTACCACAAACAACTTTTCTACACTTTGCCCTCAGGGAAACATACCTTTCAAGCCAGTAGCCTGGCTTTCTCCTTTGCGTTACTACAACTTCGGTCATCCCACCGTGGATTGAACCTCTTGCATATACAGTTTGGCTACCTATATCTGGGATCAAACTTTTCACCTGCAGTTTATCCTCAACCTAGGATTAAACTTTCTATTCCCCGCACTCTGACCTGCACATGGGATTACGCTTTTCATCTCGCCCTGAGGGGCGAACTACGTTGACCTGATCTCCTCTTCAATAGGAGTACGTAGGCAACCATTTCATATGGCCCGATCGCAATAAAACAAAAACATTTCCACACCATTCCTGCCACACACAGCGTTGAACCTCTTACACCAGGTTCGAACTACGCAGACCAGATCTCCTATTCAATAGGAGTACGTAGGCAGCCATTCATGGTGCGGTCTCACCACCTACCAAAACACAAACCCTTGTCAGTTGGTACTGGATCATCCTTCAATCCACTACATTTCATTCGGCTTCAGACCAAAGGGATGGAATTACCTGAACTCCTCCCAAATAGGAGATTCGGCGACCATCTAAGCAGCAGTTGTACCTCGAAGAGCAACACCAATCCATAAGAGATGGAATTAACTAGGCTTCTCCTGAATAGAAGTGCTGACGACCATCTGTGGTGCAGTCAATCTCAGAGAGTAAGGCCACACTCCTCTCCTCATTTCCATACAGAAACCAGTCCCAAGACACCAAGAGATGGTAGGGATACATACAGATCGATGATCCATTCTGAACTATCCAGAGACAACTCAATGTCCATCCACCGAGAAAGAATTCAGAGTACATCACGATCACAAGCCCTGAAGCAGCAGGCAAAATATCAAGCAAGCATCAAGGCATATCTAAAAGGGAAGTGATCAAAAATATATTTCCCTGTCATATATATATAATGTTGTTTGATATACACAATGTAAACGGTACATGACAAAATGGCTAAGCTAGTCTGTGCAGGAAAATACAAGATCACCTACAAGTCAGGGTATATGCGAGCTAAAAAGCCCAACATGGCGTCCCTCTTAGAAGATGGAGGTAAAGCTGTGGTCTCCTGTATGAGAATATCCATATGACCCAATAGATCTATAGCCATCTGCATGGTGACCATATGATCATCAATATATGTGCTCATCTCTGCTATCATGCCAGTGGTAAGGGACCTCACTGCAGTACTATCTGTAACGGCTACATCCCGGGCAGATATGGCGATATCCCGCTCAACTATCATTGTATCTTTGGCTGATATAGCTTCATCCCGCTCAACGACGGCGGCATCTCTACAAGCCAAGGCCTCGTCTCTCTCTAATAGAACAGCCTCCCTCCCATCAAGAGTAGTCGACATCATAGATCGAGTCTGATCTCTCTCAAAGGTCATCAGATGAAGACTCTGCTCTAAGTACTATGCCAAGTGCTGAATCACAAAAGTACCGGTACTAGGAGAATCCGAAAGAAATGCTGTCAACCCAGCAGTAGGCTTCTCCTTGATGTAGGTATCAACGTCCTCCATGGGCTCTACATCATCTAACTAGCGCTCCGGTACTGCAAATACTGCTGCAGCCGATAAAATCTATGTCTCCATCCACGCGGAATACTCTGCTGAATAACCAGGATGACTGACAGAAAAAGCCGCTATCTTGCGCCGATCCCAGCAGGCGTATACCCGAGATCGATCCTCTGCTGAGAGGTACCAAGAAGCTGAATGCTGACCTGTCGCCCCCTCAAAAGGATGAAAATCATGGAACTGGTCGAACTGCGACATCACGGCCAATGGGTGATAAGTGGTCACTCCCTTCAAACCAGCCAGAGGGAGATAGTCCATGCCTAGAGCATGAGTAATGAAGCTGTATGGTGAGCTAAGCCCCGAACACATCAATATGCTGAATGGATCTCTGATATCTGCCAAGAATGTGGACCAGGACAGAGCATCTATACACTCTGATGGCTGAAAAGAATATGACATAGCTACATCATGGGTGAAGCAGTACCCATGTCGTCTAAAAGTGCCAATTGATCTTAAGTGTGACATGAACCACACATATAGCATGATTGAGCTACCTATGAACACTCCTGTAGGATACGTGCAACAATATGATGCTAACCGCAAGGTCTCTGCTACAATCATAGGTACAATGGTACGACCCTCCCTAAGAGCTCTCACGACCATGATAACGCCTATATCTATCTCATCCATATACCGCGACATATACACATATGACAATACACATAGCATCAGTACGTCAACTCTGGCCAAGCGCCAATGAGCCTCCGGTGTGGTGAAATCCCCGAAATGTCGTGAATAGCTATCCTCCGAGTCAAATCTGTCGTACAGAAAACGCTGGGATATCACGTGGCCAGATGTCAACTCATCATGTACCATTCTGCTCCTCAATACTGTGAGAGTCATGAATCGTCTGCTCATGTCTCCCAAAGCCAGATGCACGCAAGGTCTGTCTAGAGGCAGCATCGTCAAACGTGCATACTCCTCTGGAGTAGGAGTTAACTCATGGGTGCTGAATCAGAATACCTGCCTATCTGGTAGCCAATGCTCTATCATCCCGTCCACAAATCCTGCGGGAACCTGAAAAGTCAAAAAGGTCATGGTATGCTGCAATAAATGATCTACAGTCACCCTGTCTGGTGGTGACATGCTATCATACCACGATCTAATACCCGATGCCACTACTGACGGTGGGGTATGATCTATGTGGCTAACTATCGAAGAAGACATCTGTGCGGGCCGTGTCATAAGACCATCCAGGGATCAATACCAAATATCTCTGGACATACATACATATGCATAACATGATACATGCATAACAGATAATAGATGACAATATGATATAGGGAATGAAAAAAACAATGCATACATTCCTAAGTATATCATCATCTAATACATCATCTCTGTACAGCTACAAATATAGGGAAATGGGGCACAACCACCCAATATCTAACAAAGGCCTACCAAAAGATATAGCGAGAATGGGGCACAGTCACCTAATATCTAACAGAGGCCTATCAAAAGATATAATGAGAATATACATAAGAAGAAGACAATGGTGTCGATGTCCACATCATCAATCCTGTCCACCTGATGTAACTCCTCCTGAGTCACTGGATCTCTATCAACAGGGATGTTAGGCCTATATAGAGGAGGATCTGCGCCGGTAAAACCAAATGGGTCACCTGAGGGGCCAGCGCCTGAGCTAGAAGGATCAAATGAAGTCGCCTCTGTTGGTTCTCTGCCCAAATGCCGGATAAAAATATGTGCCTGGTCCAACTGCCAGGTCAAACTATCAATCTGGGTCATATGAGTCGGATCTCGGACACAAGCTATCCAATCCGTCATCATTAAGGATCCTGGAACCATATCCCCCATAAACTGTGTGGCGCGGGACTGAGCTCCAATAGTACGAGGGGACCATCACCGATGGAACGTCTCTTGAGTACATGGACCCTCTGACAATGCAAAACCGTCAACCCCCAACCCCCAACAATGGGATATCAATGGCGGGTGACTGCGATACAGGCCATAAATGCCTGGCAGGAAGCAAGATCGGTATACGAATCTCCCCTGTGGTGCTCCTAATAGCATGCTCTCCTAAATAGAGCTCCCAGCCTCCATCTGTGAAGAGGGGAACTCTCCTAGTAGAAATCACATACTCGACTCCAGTCGGGTATCCATCCTCAAAACCCACAGTCAGGTGTTCCCCGGAATAGGGAAGCCATGTGATGGTGTCGGCCGTTAGGAACTCCAGCTGCATACGGCAATGAGTGAATCCCTCAGCTGCAGGGACCTCTGGTAGAATCGAATGATGCCATCGTCGTCCTCATGGATAGGTGTCTAAACCTAAGACACTCATGGGATGCAAGCATGTAAGCCTCTCATAGGCCCAAAACTGTCAACACAAAGGCAAACATCTGCTATCAGTTAACACTCTTAACCAATATATGGTAAATGACAAGAGAAATACTCACCACTAGAAATAGGTAAAATCCTAGCCAAGCCTCGGTCAAACCTTGTGAGCGCATACGCATGCCCTAGAGGAAATAGGCAAAGGTTTAGGAGCCCCAATCATACTCTCCAATACGGTCCACATCACGTGTAGCGCTGATCAAAGCGAAAGATACCGTAGAAGAGTTATCTGCTATGAAGTAGCCTCGAATGATCATCAGGAACAATCGCCGCAAAACGCGATCCCTGATTCTGACATCATCAGGCATAGGCTCACTCAATAGCCCGCTCATAGCATCTACGCTCAAAGGACCTGAACGGACAGTCCTGCCTTTGAGCACCGCCGCCAGAACTCCTACTAAGGATCTAACGACAGTAGGGGTAATATTTGCCATACAAGGCACTGGCTCCCCTCCAAACTCCATACCTGTGATAAATCGCCAATCCATAGGCGTCATCATCACCTCACAATCTAGCAGATAGAGTGACTGAGTCAGATGAAACCATCGCTCAGACAAGGCCCTGAGATAACCCCAAGGACAACGACGGGGAAGGATGGAGAAAAATGCCCCAAATCCCCACTCATGCACTACCGCTCTATAGTCAGGATGAAGTGCCTGATACATGGAGTGAATGCTGAACCAGTTCCCTCGAGGCTGTGTAAAACCAGGAACCTGCATGAAATGCAGATCAACATCAAAACCCTTTAATCCTCATCAATAGGAAAGAAAGAAGATCAAAGTCTAACGCCATACCTCGTTAGGATGCAAATACATCGATGGATGTCTGCCCAAGTCACCCAGCAACTCTGGGTTCACCACCTGAGTGCTCGGAGGCTCCCTACGAGGGACATGTGCTGCAGGAGCGGGATCCTCTATCGGAATATCCACCTCCTCGTCCTCAACGTCTGGAACATCTACCTGGACAGGACGTATCACGGCCTCCACCAACTAACGAGGCTATCTGACAGAACGGGGACGAGGTACTTCAGAAGCCCTCCGCCGTACACCAGAAGTGGTCCTATAGGAATTGCTTGGCTGATCCGGATCCATAGTATCTAGACAACAAGTCTCCAAATCACCTCAGAAAGGGTGTGGTATTTCCTTACCTGGATCTTTCTAGAATGCATTTTACGACTATATGCATGCATGCATTTACTTTAATATATATAGTAGAGTTAAAATGCATGACTACCCAATGCCTATATTTGGAAAAATTTTGTCATAGTCCTCTCTGAAAATATGACTATCCACATGCATACATGCATGTCTAGGTGGCCATTCAGTAGCACACCTGCCCTAAAGTCATATACATAATATATGCATTAAAAATTAAAATCATCATGCATCAGGCCAACCTCAATATCAGGAGTATTTTGCCTTGCTACCTTATGCTCATTGGACCTCAAATAGGATAAAAAAATAGCAGAAAAGGTGCCAATTTGACTGTCTCAAAAGTTAAATTTTTTCACATCATTATGTTTAGCATGGTTTAATACTAACCTTTACTATGTTGAATATTTTTTATCTAGTCGTTTGTGCATACATAATCACTACTATGTGTTTAGATGCATTTCATGCGATAACTCAAAATCCAACGGACAGAAATGAGAGAAAATACAGGCATATGTTACCAGGATAGTGTAGAACACTCGTACGGTGACAGAATTTACAGAAAGCAGCCCGAACTCAGCAGATCTGAAAGAGGCTCACGTATTTTCCTTCGCGCAACAAGTTGAAAGTGACTTGTGAGACCAATCAGTTGGAATTTATCATCCACGGTTGGCCGCAGGCCCATCTGCGGCTGCAGTAGGTGCACCTGCGGCATTCCCATGCGGGTCCCATCACTCCGGCTCGGTCCAGTTTGAGTTGCAAAGGAGTTCGTACAAGCTAAAAAGGCCAAACCCGGGATAAAAACGCTACGCGATTGAGCAGAATAGCCTGAAACCTTGGTTTTTCTGGATCCAAATGTGGCTTTCTTTTCATCCATTGGTATTCACCCGAACACAGGGTTTACTATACCGATGATTCAAGTCTTTGCATACCACATTCGGCAATACCGTACAGAGGTCCGATGCCGCCAGCGTAAGGTTAATACCCCAATCTTTTCACATAAGAAATCCCCAGCGGGGGTTACAACGCATGCTCATCCGTTGACACACAAATCAATGAAGGTCAAGCAGCCTTGACATTATTACAGCCGATAGCGATTTAAACCTATCAGAGCTCTAGAGCTATTCGAGGTTTTCACACACGACCGCTCAGATCCCCGGCGGGGGTCACAACGCAATGTTTCGTTATTTCACACGTTAGCGGAGGTCAAACAGCCTTGACAGTATATCCTACAGGATTTTTTAGCCGTTGATTCACATGTTGGTGAAGTACACGTCAACGAAGGTCAGGCATCCCTGACAGCATTTGCTGTTGGCAGTAAACCCAACAAAATCTTGGCATATTTTGGCGATACTAACCAGGAGAGGTCAATGTCATCAAAGAGGATAGATGAAATAATATGTTATACACATCCTCAAACATATCAAGCTTTATCCCCAGAGATCTCTTACACAAAAGAGGTACATCTGCAGGATCAAGTCATTATCCAGGAAGTTGGTGATAACTCCAACATCAAATCTGGTCATCGATGCCAACCCCCAGTTGAAGTAACAGGGAGCCAGCAATCATCCCCAGCGTGTTGATCTACAACCCCGTACACATGCATTATACATTTGCATCATGTTGTTATCCATAGTATCATATTTATCTTGTTGCATTTCAAGTGTCTAGGATTCTTTATCCTTCCCATGCATCGCCATGCATTAGTATGATAAAGAGGGGCATCTGTAGACACTCAAAATTGTTTGTACACCTGTCACTAACATTACAGGAGAGCAGATTCATCTTTTAAGAGGGAACCCTGAAAGACGATCCATATCCAGCAAGATCCGGGTGATCTAATGCTTTGAGTATGTAGATTACATGTTAGACTACAATATCCAACCAACAACATGACATAAACACTAACATAATGCAAGATTCGAGCCTCCAAAAATGGTTGTCAGACTTTTCTGGGTAATCTGGGTTACCCAGATTCGTTCGGTCATGGTAGGTCAACGACCTTTGACCACTAATAACTTGCAATCTAGACCTGATATGACCATGATTCAAGTTCCAGACCAAAGCCCACATGGCATAGAACAGATCCAAAACATAAAACACACTAAACATCTAACACAGAAGAATCTAGAGGCCCTGACATTAGACTGTCAGGCCTTACTTTTTAATTTTTTCTAGATTTCTAAAAATGTTAGTTTCGTGCATCTAAGTGTTATAGATCTATGATCTATCAACCCAGATCACTTCTTAACACCCTCTAACACAATTTTAAACAACAAATCATAACATTAACACAATCTTTAAGGATTTCCAAAAATTAGGGTTTATAGCTCTTTAGGCTAAAGTCTTGAATCTGATCCTTGATGTTTGTTCTTGGAGAGCTAACACATGATCCTAGCTTAAATTTTTATACGCTCTCACTCTATATTTCGAAAATATAGAGAGAGAAAGTCTTGGAGAAAAATGAAAATGAAAGTATGCATTTTCTCTCTCTTAATCTATATAAATGACATGATTCAATGTATTTGCTAGCAATAGGTGGCTGATAATTGACACATAGCTAGGGCTAGGGCTAGGGTTAGTTCACCAACTCAAGATTATGACAAGATTTGCAAGTTATGTCACAATAATGAAATAAGGGTATTTTGGACTTTTGGCTTTTAATTTTAATGGCCAACTTGACATTTGCCCTAACCCTTAGGGTTAAGGGTTTAAGCCTTAGGGTTTGGGTTTAACCCTTAGACTTTTTCAATTTAATTTTTAAGATTTCTAATTTAGGTTTTCAAAATAGAAAATTTGTATTTCTAAATTATAATAAGAGTTTTCTAATTATATTAAAATTTCCTAATTATAATTCAAGCTTGTTAATTAGGATAAATATTTCCTAATTAAAATTCACTACTACAAAATAGTAAATAGACAACACTTAAACCACAACGTTTTTATAAAAAACGTTGTGGTATTTTTTTTCACAACGTTTTTTAATAAAACGTTGTAGATATATATGAAAAAACGTTATCTATTTAAAAGGGTATTTTTTAGTTTTAATTAGATAATGTTTTTTTAAAAAAAACATTATGTTTCTAAAAAACACGAATGTTAAAAAAATATTGCTGAAGTGAAAAGTAGAAATATTAGTATGTTTTCTCCCGTTTGCCCTAGCCCGCTCCCAGTCTCCAGATCTTTGGTTCTTTGGTTCTGTCCGTAGTTTTGCTTTCTTCCTCGCCGTCGCCAGCCCATCGTCGTGGCCTCTCTTCCCCGTCGTCATCCCTCTCTTCCACCGTCGTCGTCCCTCTCTTCCACCATCGTCGTCCCTCTTCTTTCTGTAATTCTGTAATTTTAGCACATCTAGACCTATAAATCTTCTTTCTGATTGCTTTCGTCCCCGATCACTATCTCTCTCTGATTCTATCTAAAGGTGTTGTGTGAGAATCGAAGAAAAGGCCCGCTCATCACAAGCGTCTCTTTATCTCCCGCCCGTAAGTATATGATTGTTTTTCTTTTTGTTTGAATTTATTCCGCAATCAATATAATATATGTATATATTGATCTTTTCTACTGTGTCTAATTATGTTTGTATATATAAATAAATTTAGGGGTTTTTTCTTAGTAGATTTTATTGATGGGTGCAGTTGCAGCAAAAAATGGCATCAGATCCGAAGATTCACACATTTGAGGAGGTAGCTAGCCACAACAAAACCAAAGATTGTTGGCTTGTTATTTCTGGAAAGGTTAGATCTCTAATTAGTTTTGATTGATTCTCGATTCTAGATTTTTTGTATTCAAGTTTGTGCTTTTTCTCTTCTTATAAGTTTGAATTGGCTGACTTTAGATTAATTCTTCTAGTATCAATATTTCACTTCAGGTTGTTTAAGAAACATGCTATCTTTCCTTGTAATTTGTTGTTTGAATTATGGGGTGGTTTTTTATCTAATTATTTGGGACTTTCTTGTTGCAAGCGTGAATCAATCTGTTTTAAGCATGATCAAGTTGTATTAGTGGAAGATGTATACTGATCTGTGTGATCTGAATATTTCTCTAAAGTTATGTAATGTTTATTAATTATTTTCTCTCTACCATAATTAGGGAAGATGTCGTGGCAAAGACGATTTCATTACAGACGATTTAGTCGTTGCACATTTGAGCTATATGTATTAAGGGCAATTTTATCATAATTCATAGTTTAATTAATGAAAGACTAGTTATTTACTCATTTTGGGTCTTGACACAGCCATCCAGCTTCTAGTTAGTACCGACTAGCTACAACCATAACCATGTCAACATGATTACAAGTCTTCAATACTTGTTCATCTTTTCTTTCCCTTTACTGGTGCTAGGTACATCGACCTTCTCAACTTTAGCTGTAATAGTTATATAAGCAAGAGTGAGCAAACAATGCCCACTTGAAGTGATAATGAATAAAACTTTACAACATCTATCAATTAATAGGCTCAATAGAACTGAACAATATGTTCTATCAATGATAATCAAAATCATGAAATATATATAACTGAGGGTCATAAGACCACGAACTATGTCCATAGTTATAAGTAATCTTTCAACTTAAACTTTAACAGTCATAAGACTATAGGGACTCCTCGTACTTAGGGGGATCATCCCTTCGCACAACGTATTGTGCACAAACATTTCAACGCTATGTGTAAATCATCCCCTAATAATAAGGTTGTTCATCTCAGTATTTAAAGTACAAGTCCTCCCCAAAGTAAGTTTGGTTTGAATACATTTCAAGGTAATTTGGAATTCAACGTACATCAACTAAGGATTAGTTGAATAAAAAGGTAATCACATTATGTTATGGAATAAATCATAAGTGAATCAACATTGTACACTAAGGTCATGCTTTAGGAATAATCTAAGAGCATAAGAATTGAATAACATAACATACCTTGCTTGAACAATATTAAGCTAAAGTTATTTAGAATTGAATACTGAAGAATTGAATAGTGAGCATGCATAACAAATAAAAAATTAAACGATAAAACTTGTTTAACGTTAGTATATCAGAATGTAGAAACTTGCATGCTAAATAACAAGATAAAGATTAAAGGAACTTGCTCACTATAAGAATAAGATTTAGGAAACTTGCATGATCGTAAACAAACTAGAGACAAGAAACTTGCTCAACATAAGAATAAGATTTAGGAAACTTGCAACATTTCTAATTCGAGTTAAGAACTTGCTCAACGAAAGTAAACTTGCTCAACGAAAGTAAACTTGCTTAACGAAAGTAAACTTGCTCAACGAAAGTGTAGAGTTAGAAAACTTTCCTTGCGTATGAGCTAAAATGTAACAATTTGATTCACAGTATCCTATACACATGTCATCATGACATAATTAGTTACTACCGATACTCTGTATACACATAAGTGTGTCAATTTCATGTATGGTTTGACTTTTAACCACATAATCCAATTACACAAGAAAATTCATTAACTACTAACAATATACTCATTCATAGCACTATAATACCGCATTTACCAAAATCACACATTTTTTAACATTCATAATATTGTATCATATTAACTATTACAGACTCTGTGTACAAGAAAATAATTTTCTGGGCTTTACTGCTAACCGGCGCTGCGGCGCCACTGTTTGAGCTGAGGTTCGCGCTACGGCCCGGCACTGGCACTGCGACGTGGCTCACATGCCATGCACTAGCGCTGTGGCGCGAGCTTGGCGATGTGGCGCGAAGGTTGGGGTTGGGGCTCTATTTTTGGCGCTGAGGCGCTGAATTACAGAACCGACCACAATAAAAACAGAACAAAGCAAAATTTTTGACTGCTTAACGTTGCTAGCACCTAAATTAACATATATAACTTACATAGATTACTGATTTCAAAACATTACCCATCAAATATACTGATTTCAAAGCAACTAAACGACAACTTCAGAACAATTAAATCCTTGAATGGTTTAAAACCAAAAACTCTATTTTTTTTATATTGTTTGACACAATGAACACGATATCCACAATTATACACCAACTTGATTCCTTTGAACTACATTCTCTTTATTTCTTACCCAATTAACATATTTAAAGTTCAATTTTACATATTAGCTCACAATCAAATACTAATTTTGGTAATCCTACAAGCCATATTCGTACACATATTCACTGTAAAAACCAATTTTTCTTCTTGCTGACGTAATTTAGCATACAATCATATATATATGTTCAACATACAATCACACACACACACACACACACACACACACACATATATATATATATATATATATATATATATATATGATAGTTATAACAATTATATATACCCATTATTTCATAACCAATTATAAAAATATGGATTACAGAAATTTTTGTAAAGCCTGTATACACAGTGAAACTCAAGAACATAGGGACTTAGGAATTATGGCGTAAAAAATATATGTTAAGATTATGTAACATACATTTTGTTGCTTTGTTAACCCTTGTTAGAAGACAAAGTGCTTGCTTGAAATTCACAGAACCTTTCTCTCCTCTCAAACTCTCTCTAGTTTCTCAAGTTCTCTGTCTATTCTCTGAAATCTTCTTTTCTCTTTTCTCTTAGGCTTAGACCAAATACATTATACGTCTAATTCAAAATCTAACGCACACAACTAAACGTCCAAAACCGACGTCTAATAACTATACTAATACGTTATCAGTTACCAAAATTAATATAGATATTATTTATATTTTACTTTATTTATTTTATTTATTATAATTATAATCTAAAAATTCAAAATTCAAAAATCCAAAAGTCATAAAGCTTTGTTTGACAAAAACTCTTTAAAATTAAAGACTTAATATCCTTGAGCCTTGTTTGACAAAACTAAACTAAACTCCTTTAATTTATTTTAATAACCTCTTTATAGTATAGTTATTTGTCACACTTTTATTACCAAATTAAATTAAAATATCATTATAATAATTCATTTAATCATCATAAACTCTTTAACTTAATTATTAAATTAAATTAGAATAGTATCTCATAATAATTAATTCCCTTCACTCATTAATTATTTATTTAACAAATAATTACCCAAATCAAATTAAATAAATAATTATTCAACAATAAACACATCCATTAAAATAGTTATATAATTCAATAAATATTTAAAAATTATAATTTAAAATTCTGGATTGTAATAATTTAAAGGGAAGGAGAACGACCACCAGTTAGATGCTACAAATGCGGAAAGGAGGGACACATTAGTCCAAACTGTACACAGCCTTCCAAGGTGTGTTTCAATTGTGGAAAGGACGGTTACATAGCTTGATTTTGTCCTGTAGCAAAGTCAAGTCCAGCTAGGACGGTGACACCAAAGGTTGTCCTAGACAAGTCAAAGTCGGTGGTTCAACGGAGAGCGTTTGTCCTGACTATCCAAAAAGCATGGAACCAGAACGAAGTTATCACGGGTAAGCTAATCATAAACTCTTGCAAAGTCTATACCTTATTAGATAGCAGTTCTACCCATTCTTTTATTTCACCTACTTGTGCTCAACATTTGAACTTGACCCCTAAGAAATTAGACTTTGATTTATCTGTTAAAACTCTGTTAGGAAAAATCTTCATTACATCCACCATTTATAAATCTTGTTGGATTTAAATCGGCACCCTCATATTACCTGTTGATCTCATCTCATCGAAAATACTTGCATTTGATGTGAATTTAGGGATTAATTGGTTAACCACTCATCATGCTAAAATTGATTATTTTCTTAAGGTCGTTAGTTTTCATATTCCTAAACAACCTATTATGCAAATTCAAGCAACCAAACCACTAATGTCAATCACTGTCATATCAAGCCATAAAGCCATTCGTTTATTAAAAAATGGATGTCAAACTTTCTTAGCACATGTCACGGATTTAAACAAAAATACATGAGATTTAAATGATATTTTTGTTGTTAATAAATTTCCAGACGTATTTCCCGAAGAACTTCATAGCCTACCCCCATAACGTGAAATCGAATTTTGTATTGACCTTGAACCCTGTACAAAATACATTTCCAAAACCCCATATCGATTGACTCCTATTGAACTTCAGGAGTTAAAAACCTAACTACAGGAGCTATTAGACATTGGTTTCATTCGTCCTAGTACATCTCCTTGGGGTGCTCCTATTTTATTCGTAAAGAAGAAAGATGGAAGTATGCGACTTTACATTGACTATCGGGAGTTGAACTATGTCACCATCAAAAATAGGTACCCGTTACCTCGCATTGATGACCTGTTTGACCAGTTGCAAGGTGCTAAATTCTTATCAAAAATCAATCTTTATTTCGGATATCATTATTTAAAGATTAAAACTAATGACATTCTCGAGACTACTTTCATAACTCTGTATGGGCATTACGAATTCCTAGTTATGTCTATTGGATTGACTAATGCTCCTGTTGCCTTTATAGATATGATGAACCTAGTATTCAAGGAATATTTGGATCATTTTTTGGTTATCTTAATTGATGACATCCTCATTTACTCCAAAAGCCGTGAAGATCATGAGCAACACTTGAGACTGATACTCCAAAAGCTTCGTGAAAATAAGCTATATTTCAAGTTGAAGAAATGCGAGTTCTGGGTTGAGGAAGTATCATTCCTTAGGAACGTGATATCGAAACATAGAATAACAGTTGACCAAACGATGATTGAAGCAATGCAAAGTTGGGAGCAACCTAAGTTAGTAACCGAAATACGTAGCTTTCTGGGCTTAGCTGGTTATTATCGAAGATTCGTTGAACGATTTTCTCGAATCGTCGCTCCACTAACTCAGTTGACTCGAAAAGATACAAAATTTGGATGGAGCGAGGAATGTGAGAAGAACTTCTAAGAACTCAAGAGGAGACTAATTTCAGCACCTGTTCTGACAATACCATCAGGTTCGGAGGGATTTGTCATCTGCAACTATGCTTCAGGCATAGATTTAGGATGTGTTCTCATGTAACATGGGAAAGTCATAGCCTATGCCTCACAACAACTCAAAGAATATGAGAGGAATTATCCTACTCATGATCTTGGGTAAGCAGTAGTCGTTTTTGTGCTAACGATCTAGAGACACTACCTTTTTGGGAAGAATGTGGAGATCTATACAGACCATAAGAGCCTCAAATATTTCTTCACCCAAAAGGAACTTAACATAGGGCAACGACATTGGCTTGAGCTGTTGAAAGATTAGGAGCATACCATTTAATACCATCATGGAAAAGCGAACGTGGTACCTGGCGCGTTGAGTAGAAGATCATATGCGGGTACGAGTACGGTGTTGTTAACATAAAGACCTATTTTGTATGACTTACGAAGGATGGAGTTAGAGTTAAAGACTCCAAGGACCCACGTGATGATGGTAAATATACGCGTAGAACCAACTTTAATTGATAAAGTTAAAGCTGCTCAAGCTACAGACCCGGAGGTGATGTGTATGAAGAAGAAAGTACAAGAATGTGCTATTTTAGAAGAAAGAATCGACGAAAAATGAATACTTCGAGTCAACTCCAGACTTTGTGTTCCCCCAATAAAATTTGGGTTTAATCAATTAATAAAAGAATTTTGAAATTAAACACCATAATTGACCAATCATCATCAATACGTACATACAGTACATATTTATAGCACTGAAAAATTAAAATATAATTAATATTATATTATTATTCTCATACCTTGACAATAATCCAAAATTAGTGTTTGAATTTCATATCTGATTTATTCTTCATATTTAACCTTAATAATTAAGGTAAAAATATTTAACTTAATAATCTGTACTGAAATTCAAATAGTTGTTATAATTATTCAAAAAAATTACTCAATATATTATTTAAATAATATATGAATATATTTTCATAGAAAATAGTTAATAAAAACATTTCCACTATAAAATTAATTATTATAAAAATATACTTTATAAAAATCAATAATTCTAAAATAACTTTATTTGTAAATATTTATGTAATAAATATATTTTTATTTACCACATAATTACATATAGACATTATGTTGTACAAATCTTCATCCTTAAATTAAAAAAAAATTATACACAAAATTTCTGATTTATTTATATAGAAAATATCGGGTTGTTACATTCACCCTCCCTTATAAAGATTCCGTCCCCTGAATCACCATTTTAAAACTCATACATACACGGTTATATAGCATACACAATCATTGCAAGTAGACCTCAATCATAATTTGGTCGAACTGATCTTTAACTATTCACATAAAGCTTGTCTTTCTGATTAAACGGAAATTTGATTTCTAAAAGAACTCTAATTCCTCCCTCAAACTTTCTTTAGAAATAATTTACTATATATATGACAATCATGTATATAAGAAAATAAAAGTTATAAGAATAATACCTGGAGTTCCAGTACCAGCTGCTGCCGTATCCTGGACTGTAATATTGTAAACCCTCGCAGTAGATTTTGTTGGCTTGCTTGACGAAGTTGGTCCGGTGAATGCTAAAGTTCCGCTGCCAGTGCCCAGGTTCACACTACCTACCTCCACCCTCCTCTTCGGACAATCCTACACCCTGTGTTCTGTCGATCCGCATAGAAAACATCCACTATTCATCCTAGGATTGGGGCAATTGGGAGAGATATGACCCTCTTGCCCGCACTTATAACAAACAAACTTCCCCTTCAAACATTCCCCAGAGTGGTTCTTTCCACAATTCTTATACTGTACCGCTGGCTTCTTAACTCGCTCTTGTTTCACCTGCACACTTCCAAAACTGCTCACCTTCCTCTTGCTACTATCACCCCTATTCCCACTATTAATTTCTACCTTCCCAACTCCTTCGGTCTTACCCTTATTCTTTCTCTCCTTGTTGTAAAGGCACATGGCCTCACTTCCCTCCTCAGCTATGATCGCCTTCTCCATGAGTGCTGCAAATGTTGGGATCTACAACACTGCCACCTTATTGTAGAGCCAGAGTTTCAATCTAAGCTCAAACCTTCTAGCTTTCCTAGCCTTTGTATCGACTTGATGCGGGGCGAACCTAGCTAACTCATTAAATTTGGTGGCGTATTCTGACACTGTCATATTCTCCTGCTTCAATTCCAAAAATTTAACCTCCATCATCGCCTGCATACTATGTGAAAAATAATTTTCGAAAAACAAAGTTTTAAATCTATCCTATGTGACTACACCTTCTCCTACCCTTGCCTGATTTGCTTCCCACCAAAAGTTTGCCTCACCCTTCATCATGTAGGTGGAAAAAGCAGTCTTCTGCCCTTCATCTACCCTAGCTACCACAAATGCCTTTTCAATCTCTTTGACCCAAGTTTGGGCTTCAACAGGGTCAGTTGTACCTTTAAATTCTGGCGGTTCTACAGCCTTAAAGTCTTTAAAGTTAGCTAAGCGGTTGTCCAGCTGGTTCCCTACAGCTAGTATTCCTTGTTGCATAGCCTGAGCTATCATGTTCGCAAAGTTCTACATCGGGTCTGCTTGTTGTTTCCCTTCAACGTTATTGACAGATTCTTCTGCCCTTTGATTTCGAGTTCGACATCTTAGCGGCATTTATCTGATAAAATCATAAATTTAACTTACATTCTAAACCTTATCATATAAGTTTAATATTTCAAACTTGTTTCATTGCTCAAACATAGATTCATATTAATTTAACGAATATTTTACATAAGATAGCACATAATGCTTTAAACATCAACTATCCCTTTGTGACTACAAAAGTTGGGATTCGCTTCTACTACTTGCACAAAAGTTCTTAGAATATTACATTACACAGACATACTAAACACACATATTACATTAAATACACCTATATCATCGAACCTATACTACCTATTCGCTACACCTTATTTTTTTCTTGGACAGCTTTTCGCCCGATGGCCTTCTATCCCACAGATAAAACATGCTCCTGGTTTGTAGTCAGGACAATACAGAGTAGTATGTCCTTCATAACCGCAAAGGTAACAAATTCTTTTCCCTTTCTTCTTATCATATTTTCCTAAGTTATGGTCTTTTATCTTTCTTTTCCCCTTCTTGCTCGGAGTTGCACACGAAGTGTTGCTTGTGGCTCCCATTAGATCAATTTGGATTTTAAGCTTATCTTGTTCTTCCATTGTTTCTATTAACGCCTGATGCAACTGACTATTCAATAGCTTTTCTATCTCCCATAGTCTTTCTAGAGAAGAAACCTTGTTCCTCAAATCTTGCACCTCCGTTGATGCTTGATCAGCTTCAACTTTAGTGTCTAAATCACTATCGGTTAGCTCCACCATCTCCGGATCTTGTACTACATTTTCTACGATAACCATATCGTCTGAGTTGTTTTCATCGTGAGCTTCTACTTCAGCTATCGGCTTCGATATCAGCTCGGGTGTATGGGTTCGATCCTTCTTCATGCTATAAGCATATAACAAGCCTTTTCCACCAGACATCTACACATATAAATTATCCTGATTAACATATAGTATATACACACAGCAAATAAGACTTTTATATAAGTTATCTTTTATTTTGTTTGACGATGAATTTATTCAATTCACCTCTTTTTAAACTCTATATGAGTTATTTATATTTTCAACGTTTCCCTCTGTTCTAAGGTTATAGCCTAAGGTCTAGCCCACCTAAGGTTTTTAACCCTAAGCTCTGATACCATTCTGTGAAGCCCTCAAATCCAGGTACTTGAAACCCGAACTCGGTGCTTCACGATACCATTTCTATGAGCGAAATAATACTAATAATAATAACAATAATATAAAAGTCAACTTAATTTATATGATTATAAGAGTCTAGCTCCCAAGTACGCAACCTTTAATACATTCATTACAACCCATGATAGATAATTAATATCATACTTGTCTTAAAACTAATACATAAACTACCACAAATCTTATTTGGTTAGCTTTCCTTTTCCTTTGTTTCTGCATGAGCTCTCTAGTTCTTCACACTTCATTGAAAACATTTAAATTAAGTAAGGATGAGCATTTGAGTGCCCAGTAAGTAATAGCAGTTATATATATAAGCTGAAAGAATTTAAATGTTTTATTATACTATCCTTCTACAACGATTCAATAGTTGTGAAGTAATCTGTACCAATGATAATAATAACATAACAATCCTCTTTCAAATTTTTGAAACTACGTAATGACTATAAATAGGGTTAAATTGACATACTATGAACATTGTTTTTATTTTCGAAAAGGTTAAACAGAACTTCATCTATAAATCATCATAACTTACGGACACATGGGTGATCAGCCCGTTGTACCCAGTATTGATCAACACTACATGCAAGAACGAGGGTATCGTTCACTCTGTCCGCCTTGGGCGCATAAAAGTTTTCCCATGTAGGGATGTTCATACTTGTCTGGGTTCCAAATCAAAGGTTTTATCTTGTTAAATAATAATCTATAATTCAACATATATTTATATGGGTAATTGACAAAGGTGTATCAACATGTGATTAAATACAATGATTATCCAAGTGGGAACACTTGTATAACCATTTATAGAAATTAACGAACAGAATATAAATCTGAATTATCATATACTAACATGTTGATAATCAATGAGCGTATATAATATAAAGTTAATAATCTGTACATTAATAATATAATTTCATAAATATTCTTACTCATGTCCATTGCATAAAGAAAATGCAAAGGTAAGATACTTGCCTGATGCGCTGCTTACAATATGCAACTTAGTTTTATCGCTTATCTTACGACCTATCATTAATAAGATTGTTCGTTCGATTAGAACAATATACTATTAAACATAGCACTACTTATTGCAGTCAGCACATACCCTAATCACATTGGCATATGTTTAATAACCATTCACATATCTAATCAAATTATCTAAGTCTAGATCAATTTTTGAAACATGTCGGTGTACCGACAGCTTTATCGGGTAATGATCGAGTCTAAGACTCTATACTATAACTTAGTATCAGTCATATTATTTTTAAAAGACTTATAATAATTTTAAAACATTTCTTATAATTTATCATGAATTTTTAAACCTCGGAATCATTATTAAATGATTTAAATACTAAACAATTCTATTATCATTAATATTTAATTAATATTAAACTATTAATAAAATCATTGCTAAAATATTAAAGTTATTTATAATAACTAAGAATATTTTTAAAGTATTTATATTACCCTTAAATGATTTTTAAAACATTTAAAATCATTTTTAAATAATTATCATTAATATTAAAGTATTAATGTTTCTGTTATCAAAATATTAAAAGCCATTAAGTATAACTTAAAATATTTTTAATTCATTTATATCCTTTTTAAATAATTTTTAAATTAATAAAATCATTTTAAACTATTTATTTAATATAATTATTAAATAAATTTAATATCATTTAGTATTAAATTAATATCATTAATATTAAATTATTAATGAAATTATTCTTTAAATATTAAAAGTTATATTTTATAACTTAAAATATCTTTAAACACTTTATTTACATTTAAAATGATTTTTATAATATTAAAATTATTTTTAAACTAATTTATTTAATATAATTATTAAATAACCTTAATATCATTAATAATAATTAATTAATGAAATTTATCGTTACATATTGAAAGTTTTATTTTATAACTTAAAATATCTTTAAATACCTTATTATTATTTAAAATAATTTTTAATATATTAAAATCATTTTTAATCAATTTATTTAATTCATTTAGTAAATAACTTAATTATCATTAATATTAATTTATTAATGAAAATTATCACATAATATTAAAAGTCATTAAAAATAACTTAAAATATTTTCTTATATCATAATATAATTTTAAATGATTTTTTAATTATTAAAATCATTTTTAAATAATTTATTTAATATTATAATTAAATAAATTAAATACTTTTAATATTTCCAAAATATTAAATATTTATGAAATATATTAAAATTAATTAAAAACTAATTTTTAGAATTTAAAATAATTTTTAATAATTTATTTGGTATTTTTAATAATTAAAAACTATTTTTTTCTATTTATTTAATTAAATTAATTAATTTCTAGAAAATAATATTTATTATCTGTCGCTAAAGTCCTTTAGCGACAGAAACCGTCGCCTTAAGTGTTCTTGAGCCCTCAAGAACATTCATAGGCAGTATACGAGATGCCTAGTTTGACTAATAATCGTGCATCGTGTATTGTGTTTTTAGGTTAGCTATTGATCAACTATTGTAGTGTTAATGCACGTCTACATGACCCAACAACAAAAATGATCATAACACATAATACAAGAGAGATCCGAGCCTCCAAAAATGTTATCAGGACTGTTCTTCATTTTCCGGGTTACCCAGAAATTAAGAACAGTTCGACCTGTCCCCTTTGGGCTTCCACAACTTGCTAATCTTGTATTCTTTTTGTGATAAGAACATTTCAGTGTGTAACCAACATGTATGACAAGAGATCTATCACATAAATGTATGACAATAACAACACAATCAACATGTATGCTCCGGTCAAACCATGTCAGTCGACATGTTCATATGTTTTCTGGGTTACCCAGAAAACAGAGAACATGATCGACTTACCAGGTTTGACCGTCCACTATGATTACTAAGTTTAATTATTAGGAAATGTTAAGGCATACATATATAGTATAGCCTACATACTACAACTTAGATACATAAACATTATCAGAACACCAATACACTGATAGATCAAGACGTTCAAAGATGTTGTCAGGCCGGTTCTGGGCTGTTTCTGGGTTACCCAGAAACGCCTGGTCATGGCCGGTCACCCACGTTTGACCTTGAATATCTTACTATCTAGACCAGAGCTAAGTCTGATTCTTATTCTAGATTAAAGACAACATAACAGACTACCAATAACAACTTAAAAACAACACAAACCATAAACGATCAAGGATCTGTGGCCACTGACATTCGTTGTCAGACCATAGAACCAAGTTTTTCCAGATTTTGCAAAAACTCAAATTCGAGCCTATAGATGTTATGGATCTAACATCTATCAACCCAGATCATCATTATACACTACTAACAACATATTCTAACACTCAAACATAACATCTAACAAC
Organism: Panax notoginseng; assembly: GCA_016801055.1. Taxonomy (NCBI): domain Eukaryota; kingdom Viridiplantae; phylum Streptophyta; class Magnoliopsida; order Apiales; family Araliaceae; genus Panax; species Panax notoginseng. The sequence continues at coordinate 115,428,459 of CM029016.1, forward strand.
TGAAATTTGGATAGATTTTTCAAGTAGGGTTTGATACCTTCTATGATTAATTTCTAATTTGTGGCTTCTGATTTGGTTATGGGATTTCGTGGGGCTTTGTTTGTGACTGAGATTCCTTGAGATTTTCGTGGGTTTGGGTTGTGAGAGAAGGCTTGGGTTTAATCAATTAATAAAAGGGTTTTGAAATTAAACACCATAATTGACCAATGATCATCAATACGTACATACAGTACATATTTATAGCACTAAAAAATCAAAATATAATTAATATTATATTATTATTCTCATACCTTGACAATAATCCAAAATTAGGGTTTGAATTCTATATCTGATTTATTCTTCACATTTAACCTTAATAATTAAGGTAAAAATATTTAACTTAATAATCTGTACTGAAATTCAAATAGTTGTTATAATTATTCAAAAAAATTATTCCATATATTATTTAAATAATATATTAACATATTTTCATAGAAAATAGTTAATAAAAACATTTCCACTGTAAAATTAATTATTATAAAAATATACTTTATAAAAATCAATAATTCTAAAATAACTTTATTTGTAAATATTTATGTAATAAATATATTTTTATTTGCCACATAATTACATATACACATTATCTTGTACAAATCCTCATCCTTAAATTAAAAAATAAAAAAATAAAAAAATTATACACAAAATTTCTGATTTATTTATATAGAAAATATCGGGTTGTTACAACTTCAATCTCAAAAACTAATAAGAACTAGGGTTTATGTTCTAATCTAATAAAGTGTATCTCTAATCTAATATATGTAATCTCCCTTTAGTTTATGTCTTACATCATGTATTTATAGATTACAAGTCCAATTTTTAGCTTAAGAACAAACCCAATCCAATTTGGAGTCTAAAAAAATGTCAAAATTCGCCCCAAAATGCGTCCAAGCCTCGCCAATCTCTTCCCCAGTGCCCCGACGCTGGGCATGGCGCTGGAACACTGCCCCGTAGCGCCCCGACGCTGGCCATAAGCCTTGTTTGGGCGCCCCGGCATTGGCCTCATTCTTGGAAATTTTCTACTCCGACGTCCTTTTGGAAAATGGCCATAACGTCTTCGTCCGAACTCCAATTTTGATGATTCAAGATGTTCCGGAAAGAGGAGATGTAGATCTGTAACTTTTCTTCTTTGAGTTTTTTGAAATAAGGTTCGGAGAAATACTCAAATTGGCTCTGAAGTGACTGATATGTAAATGCCAAGCCGAAAACGGTCATCTAGCCACCCCAAACGTCGATCCAATAAACTTTTGTTCCAACTCCTACAAAACTACATAAAACATGCATGAATGGACACAACACTTATAAACATCCAAAAGATTAAGCTCAAATGCACTCAATTATGGGTATAAAACTCACTCATCAAATACCCTCAAACTTAAACATTTGCTTGTCCTTAAGCAAAAACACAATTTAGAAAAATTCATCCTCTAGCAATGATCTACCCACACAATGAATAAATATTAATTCGCACAATGGCCTCAAAGGTTGCAACAAATGATAGCCCGCAGAAAATTTCAAAACAATGTCATGTCTAAAATTTTAACAACTTTCATTAGCTTCACATCTGCTCATGATCTTTTAAGTGTGTGTGTGCATCCATATGTTCAAACTAGTCATGATTTAGCTAAGATCAACCAACACTCATAAAAGATTTTACAAAATAACTCTCAAAACTTCTTATCACATCAATCACCGCTAAAATAGACAAAACACATTTTTTTTCTTAAGGATCAACCGGATATTTAACTTTTAAGCTCATATGAACCCTTCCCAAGTATTTCAAACATACATATTTTCTTTTCTCTATTTAGTGAGTGCGTTTTATGCTCCACCTCACTTTCCACTTTTCATTGAACGAGTGTGTTTTACGCTCCATCTCGTGCATGTGTTTATGGGGATTGCGTTTTATGCTCCATCTCGACCCACCACATGCTTCAATTATTCAACTCGGGAAGGTTCCAATATTTTTTTTTTCAAAAATACCCCAAGATTTCCCCCAAACTTATGTGAGTGCCTAATTTTCACTTCGAATGATGCTCAAATAAGATTTCTCAAGTTGCAATGGTATCTTTCATAAACATTTAGCCAAAAAAATGTCAATCCCAACTGGCTAAACAAATGGATGTGTAAAATTTTCAAAAATTTCGCAAGTAATTTGAAAACTAACTAATGAGTTAAAATATAGACTAACCATGCTAATAATTTCTCTAAGAGTTAATAATATCAACCACCCACTTATTATTGGCCAAAATAAAATTCCATTAAAACATTGCCCAAGTAAATACTAAACATGATAAATACCCCAAAACTTAAAACAGACATTATCCTCAGTGGCTAAGATAGGAAAAATTAAAAGAGAGGACTTCCCTGATATAATATAGCAATATTCCTCCTTGTCCGCTAAGTTTGGAGAATAGGTTAGGAACATCGAAATGAATTGGGCACCACACTTGAGTTGGACATGGCAAACCTGTAAAACCATGAAAGAAACAATTTTATTAAATCCTAAATAAATGCAAATTTAAAACTACTAATATAAAACCTAATAAAAACTAAGAATTAAAAATTAAACTTGGGTTGCCTCCCAATAAGCGCTTGTTTTATAGTCTTAGCCTGACTTCTTCAATTCTTTATCCATTTCCCCTACGAAAATTGAGGAACCCTCCATCCATCGAAAATATTGTAACTTTTGGTAGGTTCCCATTTGTAATGGCCATTGAATCTAAGTCACTTAGCATTCTCTTTTTAGATAGGATCCCCATTAAATACGACAAATAACTAGGTGCTTTCCCTATTGTGTCTGTGATCAGAGTGTGGCGTGGATTCTTGTCAAACACAACAGGTTCCTCTTCTATCTTCCCGTTTTTGTCCCACCATGGCTCTAAAGTTTTGCTAGCTCTCATGTCATAAAGAGCTTTGCCGACGACATGACTGCCAATTGGGCATGGTTTTATAAAATTACCTGGATTCTTGAACTTTGGTGGAGAAGGTACGTGGGTCACTATCAAAATTGGCTCATCTTCGTTGGTACTCAAAGTTAGATCTTGGCCAATCTCCTTTTCTTGGTCCCCAAGTCTCTCCTCTCTTTCAACATCTATAACATTTGGCACATCCGATTGCAGATTTGGTTCGGGCTCACCATTAGTCTCGGAATCCATGTCATAGGACCAAGTGTATTGAGGACAAATGTTTGAGGCATTGATTAGTTGTTCCTTTGTTGTGTTGTCCCTTTTATCTATGTCCTTGAGAGTTTCTTGCAATTCTTTTTCGCTAAGTAAAGTCACAACCTTACAATGCTCATCTCTACCCGATTTATCTTTGTATCACTAGGCAGTGTTCCATGTGGACGGTTATTCAACGCGTGTGCTATCTGCCCCAATTGATTTTCCAGATTCTTTATCGACGCACCTTGTCTTTTCATATTCAGCTCTACTTGATTCAATATTTTATCTTGTTCATCGTTCCTTTTTTCAGTAGTTCTAATGAATTTTTCCAAGGCTTCTTCCAAACTTGATTTCCTCTATGGTTGTTGTTGAGTCTGATTTTGAAATCCGGATGTGTTTTGCTGTCTAGGCGCTTGAGCTTGATTGTTACTCCAAGAAAATCCCGGATGATTTCTCCAACCCGAATTATACGCGTTTTGGTTTGGATATGGTTGGGTAGACGGACTATAGCTCCTTACGAACTGAGCTGATTCAGCATTTATGGCACATTGATCTGTAGCATGACTCCCAACACATAACTCACAAACCATAGCTACTTGCTGCGTGGATGGTGGACTCCATGTTTCCATTGGTCGAGTCATGTTTGCCATCCATCGACTTCGTTGGGCTGCGATAACCTCCAACGTCTTCGAATTTGCCTCAATTTGTACTGACTCTACAGAAAATGTATTAAGTCCATCAATCCTTGTTCCCCGTGGTTGAGTCATGTTCGTGTATGGCCATTGATACGTAAAGTCATCCATGGTACCTGAAAAGAAAGAAAAAAAATTGAAAGAGAATTAAAGAAAAAAAACGTTGAAATTAAAACTAATTTGATAAAAATTAATATTGGCAAAATTATTAAACTAATTCCTCGGCAACGGCGCCAAAAACTTGTTGGTCGATTTCGCAATCAATGAATACATGCAAGTATACACAGTCAACAAGTAATAAAGTGAAAGTAGAGTATCGTTCCCATGAGGAATTATTTAATAAAAATCACCAAATACTAATTCTTAACCAAACTAATTTTATTTAAACAATCTCAAATCGTGATTTTTCTAATTAAGAAAACTCAATTAACTAATTAAACTGAATTGCTTTATAAATGAATTCAAATAAATAAAGGTTAAGACTATAATATCCCCAATTATGAACTATAAACTAATTATCCAATTATCCCAATTATTATTCCTACTGAATTGTTAACAAGAATTCTCAAATGCTAAAAACCCTTTTTCAGGTGATCAATTGACTTTTATTTAATCCAGATTAATCTTGCTATATTCCTATGCAAAATAATTAAATTAAACTCATTCAATTCCAATTCCTTATATGTTACATACGGTGAACAGATATTTCCATTCCATTCACAAACCTAATTATTCGTCACGCAAATAACCAAGTCACATGTTATCATGCCTAGTTTTAACCCTAGAATTCCTCTTCGAATTCCTTCTAGAGTAACAAGGCAATTAATGATAAGATAATTAAACAATAAGCGCAAGACAAGATAAACAATTCATCTTGACATAAATAATTGGAATAAATCAAATAACTAATTTATAGACATAAAAAGTTCAATTGTAATCTTAATAAAAGAGTTAGTTCATAATTAATGAATTGAAACCAAGAATCCACAACTGAATAGACATTAAAGATAAAAGTATGATAAGAGAAGAGAATAGAATCTGTTGTCAGCAAATCTGATGCTCCCCTCTTGCTCCTACTCTTGATCTTCAATGATCTCCAAGTTGCTTCAATCTCCAAAACTAATAAGAACTAGGGTATATGTTCTAATCTAATGAAGTGCATCTCTAATCTAATCTATGTAATCTCCCTTTATTTAATGTCTTACATCATGTATTTATAGGTTACAAGTCCAATTTTTAGCTTAGGAACAAACCCAATCTAATTTAGAGTCTAAAAAAGTGTCAAAATTAGCCACAAAACGCGTCCAAGCCTCACCAATCTCTTCACCAGCGCCCTGGTGCTTGGCATGGCACTGGAACACTGCCCCCTAGCGCCCTGGAGCTAGGCATAAGCCTTGTTTGGGCGCTTCGGCGCTGACCTCATTCTTGGAAATTTTCTGCTTCGACGTCCTTTGGGAAAATGGCCATAACATCTTCGTCCGAACTATGATTTCGATGATTCAAGATGTTTCGAAAAGATGAGATGTAGATCTACAACTTTCATTCTTTGAGTTTTTCGAAATAAGGTCCGGAGCAATACTCAAATTAGCTCTGAAGTGACTGCTATGTAAATGCTAAGCCGAAAACGCGCATCTAGCAACCCCAAATGCCGATCCAAGTAACTTTTGTTCCAATTCCTACAAAACAACATAAAATATGCATGAACAGACACAAACACTTAAAAATATCCAAAAGATTAAGCTCAAATGCACTCAATTATGGGTATAAAACTCACTCATCACCCATCAATAAACTTGGCTTTCCAATATTCATTGTTGGCATCTGGTCTTTGCATAACTTTCATTAAAAAGACATCTTTATACCATCTAAAATGGGTTAAAGATGGGCAACGAAGATTCTGTAAGAGTTCTCTACTCCAATCATTATCTATAAGTTTTGGTCCAACAAAATGATGAATGACTACTTGAACTAAGGTGTAACAAGCATCTTCTCTTTTTTTTTTCAAGTTAATAGGATCAGTTTCATTCTTATAGGATTGAAGAATTTTAGTTCTTTATTTTTCAGTAAGCGCATTATCCCACCGTCCTTTAAGAATGCCGATAAATCCATTTACTAAGAAATGACAGATCTGATGGTCTGTATTATCATCCTGTTTACAAACTGTTGCATACATCGTGATATGATGAATTATGTCATAAATTTGATATTCTGTCTTTCCATTAATATTCCATTCATAAATGGTTTTATCATGGTAAGATTTTTGAGAATGAAGAAAGTCCTCTTCATACAGAATATCCTAGGGAGTAAGTCTGGGGTAATAATACCTACCAAGTCTAGATAAAGCCATACGATATAAAGGTTTCTAACTGTAAGTGATTTTATTAATATTTTGCATTTTCTGAAAATTATTTTGGATTTCCAAAATATGAATAGGGGAAATAGCATCAGATTCTTCTTCATCGTCGATATTATCATTACTAGTATGTGAAGAGGGTTGGCAAGACATCATGTTAATCTAAGATGTAGATGCAGCTGTAATTTTTAAATCTTGTATTTTATTTAAAAGATTATCAATAAACTCATCATCAAATTTAGCAAATTTCATCCTAAAATTACTGACTTCGAAAGGCGGTTTAATGGTTACAGTTTGAAGATCAAGCTTTTGAGGAATAATTGAGGAATAACTTGACAACTATTATTAATATGATTAATTTGTTCTTCTATCCTGGTTAACTATTTTCCTACAGTTTGAAGGAATAAACTAGTATAATTATTCTGTTTAGATAATGGTAAAATATCTTTTATTTTTACCTCTTCATGTTAACGGGGTGTTTCAGATATATAAACATATGGATTGATAACTAAAGGTTTTAAATTTTCATTTCCTAAGCTAAGTTCAAGAGACTGAGGAGGCAGATGAATAGATTGGATTATACTACCACTTCTGGTAATCCAGTCCTTTTTAATTCATGTTAACACATTCAGTTGACTTTCAGTGTAAAATTATGACTTTGAAACAAAATCAAAATACCATTTCATAAATGACAAAATACTTTGGTTCTTATTCAGATAAGCATAATAATTAGCTTTAATTTCTGCAAATTTATCAGTATCATGATTTTAAAAATACCAATTTCTAAAGTTCTGGTATTTATCCTGCATGAACTCCTGTTTTAAGCACAGACGAATTTTACTATTAGGAGAAAAATCCATTTAACATTAAAATTTCATATCACTAGCAGTTGGACTATAAGGTCTTCTGTTTTGAGGAACATTTGTTTCATAAATACCATGAGGTATTTGATTTTCAGAAATATGTATTCCTTTTATTAAGTCTTCATTTTTAACAAACTCATTACTAGATTTTTTAGACTCTTGATAAACAGATTCTAAAAGATCAGACAGAGATTGTCTAGATAATTCAGGAAAATCAATATTATAAGAGATATTATTAATAGATCGACTTCGGGTAAAAGGTCTGTGGAATTTAAAATAAATATTTTCATTACTGGTTTAGGCAACATCCTTAATGGATTGTCTAATTATAGGCCTAGTAGGAACGACGTTAGTAACTTGCCATTGTTTCGAAAAAGTTATTTCTTCCTAAGGGATCATTCTGGGAATAGCCACTTGACTACTAAAAAGATTAGTGTCTATAAGGACAATATGCCCTTATTGGCTTTGTTTTCGGATATAAGGGTTTAAAGCAGTTAAAACTTTAAGATGAATACAAAATAATATGGCAAAAGGAGGAGATCCTGATAGATACTCATAACCATGAGATATAATTCTAATTTCTAAAACTTTTGACAAATTATTATCAGTTAAAGCAACACTGAAATTCGGATAAATATTGAAATATATTGGTCCATGAGCAAGGCTTGTTCTAATAGCACCCATAAGAGAGGCTTTCTAGTTAAGACACCTACCATCTCTAAGTGTGCACTGAATACTGGTATTTTGGCCAAGCAAAGTCAATGGTTTAAAAACTACTTGGACAAACCCTATATGGACATATTTATATTTTTTTTAAAAAAGATATAAATCTTTAACATGCAATAAATATAAAATTTCATCATTATTCTGTAAAGGAACAACATTTTCAAAGGTTTTAATAATTCTTTTACTGATAAAATCAAAGGTTCTAATTTTATAAATTGTTTCTAGTTTGATTTTAGGAATGGTCCATTTATCTAAGGCTTCCTTAACATCCTGATAGGCAATAAGTTCAGTTGCTTCTAAAGTAGAAGCTGAGGCATTAGCTACAGTTGTCACATATGAGGTTGAAGAATCAATCATTTTTTAAAGTGATCATATATCCATAATTTATAAGTAATATATTCTTCAGTATGACAATAAACTAAACATTTCTTTGATACCAAGGGAGGCAGGATCGGGGGAGTTTCATTGATAAAGCACGTATGTCAATGATTTACAAAGGATAAAAGCAACAACGCCATAACGCCACAACACGGCTAAAGGCAAAGTCCTAAACGCGACTTGGGTGACGTTCCACTTAATCAATTTTTAACCCCATACTGTCTTATTTAATAAAATGGCATGAATATTTTAAAGGAGTATTAAATATATACTAACATATAAATTATCACATATATGATTTCATAAGATTACTGTTGATTTTGGGGTCTACCCAAAACTATAGCCGACATATTTCTTCCTATATAGCTTCTTTAGTTAAAACAATTAACCGTTCTAATTCATTAAACCACTCTAAGAAATAAGAATGATTATGGTTGTCTTTAGCAGTTTGATATGTTATTTTATAACGATTACTGTTTTCATTATGATAATCTAAAAGCTCAAGTAAGGAAACATAATAATTAACTGAGGCAATAATTAAAACTTACAGAAGAGCTATGCAGATCTTCAAACTTCAAACTTATATATATATATATATATATATATAGATTACAGGAGAGAGAGAGAGAGAGAGAGTACAGAGGAAAAATGCAAAGAAAATTTCTGCCTCAACATGGGTGAGGGCTCCCAATTTATACAAGAAAGAAGATAAGTAAGGACTGAAGTGTGTCCTAGTAAGTGGAGTCGTAAGGCAATCCTTATCTTTCTTCTTTAACTCTCAACCGTAGGAAGTTGATAGGCGTGAAACAGATTGTCGGTTGAGTGGAGCATTATTGAGGACATCTGGTGTCTTTCTCTAAAAATTGAGAGCAACTGGCTTCTCTTTTCTGATGGTGGAGGCACTGTGGTTGTCCTTTTCTGATTATTGGGAATCTTTTTTGTAGTGGAGAATAACTTTATGCTTTTCCTTTTCCTTTTTTGTCTTGCTCCATCTTTTCAGAAATCATGGAGGTAAGACAATCCCAGAAATCTCCCATAGTGGGTTCCGGTTCTTGACTTTCTCGAGCTAAGACGCTGAACTCATTGTCATCCTGTTCAGATCCTTCGTTATTGCTAACAGTTTTCATGGAACAATCATCTTGGACTAAGGATTGTAAAAATTGAGTTTTCTTATAATCCATAGTTTTAACTATCAATTCAATTTCAGTTAGATTAGGAAATTTCTGCTTTAAATCTGCTTGAATCTTGACACAAGTACGAACTGGTGCTAGTGCTAGAAGGCTTTGAGGGTTGACATCAAGACAGACCCGAGTATGATTCTTTAAGGTCTTGAGAAGTTCTGGTAGTATAGGATTTAGTCCTTTATCCCACCATTTGGTAAAAAATACGCTTTTAAGGCGAGGAATCTTATTTTGATAGTCACATTGAAAATCCCCTTTCTAGATCCAAGGGATTCCAAAACGGATAATGAAATGGGCAAGTAATTTAAGCATAGAGAATTCTTTTTTTTTACTGGTATATGAGCATAAGCAACTTGCCACTCCTTGAATGTTGTTTGGACTAATTCTGGTAAAGTTTCAATAGTAATACCGAATTTATCCCACCAAATAAAAAACCAGTTGGGAATTTCATTTTTAAGAACATCGAGACATATACGGATAAACCAAGTATGGTTATGGATAGGGTTCTGGTAATAAAATACCTGCATAAATGAATCAATATAATCCCAATAGCTATATTTTGTTTCTGTGTGGCTAGTCTCAATAGTTCGGGTAGTATGGGGATTAATACCCCAATTAGCAAGAGGTATGATGCTCTTGATAGTTGTTTTACTGCATTGGAATGGGCTGGTTGGCTTAGTAGGATCATGAAGCGTATGCTTAATGTCCATTGATGCTATTTCGATGATAATATATTCATAAACATATCAATACTGGTTGAAATGGGGAGGAAATTGTCGAGTCGTTAAATAACACCTCTTGATTTCCCATGGATCTTTCATCCATTTTTCATCATTTTGGTCAATGATCAATATTGTTCCTCCCACGTATTTATTTAGAATGTACTATTTTGGTAATAGAAGAACATCATTTACTGTAGGTTGGCTAGAAGAAGCTGAAGAATTACTGGATTAAGTATTCAAACTAGGAAATTCTGCATAATACAGATTAGCTCCGCCTCGGACTCATTGGCCGCGGCCACGACCTCTACTGGTCATTCCTGCAAATATTCTAGGGTTAGAAAATCCAGTAAATAATTATATTTTCCTTTGATATATTCAATATCAAAGTCAAATACGGATAAAGTACTTTGCCAAGTAGCAAATATCTGTTTAGATGCTAAATTTTGAACATCTTTTTTAAATAATTGTTTAGCATCTGAACAATCAACTCGGATTAAAAAGTGTTGATTCAAAAGATCATCCTGAAATTTTAAAACGCATTTAACAATTGAAAGGCATTCCTTCTTTATTATGGGATAATTTAAAGAAGGTCCTTTCTAGACTCCTGAAGTAAAACAGATAAGATCCTCATTTTTACTGTTAGAATTAAATTGCTTAAGAATTCCACCATATCTTGTATTGGAAGCATCAGTTTGAATGATCTTTTTCCATTCAGGATTAAGTAGAGATAAACAAGGAAGCTGTTTTACCCTAGTTTTGATCTTTTTTATTGCATCAGTATGCTCAATAGTCTAAGGTAAAGGATTTTTACGTAACCGAGTATACAGAATAGGAGCATCCTGGGAAAGATTCGGGTAATAATCTCGAATATAATTAAGGCTGCCTAAAAACCTTTGCAGTTGATTAATATCCTTAATTTCATCTAGAAATTTAGATGCAAATTCAATACATCTATCGATACGAATAATAGTTCCATTGGAAATATTTTGTCCAAGAAATCTGATTTTAGTTTGAAAAAGTTTCATCTTAGGGGCAGAAACTACCAAACCATTTTTTATGATAACATTTTTAAAAATATTTAAATGTTTAATATGATGGTCGATAGATGAATAGAAAATTAAGACATCATCAATATAACAAATAATAAATTAAGTAAAAGGATTAAAAAAATCATTCATGATATGCTGAAATTTTGAAGGTCCATTTTTTACACCAAATGGAAGAACATTCGATTCATAATGGCCAAAGGGTACTGTAAAAGCAGTTTTATAAATATCTTGTTCTCTAATTTGTATTTACCAAAATCCTGATTTCATGTCAAACTTAGAGAAAATAATGGCATCATGAAGTCTGTCAAGAAGGTCCTTCTTATTCGGAATTGGATATCTAATCCACTGAAGGGCTTCATTAAGCGGTTTATAATTGATAACGAGTCTAGGAGTTCCTCGTTCAATTTCTGAATTTTTATTAACATAGAAGGTTGTACAACTCCAGGGAGAAGTACTAGGCTTTATTAATTTTTTCTATTTAAGAGACTCAATTTAAGTTTTGCAAAGAAGCAAATATACCTTTTTCATCCGGCTGGGTCGAGACTTAGTAGGAATGTTTTTCTCATTAAAATTAGGGATATAAGAAAGAGAAATAATATGTTTCTTCCTATTCTAGAAAGCATTAGGGACATCACTTCAGATTTCAACTTGAAAAGTTTTGTGAATTAGCTTTATTTTTTCCTATAAAGAATGTTGTAAAATTCAGTGCTCTGCAGTAAGAAATTTTATTTCTTTTTGGATAAAATTTATATGTTTTTCTTTAGAATAAATCATGTGTTTAACTTGATTTAATTCTTTAGTATAAGGTTCTATTATAAATTCAAACACAATATGCATGTTGTTAAGAGTAGTACGAATTCCCAAAGTATCAATTTTTGAAATAGGCATTAAAAGACACAACAAAGGGGTGCCCAAAATGATACTTTGATTCATATTTCGGATAAGAATAAAAGAAGTGGGTAAACATAAACCTTGATTATAAATTAAGGCTTCAGGAATCTTATATTTAATATTCATGGTATTTCCACTTGCACTAGTCAAAGATTGAGTGATTTTCTGGAAGTATTTAGTAGGAATTAATCCTTCTTGGATACAGTTCATGTCAGCACCACTATTTACAAGGGCAATGGCATCTTTAATGATAAAATCCGGTTTGATAACAAAAGTAATTCTGATATACCAATTTTGAAATACTACTTGGTTCATAAGTATCAGATATTGTTTGGAAGATTCTGGTTTATCAGAAAATTTAGATTTAGAGGATTCTATATTATTACCTTGTTTATGATTTAACTGTTATTTAATATTATTTAAATCTTGAAAAATAATAATATTAGTATTTTGTAATTGTTTTATTTCAGATTTTAAAATATTTATTTCACTTTTAAGATCCTGGATCGTAGTAGGCTTTTCAGTGGTAGAAATATTTTGCATTCGTTTCATAACTTTCCTCATGCTATATTGTTCAATGGGAAGTATTTCTTCTATTTTTTGATTTTTATAACAGATTTCCAGAAATTTTAATTTAATCTCTGGATCTTTAATTTGATCAGCTAAGTTGAGAAGAGATTTCTGAGTGTCAGTTAAGACATTGATACTGGGTCCTCCAATATCTAAACCATTCATTTCGACAATAGCTTTCCAATAGTCAGCTTCCGTAGTTGTATTACAGTTATTAATTGTACAGGTTTGACATTGTTAGTTACCAGAATCATTGTCAGATTCAGAATAGATTTCAGTTAAATCATCATCTGAACTTGATTCTGAATTACTGCTAGATAAACAATTAAGAATTTGTTGATGAATGTCCTCATTAAGGGACATTTCATTAAGTTTCTATTTTATTTTTTATTTGCATTTATTAGAAAAGTGTCCTGTTTAACCACATATACAACATTGAATTTTAGATTTATCTTTTTTACTAATGTTCTTCTTCTTCTTAGTAGATTTTTTAAGGGTTTTGTTTTTAGAGGATTTTTTAGAAGATCGTCTTCGGTAAGGTTTGGGGGGCTTAGAACTCTCCTACTTTTTAGCCTTATGGGGATACTGTAATTTTGTGTCATAAGAGAATTTATCACAAAATTATCCCTATCTCATGTCTTTTGGTGAGATTCTATTTTTTCATTAATTGTTGAAGTTTCACATCATTGCATAATGATAACCCTTCTTGAATAATTACTGAAATAAGATGGCCATAAGAATACTGGTCATAAGGAATACTCATATGGTCATGTTTATCTGTCTTAATTTTTTACGGACTTTTTCAGTAAAGAAAGTAGGAATCCCATCAATAAACTTGGCTTTCCAATGTTCACTAAGTAGGTTTGACCATACATAACTCAGTGTTCTTGAGGTGTTCTTGAGCTGCCCAGATAATCATGTCCGTGAGCGAGTGACCACGTTTGACCATACATAACTCAGTGTGTAATGTGATTCTGGACCAACTAAGCATTCGATCGTGTAGGACAAATGCAAGACTACAATATCCAACAATAAACAGGTTCATATAACACATAACAAAAGAGATCTGAGCCATCAAAGTAGCTGTCAGAGGTTGTTCTTCATTTCTGGGTTACCCATAAATGAAGAACAGTTCATGTAGCCTACTTTGGGCTTCCACAACTTGTGATATAAGTGTTATTTTTGCGATCTAAAAGTTCCAGCTTGTAGACAACATGTGATACTACAAATCCATTACAAAACATCACCATATCAACAGCAAAGAAAGCATATTTGATCCGGTCAAAGTCTGTTAGAGATCATGATCATCTGTTTTCTGGGTTACCCAGAAAACTGAGTTCCTGATCGTCTGACCTCTTTCGACCAACTACCAAAACCAGTACATGAATTATCTATAGGTTCTAAAAGCATGGATCAAGAGTTAAACTGACATACTATAATATGGTCTTAACAACAACCTCAAAACATCAAAAACCTGACAGATCTAGTCGATTGAAGATGTTGTCAGACGCTGTTCGTGGCTTTCTGGGCTCCACGGAAAAGGCCCAGTCAATGCTTGTCAACGACATTTGATCGCTAATAACTACCAACCTAGACATCAACTAGCTCTGATTCTTTTCGCAGATTAAAGACCACATTACAAACTACACATAACAACTTAAAAATAACAAAAATTGAAAACGACCAAAGATCTGTGGCCACTGACATTCGTTGTCAGACCATAGTTTGAACTTTTTCCAGATTTGGCAAATCTTCAAATCTGAGCCTCTAGATGTTATGGATCTAACATCTAGCAACCCAGATCACTTAACTAGACCCCATACAACATCTTTAACACAAAAACGTAACATCAAACAGAGGATCAAAGTCAGATTTTTTTAAGATTAGGGTTCTACCTCTTTTGTTCAAATCCTTGATTTTGGCTTCTGATTTGTTAGTGAATTTCGTGAGGCTTATATTTGGGACTGATCTAGTTTAATATTTTGGATGTATGAGGCTTGAGAGAGTTAGCTTGAGTGTTGTGCACAAAATGGCTAACAAATGAATTTCTCTCTCTCCAAATCTATATATAGAAGTCTTGGATTCATGAATGGCTGATCTAGAGGCTGATGTGCTGGCATTTTGAAGTCAATGGAGTTGTTAGAGTTGTTGAGCAACTAATGTTTTAACTAATTCTACAAGCAAGCTATTAAAGAATGCTCAAAAGGGTATTTTGGTCCATAGCCTTGCAAATTTAAAGGCAAATCATGTAATCTTGACAAACCTTTAGGGTTAGTACATAGCATCTGTAGGATTTCCAATTAGGGTTTGAAAAAAAAATTAAATAAATTTTAATTTCTAAAAATTTGAAATTAGAGTTGCCTAATTATGATTAATTTTCTAATTATTTTGTACAGGAACATTAGGATTTCATATCACTAATTATGATTAACATTACTAAGTAATCAATTAGGATTTATACTTTTGGTAATTAGGGTTACCCAATTAAAGTTAGGGTTTCCAATTACTAAATTAGGATTCTAGTTTAGTAATTAGGGTTTCCATAATTAACAATTGTAATACTAATATTTGTTAATTAATCACATTAACACAATTACAAACAATCTCGAACTCTAATTTGAGTTTCAAATTAGGGTTTCTCATTTCAGAAATTAGGGTTTTTAAAATATTAATTAGGGTTACTAATTTTAGGATTAGGGTTTCTAGCTAATTAGGATTTTCAAAATTAATAAGGGTTTTCCTAATTAACATAGAATTCTATATAACACAACATAAATCATATAACACAACATAAATCATATAACACATTTATATAACAGTCTTAAACTCACAATTGATTTTTAAATTAGGGTTTCCCGCCAGTAAAACTAAGGTTTTGACATTAAACACCATAATTAACCAACCATCATCAATACGTACATACAATACATATTTATAGTACTAAAAAATTAAAATATAATTAATATTATATTATTATTCTCATTCCTTGATAAAAATCTAAAATTGGGGTTTGGATTCCATATCTGATTTATTCTTCCATATTTAACCTTAACAATTAAGGTAAAATAATGAACTTAATAATCTGTACTAAAATTTATATAATAAAATAATTGTTATAATTATTCTTAAAAATTACTCTATATATTATTTAAATAATATATGATTATATTTTTATGGAAAATAATTAATAAAAACCTTTCTACCATATTAATTATTATAAGAATATACTTAATAATAATCAATAATTCTAAAATAAAATTATTTGTAAATATTCATGTAATAAATATATTACATAAATACATATACACAATATCTTGTACAAATCCTCATCCTTAAAATAAAATAAAAATTTATACGCAAAATTTTTGATTTAATTATATAGAAAATATCGGGTTGTCACAGAGTTCCATATGAGCTTAACAGAACAAGTCTCAATGATAGTGAGACTACGAAGGTGGAAGTGAAGCAGCTTTGAAGAAGGACCTGAACAGACTAATGCTTCACTCAACAAAGATGAGAATGCCACTTCAATTGGCATCTAAGCTGAGAGCCGAGAAGGACAAGAAGATAGAATTTAGAAGAGTGGTTGTGCATAAGGAAGATTCAGAGAGCCACTCTACGAATCACCATGGACCTAAAGCTGAACCAGAGCAAGTGAAGAACCATGCCTGCCAACAAGTCAAGAAGGGTTCAGGAGATGGTAATGGTGCACAACTGACATCATATGAGGATGAGCTGAAGAGAATGAAGATCAACTGCACTAAAGAAGATGTGGTCCAGACTCAAAGCAAAATTAAATACAAAAGATGTTCAAGCTTAAAGACATCTTAGCAGCTCAGCATCAACAACAACAACAAACATCAACAACAAGAAGCCAGGGCCTGAGGGGTCCTTATCCGGAGGGACTAAACAAAGTTCTAAGCCTGTTGGGCTTGAAGAGTTCCTAGGGAACTAGAGAATTTCCAAGGCTGCTGGCCTTGAAGGAATCTTAGTGATTCAGGGTGCTGCCCTTCCTTAGTGGAAATCTTGCTAGTTGAAAGCATAAGAGTGGATTAGGAGCTTGAGTCTCTGAACCACTTAAAATCCCTTATGTCTTTTACTTTATGTCATTTACATTATGTACTTAACTGCTATAACTGATATGTATGTATTAACTGCTTACCACTGAACTAACTCTAAGAACAATGTATGTATAATTATGAATATATCAATGAAGGGGATCTTTTACTTATTCCGCTGTGCTTGAAAAGATTCTTATCTTTGTCATATGCTAATTTATTAGCAATACAAAATAAACGAAAAAAGTATATGAAATTAAAAGGATCTATTCAACCCCCCCTTCTAGATCTATTGTGTGCCTACTAGGAACTAACAATTGGTATCAGAGTAGGTTCTCATGCTAAATTCAAAAGCTAATCGCTTTGAGTATGATCCTAGGCACAAATATTGTTCTAAACTTAGTTTAGTAGTAAGTCACTTATTATATGCAGATGAGCTCACACGTTAGAAATATTGTATACAGGAAAATGTGTATACACACATGAAGTTGCTCAGATTGGTTCATGTTCTTGATTGTCATATCAATTAGACCAATCCTTGCTTGTGGTCAATCTTGTAGTCTGAAGACCAGGCTAGGAAGCTCAAGAGACATCAACAAAAAAGAGTCTAACATCCACCAGTCTGAAAGATGAAAAGGCCATATATGCTAAGAAATGCTTATCCAGAGAAGAAAGACGAACTTCTCAACCATGTATTTGGCCAACCAGCAGCTGGATGTGAACCCTGTGAACTCAAGGATGTCAAAGAACTAAAGATGCTGAGATTCTCTTAGTTGGCATCTTCAAGACCACGACTGATTGATTGAAGGTCAATTGGAGCAACAAGCTGTCAGGAGCAAATGAGGAACTATGCACATTAATGCCTAACCTCAGTATATCTAAGGTAAATGACTATTAAGAAACTGACAGTAGAAAGGTACGGTTCCTCTCTAATATAAATGTGTACATCATGTTGCACCTCCTTATGAACTATAACAGTATTCCTTCAAGGAATCATAATCTACCTAAAAAGGTGAAGAGAGAAAGTACACTGAAGTTGGGAACTCAAATGCTTACAAACTTTCTCTCCATCCAAGTTTTAGGTTGAAGATGACATCTTGAATGGGTCATAAGAATATCAAAGGTTAAATTAATCTTATGTGGAGTAATCTTTGCTAATGGGTTAGTATGTTTGTACAAACCTATGTTCTAAGTTTTTGATAACACACATAGTATGATCAGTTCTACAAGGGTATCTTGAAGATTCGTAGAAACTGATCACCTCCATGAATTAACCAGATACACATAAGTAATAGTCTTAATTTTCACTCTGTGAACATTCAAACTCTGTGAACATAACCAAGCAAATGATGAAACCATCAAAGGAAAAGAGTGTTTTATTAAAATTACAAATCATACACACACTCATCATCATGCATCTTAAGATGTCATATCTAAGTTGGATACATGCATAAATATTTCTGCTGATGAGCAATATGATGTTTATCCAAATATATGAGGAATAGGGATTTTGAAACTAACTTGGCAGGACCCATTTAATTATGGGTACCAAAATAGAAATATATCTAACCTGCAGGTACTTGGTCTATATGACCACATTAAGGAATGTTGAAGTAGAAGACTTCAGTCACGAAAGATTCAACCAGCAGAAGGCTTAAGACTGATCAGAAAATGATTCTGATAAAATTCCTATATGTCAAAGCCTGTCCTTGAAGACCCGCTGAGCTAACCTGAATGAAGCTTACATGGCTGCTAATTTGTATATGGAAGCAGGCCATTTAACCAAAGATGAAAAGGGTCTTATATGCTCAATCATGCAAAGTATGTCATATGAGAAGAATCCTCAAGGAAGCTCACATCAGAGGATCATCGAGCATCAGTAATGAGGAACTCGTTACGGGAGCAGAACTCCACAATCATAAACTATCAAAGAAGACTACGTTCGTAGAGCTGTCAAATGATCGTAGAATGATCAGCCCTGAAGATATCCATCTCTATGATCCAAGAAGATTTAATTGAGAATGATGATTCTAGTCAGAAGGAGATACAAAAGGTTGCCTTCTAATGCACATGAAGAAAAGGAAATCACACCTCACTGTGAAGACAGTGTCAACTATGGGGGAAGCAGTGAAATGTTAAGGAATAACAACACTAATATATACTATGAAACAATGTACCAGCTATAAAGTCCCAAAACTTTGTGGCTGATGAGCCAAATGAAGATCCATAGTCAGTAGGAATGTATAAAAACGTACTACTGATAACCTATCAGCCACCCTACTCAAAATCGTGGAGTGCCTACGATCAAACATCTGATCGTAGTGTAAGAACATGAGGACACCATGATTACAGCCAATGTAAATGTCTAAAGTTGATAGAGGAACTCCCCAGCTAAAAAGGTCAAATGAGATATCAGTACAAATCACTTTTAAAGTATTTTATCTAGAAAGCGGCTCAGGGACAAACCTGACCCCTATCTCACTCTAAGAGGTTGGCCCTTCCTGAGCTACCTTAACCTAGAAGTAATGCTTAGCAAAGTTCATCTCAAGGACCAAGACAGTCAACGATCGTAGAGTAGAGGATGAAGAAAACTCAACGATCGTGGTACAACCTCAACTATCGTAGAAGCAGACTCGACAATCACAGCCTTATCAGAAGATACACTAGCTTATGAGGAGCTTTAAAGAACTAAACAAATGCTCAACTATTCAGATCATGAGAAGACAAGATTGAATACTGGTTGGAAAGATGTCCTGAAGATTAATCTCAGAAGCAGAGTCCCCAAACTTTCATAAAGTACTTCAGTTGTTAAACTATGCAGTTTCAAGATGAGGATCAGTGACAAAACCATCCACTGCAGCATCTTTCAGAACAAGATCGTTGAGTCAACAAAGGAAAATGTAGAGTCTATAGCTGCCTCACCAAGCTACTCTACGAACCAAAATGGTCAACGGTCAATCCACGTCATTGGCGCATATTCTTTTAAAAAAGGAGCTTTAAACTGAAAAGTTAATGGGGAGTTACAACTCATTACTGGGCATCGTGCAACCAATGGCTGGTTGACACATCACAGATTATGCAGAGTCATAAGGAACTGCCATAAAGACAAATTTAAAATCTATAAACAGTTATCAGAAACTATCGAACCTCTCTCCCTCCCATATTCAATCCCTAGAATCCTCTTCAAAGCCTATGTCCATTAACCCTCTAGAGCTTCGCCCAAATCACATTCAACTATCTCTCACAAAACTCCCAAAATCAAATACTCATATTCTTTGAACTCTTCAAATGGAAGATTGGCGAGTAATCACTGGCATTCAGCTTGGAACCAAGACGTTTGAGAGATCTGAAAAGATGTTCAAAGATATTCTTTAATTTGTGAAGAAAGCTAGATTCTCATAATGTCTTGAGGCAAGCACTCGAGTATATGCTGAACTAGTTAAGGAGTTTTACTCAAATGCATCCATAAATTCCGGAACCCTTTCTACTAAGGTCAAGGGTCAGTCTCTAAAGCTGAAATTATCTGATATCAATCAATGCTTAGGTTTTCCTGACCTAGTACTGAAAAGCCTTAATGAGATCGACAATGAATAAGCGAAGAAGATTATGGGATACCAAAGGAACCCTAGTCTGGAGGACATGAAGAAAAAGGAGTTTCTTGAAGAATTCGAGTTTTTTGCTGAGATAATGGGCAAATGTATACTATGCAAGGATACTGCACATGACACTGTGCTTGATCAACAACTGAAGATTATATCTGCAATAGTTCTGAAGAAGCAAGTAAACTTTGGAGTTATCTTGTTCGATCAAATCTCCAAATGGGTGGAAAAGGCTGAGATGAAGAAGGCTACAGATAGACCCCTGACTAAGGTCTTTCATGGAAGACTACTGAGTATTGTGATAAAGAAGAAGCTGGGAAGCAGGATCAAGGATGATGAAGGAGAACCACTGAACGTCTATAAAGTTATGTCTCCACAGCTGTTTGTAAAGTGGAAGAAAAATCTAAAGGAAAATAGGAGGCTAATAACAACTAGGAGCAGCATCAAGGTCTCTGCAAAGAAGAGAAAGGCGAAAGAGGTGGAAAGCCTTGAATCTGGTGACTTTGTACCAATAGCAGCCACACCAGCAAGAAAGAAATCCAAATGTGTGAAGAAAACAGAGGCTCCACCAAGAATTCTCTCCACTGACACCAAAGAAGCAGAAGAAGAAGGTGTCTCAACTGCAGAAACCACAAAGAGAAGAAGTAACAGATTACTTCAAGGACCATCCAGAAAGAAAGCAAACGTGGTAAACAAGTCAGCTCTAATTCCCCAAGAAAGTCCACCTAACAAAGAAGAGGACATAGAGTTAGAAGATGAGAAGGAAAATGAAAGTTTCAAGATGGAGTCCTCAAAGAGCAAATCCAGCAATAAGGAAGAAGTTGCCTCTATGAAAGAAGGAGCTAACCCTGATGATGATGAAGATTATTCAAGCCCTATGGCTAACTCTTAGAGCATCCACTCTGATGATAAAGAAAGGCTGCAAGATGACACAACTGCATCGCCTACTGCAAATACTCCAACAAGCCCACATGATGATTCCAAAGATATTGAGTCTGAAGAAGAAGGACATGTCCACACTATTAATGAACATCAAGAAAGTCTGTCTGATGATTCAGAGGCTTCAGAATCTGAAGAAGAAGAAAAGTCTGACTCTCCTATAGCTGAACCTCCAATGAGAAGAAAAAGGAACCGATTGCTTGCCAAATCTATCTCAAAGAAGCAAGGTGAACACTCAACTGTAATAATTGAAGTGAGTGATGATGAATCTGAATCAAAGGAAGAAGATGCTGAAGAAAATACTGGTGATGAACATCAGCAAGAAGGATTCACTGATGAATTTGATGAAAGAAGTCAGAATGATACAAACTCAGAAGGTGAAGAAATGGAGAAAGATTCTGATTCTGCAAATCAGGAATCAGAGGAACCAGAATACTATCTTGTCCTCTCTCTAGCAAAAATCAGTAGAAGAATAGTGGTGGAAGTCTCTGATGAACCACTAGAAGTACCTCCAGAAAGATGGGTAAACTATGGCAATGAACAGCTCAAGGTTGTGAGGATGACTGCATTTGAGGTGTTTAAAAATTGGAACAACAAGGAGAGGGACTGCACTACCATCCTCTACAATCCTGATGACCTTATGATGAGATGGTTTTTCCCTTGGATGCCTTGGTTAAAGGCAAATACTGAAAGAGATGGAAGTTACTTCAGCTGCTGCTACTCTCAATTCCCAAGCCTGGAACTGGTATCACAGAACTTCCCAAGGGTGTAGAGATTTGCAACAATGATGATCAAAGACCAGCCCCAGTACAAAGTCTACCGACATGCTGGCAATCATTATATTCCTTATGATCGTAGAGTGGACTCTGATTGCAGAAGGATTATGGCAAAAGAGATAATCGTAGAGTCTATTCACTCTACCACTGATATTGATAAAGTCCAAAATGAGAAGCCTCCATCTGCCCAAGCACAACTATCTGACATTCCTTCATCCCCCAATAGTGATTGGTACTCAACGATTTTTCAGATTTTAAATGCTTTCAAAAATCTATCCAATGATGAAAATCGTAGAGTTCAATCTGGTGTTCAACAAGAGGTCGCCCAACCAGATGAACAAATTTCTATAGAGCAGGAGTTATTGAAGAATTCTGATGAGCTGGTTGAGAAGATATCTCTAATCAATGAAGAGTCAAAGATGTTGACAGCAGCAGGAGATAATTCAGTTCAAGACAGACTCCAAGACACTATGGCTGATGTATCTCTCAAAATCAAAGAGAGAGAGAGAGATCAAATCTATCTGAAGGCCATAAATGATTAGAAGGCAGAAACTCTACGAGAACAGAAGGCCAATGAATAGCAAATCCAAGTCCTCTCTGACAAGATTGACAACATGAATCAGTCTTTCTCTCTATAACTTGAGCTGAGCCAACAAGACCTCAAGATTGAGGATGGTAACTCATCTTACCAAATGGAGCAACTGATGTCCAACATGGAGCAGTTTTCTCAAATGATTAATGACAAAAAGGGGGAGAAAAAGAGGCAAATAAAGAAGAAGAGTAAGAGGCATTCAAGGAAGAGCAAGGAGAGCAGAAGGAGTAAAGATAAGAAGGCCAAGAAAATGACAAAGAAGAAGAAGCTGAATCATCATCTGAGGGGGAGCCAAAAGAAGAAGAAGAGAAGCATACATCTGAGAGGGAGCAGACAAAAGAAATGAAGTCCTAATCCCAGGGGGAACAGGAGCAAAAAGGTCAAATAGATGAATAGCTTATCAACATATATCTTGGAAACATACATGGAGCCAAAGAGGTACATCCCTAACTAGTTAGGTATGTTCTGCATCCAGGAAGTAAAATGTCGTAGTTCATTATATTCCATATTATCATAAATGACATTCATGGTTATATGTTTTAGAAATACAGTTGCTCACTGTATATAAGATTCATTCATAACATGCATATGCACTTATTGTTTTTCTCATAATCAAATAGGGGGAGATTGTCAGGAATAAGCATGTGAATATTATTCCTATTTATATATGATTTGATTATGATATATATGAATGAATATGCAAGTATGCTTGCATTAAGAAAAAATTGTAAAGTCCTTTGATAGATAATAGAAACATATATACCAAGGACTTAGAATGAATTATTCAAATGTGTTAGGTTGATCCTACATAAACAAAATAGCTTTGTAAAGTCCTTAAAAAGAAATGATGTACAAGGACTATAAATATAGAAAGATTAGGCATGTTAGGTTGATCTAATAATGTAATAGATAGGCTTGTCTGATCGTCGAGCACTGCACCAAAAATTATAGTCTGCCAGGAGAGTCAAGGAAAACTCGAGAGCTGTCGAGGCAGAATCGTAGTCTGCAAGATAGTAGATCTTAGAGTTCGTAGACTGCCAGGGGAGACGAAGAAGGATCGTAGTGTGTCGAGTAGAACTTCCTCAGAGCCGTAGTTTACTGAGGAAGTCATGTTCAGAATCATAGAGACAGCCTGCCTACGAGCCGACCGAGTATCTGGCGAAGCCAAGTCAAGGATCGTAGACTACACTCGGAGTCGTAGAGTCTACTGATGCCGATACCAAGTCAAGAATTATAGACTGCACTCTGAGTCGTAGAGTCTACTAATCATATATGAGGCAGAGATTGTAGTCGAGCAAGATCAGATGAAGACAACGAGCACAAAGTCGAAATCGTAGAGTGTCAAGATCTAATCTCGAAGTCGTAGTGTCTGCACAGCCGAAGCTAAATCGTAGAGTGCAGAACTAAGACCTTAACAGAAGTGCTCACAATGCCAAGGCAGAATCGTAGAGCAAATACGATTCTCAACAAATGAGCACTCCCATAATATCCAAAGTATGAAGCCTCTGGTCTAAGCCTCGGAGATACATCCCACCTAAAGGAAACCAGAGAGCACTCAACGAATGGCATGCAAGCTAATAGAAGATCTGAGCACCAACCCAATCAGCATTCAGATTGAGTTGGAAAGCATTCGAGATGAAGTCTTGCACAAGCTGATCAAAAGAAGACTTCGGTAACTAACTAAGGAAAGTCAACAAGTGTAGTAGTTGTCAAGAAAATATAAAACGACGATCTTGGAACCAACCAGGATCGTAGTGTTTGCCAAACAACGAAAGAACTGATGGAGTGTACACAAAGATACTAGTCAGCCTCTAAAGAACAAGGCTAAAGTGATTAAGCATTGGGTCAGTCCATTGATGATAAGTGAGTGGGAGATCACAAGGAGAAAGCGAGCTGGACACGCCACAAATCTGAAGTGTCTTGCTATTCAAAAGGGGCCAAAGCAAGGAGTCAAGTCATCAGTATCTGAGAGCAGTCGAGGCAAATAGAAGTGTTGAAGCACTGCACAAGAAAAGTAAGAGGTGTTCTAAATTGAAGATCCAATCAACACTCTTAAAGATCGTAGTGTTGTCTCTACCAGTCAACTAGACACTACGATCAGGTCCAAGAAGATATGCATCAAAATCATAAAGTTTGGTCAATTGAAGGTTGAAGCATTGGCAACGGTTCAATCTGAAGATTGATATTCGAACAGAGCTTATTGAGAGCATCGATGCAAAAGGACAACCTCTGATCGAGAAATCAGAAGGAGGAAATAAAGTTGATGACCTGCCCAAGACATCAAAGTAACATCTCTGACAAGGTAGGTGAAATAGTGGACTGCAGTGTTAGAAAGTTAGAAAAGGAGATGTCATGTCACATCTGCAGTCTACACCAAATAACTCGAGATCTACGAAGCAATTCAAATAACTTCCAACGGCTATACACCAACGGGAAGATTGGGAAGGAGTATAAATATGCCAGAGCTTCAACGATCAAGAGTGGCTGATGATTGCTATGTTGCAGAATCGTTGAGTTATTGAATGCTATAATGTTGACTCTACGAGTTCTTCCTGAGCTTAACAGAACAAGTCTCAGTGATAGTGAGACTACGGAGGTGGAAGTAAAGCTGCTTTGAAGAAGGACCTGAACAGACTAATGCTTCAACCAACAAAGATGAGAATGCCACTTCAATTGGCATCTAAGCTGAGAGCTGAGAAGGATAAGAAGATAGCATTCAGAAGAGTGGATGTGCATAAGGAAGATTTAGAGAGCCACTCTATGAATCACCGTGGACCTAAAGCTGAACCAGAACAAGTGCAGAACCATGTCTGCCAACAAGTCGAGAAGTGTTCAGGAGATGGTAATGGTGTAGAAGTGACATCATATGAAGATGAGCTGAAGAGAATGAAGATCAGCTGCACTAAAGAAGATGTGGTCCAGACTCGAAGCAGAATGCAAAGAGGACCACACCAATCCGCTAAGTACAAAAGATGTTCAAGCTTAAAGACATCTTAGCAACTCAGCACCAACAACAACAACAAACATCAACAATAAGAACTCAGAGCTTGAGGGGTCCTTGCCCGCAGGGACTAAACGAAGTTCCGAGCCTGCTGGGCTTGAAGAGTTCCTAGGGAACTAGAAAAGTTCCAAGGCTGCTGGCCTTGAAGAGTTCTTAGTGAACTGAAGTCTCAAGACTGTTGGCCTTGAAGGAATCTTAGTGATTCAGGGTGCTGTCCTTCCTTAGTGGAAATCCTGCTAGTTGAAAGCAGAAGAGTGGATTAAGAGCTTGAGTCTCTGAACCACTTAAAATCCCTTGTGTCTTTTACTTTATGTCATTTACATTATGTACTTAACTGCTATAACTGCTATGTATGTATTAACTGCTTACCACTGAACTAACTCTAAGAACGATGTATGTATGATTATGAATATATCAATGAAGGAGATCTTTTACTTATTCAGTTGTGCTTGAAAAGATTCTTATGTTTGTCATATGCTAATTTATTAGCAATACAAAATAAACGAGAAAAGTATTTGAAATTAAAAGGATCAATTCAACCCCCCCTTCTAGATTTATTGTGTGCCTACTGGGAACTAACAGTTATGACTTAAGGTTCTAATTCCCCCCCTTAAGTTTTATAACCTACTACTTTGATACCAACCTGCGATGCCCCCAAATTCGGGTTATCTTCCAACCCGACAGATGGTACTACACGGTGCTACAGTTCACATATACATTCAATTAAAATGCCTCAAAAGAATGAATATGCCTTTTATATATATTATAAAATAATATTACCATTCTCCAGGTTCTTAATAACCATTACATTTGTTCTTGTCATAAAATTAAATATTAACATCATTCACCTATACTATTACATAGGTAATCTATAGGTTCGCCTGTGACACCCCCAAATCCGGGTACTTCATTCCCACAAGATTTGGTGTTCACTTGATAAAAATATTCATATCTAACTATCCAATCATAATAAAATTGAATAATAAACTTTCCCATTAAAGGATTACATTAATAAAAATCTCCCAGGTTCTCTAACCTTTAAATACAAACATTCAAATGCGAAAAATTAAATAACTCCATTACAATAATTAAAACAAAGTCTGACAATAAAATTTCAACATGATTACAAGTCTTCAATACTTGTTCATCTTTCCTTTCCCTTTACTAGTGCTAGGTACATCGACCTTTTCAACTTTAGTTGTAATAGTTATATAAGCAAGAGTGAGCAAACAAAGCTCACTTGAAATGACAATGAATAAAACTTTACAACAATTGCCAAATAATAGGCACAATAGAACAAAACAAAATGCTTTATCAATGATAATCAGAATTATGAAATATTTATCTAAGGGTCATAAGACCACGAACTATGTCCATAGTTATAAGTAATCTTTCAACTTAAACTTTAACAGTCATAAGACTATAGGGACTCCTCGTACTTAGGGGGATCAGCCCTTCGTACAATGTATTGTGCACAAACATTTCAATGCTATGCATAAATTATTCCCTAATAATAAGGTTGTTCATCTCAGTATTTAGAAAACAAGTCCGCACCAAACTAAGTTTGGTTTGGATATGCTTCAAGGTAATTTGGAATTCAACAGTCATCAACTAAGGATTAGTTGAATAAAAATGTAATCACATTATGCTATGGAGTAAATCATAAGTGAATCAACATTCTATACTAAAGTTATGCTTTAGTAATAATCTAAAAGAATAAACATTGAATAATTATAACATACCTTGCTTTAACAATATTAAGCCAAGGTTATTTAGAATTGAGTACTAAGCATGCATAACAAATAGTAAATTAAACGGTAAAACTTGTTCAACATTAGTATATCAGAATATATAAACTTGCATGCTAAATAACAAGTTAAAGACAAGAAAAACTTGCTTAACATAAGAATAAGGTTTAGGAAATTTGCCTCGTGCTTAAGTTAAATAATCATACTCACATTCGTCACAAGTCCTACACATACCATATGTATTGACAATACACATTAGTTACAAAAATATTAGCTTCATGAGTTTCTTTCCCACTTTTAGTATAGCTTACTAACTAAGTTTAAGTTTAAACAACATCACATCTTTTCATGAACATCACCTTTTAGCTTTATTACAACTACATAAGTAATCATGTCATTGCACCATATACACATTAACAACTTGATACAACATCCTATTACATGTCTAACATGTTATCATTAGGTTATACTAATACACAAAGGATTGCATTTGCATTCGTTTATCCTGACGCCCTCCGATGGCCTCCAATTTCACAATAGTCCTAATGATAGCCATTTCCTTCTCGTTCTGAATCATTTTGAATCGCATCAATCGGAGTTCGTATGAAAAAGTTATGCTCATTTTAGTAAAACATGTCCGGTTAAATTTTTTTTCTTCACAGTTTTGGCAAAACAGACCACCCCCCTCCACCGGGGCAGGGGTTTTTACACTAGGGTAGCCTACCGGGGCGGGGGTCCCTCCCGTTAGTTCATGAATTATGATCCCAAACACTATAGAAAGCCAAATTAGGCCTACAAACTCCTTTCTAACGACCATACCAACCTACCCAAGGTGTAATATATTAACAGAAACATAAACTAATATTTTTCACATGTTTCTAATCACATAAACAACATAAACATCAAGATTAAAACATTTAAATTTTAATATTTCTGTTATTTCCTCTTCTTTTGACATTCATAGCAAAAATTTTCACTTTGAATTCGTTGTATAACCAAAACAGTTGGTTCTAATTACATTGTTTTCGTATCTTCATTTCATAATCCATAGCAAATTTATAAATTATACAAAGAATTAAACATCAATTTTACTTTAAACTAAGCCATATTCATATATTTTCATACCAATTCACTGTAATATAAATTCTTTCACAAAATACATATATAACATGAATTAATTTACTATACTCATATATAAACTTATGAAAACAACTTTATGACAATCAATTTATCATATGAAAACTATATACAACCAATAATTCAACCTTCACAAAGTTTTTACAAAGAGTTTTAGAAGAGAATACAACTATAACTTTTGAAAAATAAAAGAGTTAAGATGATACCTTAGTTTTAGAAGATGATTGCTATTCAAGCTTTCTTTTCCCCAATTATTTTCTCAAATTCTCTAGACTTCTCTCAATTCTCTCTAACTTTTTCTTTGCAACTTTCTTCTTCTCTTCTTTTCTTTATCTGAGTTCTTTCTATCTATTTCTAACTTACGTACTAATAATATAACTTATAATAATAATATAGGTATTAATTATATAATATAAATATACCAATTAACTGACATCAGTTATCTTATTTTTGAAAACCGAAAGCCATAAGGCTTGTTTGGCTAACTACCTTAAAAATTAATCAATTAATCATTATACCTTGTTTAGTAAAATATCTTTAAATTAAAGACTTAATATGCATTAAGCTTTGTTTGGCATCCCGAATTCTCATTTTACTCTATTATAAACATAACATAGTTCATTGAAAATCAAATTCAACAACCATATCGAAAAATAACATAAATCTCTTATTTTAATCTTCCGTCGAATATTATTATTTATGTAATAATATTTTACGCTAAGGTTATCAACCTTTTAATAACATTTCAGTCAAATACTACTAATAATATCTTAATCCAATATTATTAGCCCTATAAAAATAATTTAAATCATTAATCACATTAATAAACAATTATTTCAATTATTTTCCTTATATTAAATAACTAGTTTAAGCATTCTAAAATGCCATAAACTTTATAACACCTCACACCCGACCCTAAAACTTCATCAAATACTTGCATAAACCATGCTCAAGGGTCTCAAGTCATAAATCGCATTTTTCATATTTTTGGACATCATATCTTTAATTAAATCCATTTATCCATTTCTCATCATTTAGATGAAAAATATCAAATCACATCCAAAAATATTTCTTTTCCAGGATTTGACATAATATAGTTTCATATTGAACATATATTTTTTTCGAAATTTTTAAAATAGATTTACTATATTTAAATAGTCCATAATAGCCGAATCTTCTCCGATTTTTCATAAATCGAGATTAGTTCTAAAAATTCTGAAATTTTTACAGTATGTTCCTACAATACACATGTACTTCCAGTAAAAAATTTGTAATTTTTGGACTTATATACAGAGAGTTATATGGGCGATTTCATAAAAGAAGTCCTTCACCGTAAAATTCATATCTCTCAAACCGTATGGCCAAAAAGCACAAAAAGTGGACGAAATTGCCCTACTACGGACTGCCCCGAAATAGTCTAAAAAAAACGAAACTATTTTCAACAAAATCCACCCCAAAATTTTTAGAAACATGATTTTTGAGTTCTACCACTTGGGTTAACTACTAAACACATATATCTAGCACCCCTCTTTGACGGATCGCAAAAAGGAGTTATAGATTTAAAACGGTGAAATTTCAAAGTATATAGAAATTTCGATTTTCAAAATTAAAAAATTTATTTTTCTTTTCCTTTTGGGTTCCACCAAATCAACACCCAAATTGGGTAAATCCATACTTGAAATCATATAAATCACATAGATTATAGGGGTTTACACTTCCATATCAAAAACCCTTTAAATCAATTTCATAAAAGAAACTAGAGGAATAAAGCTTAAGGAGAGAAAATTTATACCTTCTTCTTCTTCTTCTTCTTCTTCTCTTCCATCTATGGAGAATTTTCTCCTCCTTTTTTCTTCTTCTAGCTTCCGATCTCCTTCTCTCTCTCTCCCTCACGGTTTCTTCTCCCGTTCTCTTCCTTTCTCTTTCTATTTCACGTTTTCTTTTTCTTCTCTTTCTTCTTTCCTTCTTATCATTATCTTCTTTTATTATCCTTCTTTCCTCTCTCTTCTTATCTCTAATCCGTTCCTCTCTTTCTTTCTTTTTTCTTTTTTTTAATAGCTTTAGCAAATGCCCAACATGTCGTCATTCATTTGGCTTTAAAAAAATTTTGGGCCACTCTCTTAACTCATTTGGGCTTTCAATTAATCTTTGGGGTCATGTAATATTTACATAGTCCAATCATTTCATCTTATCACACCCTAAATATTTAATTAGGGTATCCATTCCAAATATTTAGAATTTAAATCTTCACTTTAGCACATTAAATTCTATAACCCAATTAAACTTGTTTTAATTAAGTTATAAAATTAATAACTTGATATAATAAAAAAATATATATCTCTTAACTTAATATTATTTTCAATATTATTGTTCTCCCATAAGTGGGCCTAGTTTGGGCCCTTAATTAATTCCATTGAGCTAACAAATTTACTTGTTTTACTTACTAACAACAACCAACATGGGCTTTCAACTCTAATTAAATTGGGTCAATATAATACTTGTCTCATACATAGTATATTGGGCTAGATTAAATAATTTAATTGCCCTTAATCACTTTATCTACAAGTCTCATGCTTAATTAATTTATTGGGCTTGTTTAAATAATAAAACTTCCTTAGTCTATTAAATTTAATTCTCTTGGACTCTATTTAAATTATTGGGCTATGATATCATTAAAGACCAATACTTTTAATTCTATTTTACCCTAATCATTTAATTAGGGTTTTTATTTCTCACACTAGAAATTAAATTCCTTACTTATGTCATTTTAATTTCATAACTCAATTAGACTTGGTTATAAAATTAATTATTTGAGATATATAAAATAAATCTCTTAATGTTAGTATATATTTATATACTAATATTCTCCCATATTATAATCTTTTAGGTTATTTAATTAACACACCTAATATATATATTAGGTTACATAACTTAATTTTTAATTCACTTTTATATACAAAATAAATGTATTCACATTATATAATGTATATTTATTTAATCATACAAATAATTCACATAATCATAACATATTTCACTTCTCACACTAATTTTGACTTTTCTCCATAAAAAGTCAACTGTTGACTTTAACCAAAAGTCAACCCTTGCACATTTTGTGTTTACTGTTTCTAACTAAACTAGACGTTCCGGACGCAACCGAGCAGTCCATGCTTCAAAATTCTATCTCTAACTCAAATTTTGAGTTTTAAATTACTCCATTCTTATTGCTAATTATATTAACTAACGACTTTAAACTTATTTGTCTTCTTATTTGCCAATCAAGGCCCACATTCAAGCTATGTTAATTACTAACATAGTTTTATCTTGATCCTTATGTCATTAACTTAATTTATCATTCCTTTTGCTAACATATATATAGCACCTTACTAAGTATATATATATTTCTATACATATACTCATCTTCGTTTAACCTCGTAGCATCTCTTCATGTGAAATCTTATCTCCAATAATAAAATTTCCATATGTACTTATATAACATTTCTTAGACTATTCAGTTCACATCGAATTTAGAGGTATCGTAATACCTTATTCTTGATATTCTTTCAAGTACATATTAATTCATTTCTAGGGTTTTGGAATTTTGTAACCCATATTTCTTTATTCTCATTCAATTAAGAAACCATATAGGTTCTTCTTAAAAATTTTAAAATCCTTAAAATTCCTTCACAGAAACGTCAATTCCATACACTTATTTTCTGTCTAGGTTCATCTTATAACCTTTAATCCATCATTTTAGGATTTTAATAATTATCTAAATTCTCGGGTTGTCACATTCACCCCTTCTTCTAAGAATTTCGTCCCCGAAATTAAAGCATACTAATCTCTGCTTATTCTCTTGATCAAAACTAGGTTTTTAACTTAACCTTTACACTTTCCTCCTTTGAGGATTTCTCATCTATTATCATATTTCACCATAACTACTCACTAGGAGTTTACATTTTCTAAACATTCAGCAAAACTAGGTTGTCATAATAACCTTTACTCAATCATCTCAGATTCTACTCGTACACAACGAGTTCACAATATTTCATATCCATCATCACCTTCTACCACAACATTACTCTAAAGAGCTTAAAAAATTTCATATCTGTCTGAGGGATCATAAAAACCATGAGCTTTGAGGTTTAGGGGTATTTCTACCTGCTACCTCTTTCAATTACGAAAGAAAGGTACTATACCTCTGAAATATTTTATATTTGGTATGTTTACAATCACAAAGAAGGTAAACTACCAATGCGGGTACTTTAGATGATCAGTCTGTTGTACCTTAGTAATTGGAACGACTATATGCGTTCTTAGATTTGAGTATTTTATCCAATTAGTATATCCCCATTTTTAGGGTTGTTCACCTCAGACTTATCATAAGATTCTGCACCAAAACAATTTGGTTCGGAAAAATTTTCAAATAACGCTAAGAATTTTCATAAACATTGGTCTAGCCGAATCAAATAGCTTAGACCCATATCAATGATCAATTTCAAACGATATACGAATGTGTATAGCCAAACGCCGTTGGAAAATTTAAAATTTTGAAAATTAGTTTAAAAAATGACGTCATGATGCCGTACTGTATTAACAGCCCGTTTGAGGATGCCGTCATCGAGTGACTTTGTCATAACACATCATATAATAGTGGGACAACGATAATCAGATCGAATTCAACACTAAGTATTCCTGTATTTACAACTCCATCAAATTTTTATCATATCTGCACCAGGTTACATGGTACATAAGTGATAAATAAAAATATATTTTGATATTTCAAATCATTATCGTCTAGCCGAAATAAGTAGCATAGACTATTCTTTAAACCGTTCAAAAATCATTACAAATCTGTTTTATCATCTCAACAGGTAACGAGGTGTCGGTGGCCCAAAGTCCATGCATACACAAGGGTCACCAGGAGTTGAGAATAAAAATTCATTTTCAAAAAGGCACATAGTGCGTTTTTAGCTTGATGTCAAAAACTTTGAAGTCTAGTATAGCTAGAAGATTTGGAATACCTATGCTTCCACCATCAACTTAACTTCCTCTAATGATCCATTTCTTAATAAATCTATCTATTTCTATCATCCTCAATGTTCCATTCACCACATAACTATACCTAGTTCGAAAAACTTACCACACATTATGAGTTCAGGAACTTTCCACAATCATATAAGTTTAAGAACTTGTCCTAGTCAGACCTTTGGCGTCCATTCACTGAGGGGTTCATAAACATTTCATATAATTATGAGTCACGAACGTACCATAAGTATGAGTTTTAAGAACTCGTACTTAACCTTATATTCTCTAACTATACCCTACCTATCTGTTATACACCTGAGAAAAGAATCACCTTCTCAACAGATATATAGCAAATAGCGCGACACAGACATTTCAATGATTATCAGTATCAGAAACTAAGTGGTTGTCAAACCAAACTCGGCCACTAATCAACATAGGAAGCTAAGCGAACAATTCCCCGCCCATACAAAAAATTGGTCAACCTAACCACTATATCGACCAGGAAGCTAAGTGATTCTAAAACCAAGTACAAATTCCCCGCCCATACAAGGAATCATACAACTCAGCTGCTGACCTGAGTCCTCAGTTGAAATCCCACACAATTCTAACTTTCACTTTTCTTAATGCGAATTTTCTTTAATCTGTATCTTAAAATTTACCACTCTTTTCTGAGTTTACATAGTACCATTTTATAGTACCTTCTCTTTATAGCATCAAGCTATATCATTCCAATATTTTAACATATCATATGTTATTAATTTGATCACGTCGTGATCTTATTTTGTAATCATTTCTCCTTATACTCATGATCGTTTTATTTTACGATCTTCTTATTCTTCTCTTTAATCATATTATATTATGATTTTATTAACACTTTTCATCTTATAGACACAGTCTATTTATTATCACTTTTCAGTTTTATTACTGGAGTTAGGTAACTCCGGATTCTTATCCTTATAGCATTTCAAGATTCTTCTTTGAATCTTATTTATCTTTATCTTTACTTAAATGATGAATTTCCCAAATTCATCTCTTATCACTTAAACTCGATCTAAGTTTATTCCTTATCATCTCCGCGGTTATAGCCTAAGGTACACCAACCTAAGGTTTCTAACCTACGGCTTTGATACCAACTGTAGCATCCCCAAATTCGGGTACCTTTTTACCACGAATCTGGTATACTAAATCCATAATTATTGCGGAAGATATAAATATAAATTGTTTATACATTAAACTTTTACAACATAAATCCCAAGGTCTACAACCTTAACTTAATACATACCTTCAATATCTTAAAGGTTTACAATATCATTTGTATCAGAAAATTTAATAGTTCTAACTGCATCAAAAATTAATCTTGCACTTTGTCTTTTGCTTCTATCTTTACTCGAGCTTTCATCTTAATCTGAAAATTTTTATCATGATATAGCAAGGGTGAGCATCAAATTTGCCCAGCAAGTTAAATTTATTTGAGGATATATCATGATTGAAAGAATATAAATAAAAGGCTAGCTACGTCCAACAATATAATTGTGAACTAGCAGGAATCAAACTTCATAATTGAATGATCAGGACGACATAAATAAATGTCAATAATGAATATGAATAATTCAACTGGAGCAGATGGTAATGAAGGTGATCAACCTTTCATACCTGATGAACATATGTAACATGCACTAAGTGCGAATCAATAATCAGTATAGATGTGAATAATCCACAATAATTATTCACTAATATGCTTTGAAATATAACTCGAGTTTGAGTTAAGGAAACTTGCCTGCATAGTCGATTACCGCTACGCAATTTAATTTATTCTCTTTATTGAAAAGACCTATTAGATATAAGATTGATCGTTCAATTAGTATCTCATACCTTTTTCCATAATACTATCTAACACTTAATCACATCGTCAAATATTAGATAATCTCACCACCATATTCATTTACTTACTTATAATCTCATCATATTATATTAACTTGTCTAACCTTCAATCACAAAGTTAAGTATTAGACATTAAATCTTAATCTTAGTATTATCATTATGCTTTGATAATCTTTTTATCACTTATAACTTATACTTATAAGTTTTACCTTTATGTGTTATCTTAGTAAATTAGATAACCTTTCAGAAAACTGAAATATCATTTCAGTAAACCGAATTACATTTCAGCATCCTGAAATTACTATTTCAGCAGACCAAAATCAGTTTAGCAAACTGAATTCAATTTCAGCAACCCAAAATCAAATTCAGCACCCTAAAATTACTATTTCAGCAGACCACAATTAGTTTAGCAAACTAAATTCAATTTCAGCACCCCAAAATCAAATTCAGCACCCCAAAATCAAATTCATCACCCCGAATTCTCATTTTACTCTATTATAAACATAACATAGTTCATTGAATATCAAATTCAACAACCATATCGAAAAATAACGTAAATCTCTTATTTTAATCTCCCGTCGAATATTATTATTTATGTAATAATATTTTACGCTAAGGTTATCAACCTTTTAATAACATTTCAATCAAATACTACTAATAATATCTTAATCCAATATTATTAGCCCTATAAAAATAATTTAAATCATTAATCACATTAATAAACAATTATTTCAATTATTTTCCTTTTATTAAATAACTAGTTTAAGCATTCTAAAATGCCATAAACTTTATAACACCTCACACCCGACCCTAAAACTTCATCAAATACTTTCATATACCATGCTCAAGGGTCTCAAGTCATAAATCGCATTTTTCATATTTTTGAACATCATATCTTTAATTAAATCCATTTATCCATTTCTCATCATTTAGATGAAAAATACCAAATCACATCCAAAAATATTTCTTTTCCAGGATTTGACATAATATTGTTTCATATTGAACATATATTTTTTCTGGAATTTTTAAAATAGATTTACTATATTTAAATAGTCCATAATAGCCAAATCTTCTCCGATTTTTCATAAATCGAGATTAGTTCCAAAAATTCTGAAATTTTTACAGTATGTTCCTGCAATACACATGTACTTCTAGTAAATATTTTGTAATTTTTGGACTTATATACAGAGAGTTATACGGGCGGTTTCATAAAAGAAGTCATTCACCGTAAAATTCATATCTCTCAAACCGTATGGCCACAAATTCCCAAATTTTTACACAACCTGCATAACAACTGATATTATATCTCCAAATTTTCCCAGAATTTTTAAAGCACAAAAAGTGGACGAAATTTCCCCTGCTACGGACTGCCCCAAAACAGTCTAAAAAAAATGGGACTATTTTCAACAAAATCCACCCCAAAATTTTTAGAAACATGATTTTTGAGTTATACCACTTGGGTTAACTACTAAACACATATATCTAGCACCCCTCTTTGACGGATCGTAAAAAGGAGTTATAGATTTAAAATGGTGAAATTTCAAAGTATATAGAAATTTCGATTTTCAAAACTAGAAAATTTATTTTTCTTTTCCTTTCGGGTTCCACCAAATCAACACCCAAATTGGGTAAATCCATACTTGAAATCATATAAATCACATAGATTATAGGGGTTTACACTTCCATATCAAAAACCCCTTAAATCAATTTCATAAAAGAAACTAGAGGAATAAAGCTTAGGGAGAGAAAAATTATATCTTCTTCTTCTTCTTCTTCTTCTTCTTCTTCTTCTTCTTCTCTTCCATCTATGGAGAATTTTCTCCTCCTTCTTTCTTCTTCTAGCTTCCGATCTCCTTCTCTCTCTCTCCCTC
This sequence comes from Panax notoginseng, assembly GCA_016801055.1. Lineage (NCBI taxonomy): Eukaryota > Viridiplantae > Streptophyta > Magnoliopsida > Apiales > Araliaceae > Panax > Panax notoginseng. The sequence goes on from CM029016.1 coordinate 115,465,711, forward strand.
ACGGTTTCTTCTCCCGTTCTCTTCCTTTCTCTTTCTATTTCACATTTATTTTTCTTTTCTCTTTCTCTCTCTTTCTTCTTTCCTTCTTATCCTTATCTTCTTTTATTATCCTTCTTTCCTCTCTCTTCTTATCTCTAATCCGTTCCTCTCTTTCTTTTTTTTTCTTTTTTTTAATAGCTTTAGCAAATGCCCAACATGTCCTCATTCATTTGGCTTTAAAAAAATTTTGGGCCACTCTCTTAACTCATTTGGGCTTTCAATTAATCTTTTGGGTCATGTAATATTTACATAGTCCAATCATTTCATCTTATCTCACCCTAAATATTTAATTAGGGTATCCATTCCAAATATTTAGAATTTAAATCCTCGCTTTAGCACATTAAATTCTATAACCCAATTAAACTTGTTTTAATTAAGTTATAAAATTAATAACTTGATATAATAAAAAAATATATATCTCTTAACTTAATATTATTTTTAATATTATTGTTCTCTCACAAGTGGGCCTAGTTTGGGCCCTTAATTAATTCCATTGAGCTAACAAATTTACTTGTTTGACTTACTAACAACAACCAACATGGGCTTTCAACTCTAATTAAATTGGGTCAATATAATACTTGTCCCATACATAGTATATTAGGCTAGATTAAATAATTTAATTGCCCTTAATCACTTTATCTACAAGTCCCATGCTTAATTAATTAATTAGACTTGTTTAAATAATAAAACTTCCTTAGTCTATTAAATTTAATTCTCTTGGACTCTATTTAAATTATTGGGCTATGATATCATTAAAGACCAAAACTTTTAATTCTATTTTACCCTAATCATTTAATTAGGATTTTTATTTCTCACAGTAGAAATTAAATTCCTTACTTATGCCATTTTAATTTCATAACTCAATTAGACTTGGTTATAAAATTAATTATTTGAGATATATAAAATAAATCTCTTAATGTTAGTATATATTTATATACTAATATTCTCCCATATTATAACATTTTAGGTTATTTAATTAACACACCTAATATATATATTAGGTTACATAACTTAATTTTTAATTCACTTTTATATACAAAATAAATGTATTCACATTATATAATGTATATTTATTTAATCATACAAATAATTCACATAATCATAACATATTTCACTTCTCACACTAATTTTGACTTTTCTCCATAAAAAGTCAACTGTTGACTTTAACCAAAAGTCAACCCTTGCACATTTTGTGTTTACTGTTTCTAACTAAACATGACGTTCCGGATGCAACCGAGCAGTCCATGCTTCAAAATTCTATCTCTAACTCAAATTTTGAGTTTTAAATTACTCCCTTCTTATTGCTAATCGTATTAACTAACGACTTTAAACTTATTTATCTTCTTATTTGTCAATCAAGGTCCACATTCAAGCTATGTTAATTACTAACATAGTTTTATCTTGATCCTTATGTCATTAACTTAATTTATCATTCCTTTTGCTAACATATATATAGCACCTTACTAAGTATATATATATTTCTATACATATAATTATCTTCGTTTAACCTCGTAGCATCTCTTCATGTGAAATCTTATCTCCAATAATAAAATTTCCATATGTACTTATATAACATTTCTTAGACTATTCAGTTCACATCGAATTTACAGGTATCGTAATACCATATTCTTGATATTCTTTCAAGTACATATTAATTCATTTCTAGGGTTTTGGAATTTTGTAACCCATATTTCTTTATTCTAATTCAATTAAGAAACCATATAGGTTCTTCTTAAAAAATTTAAAATCCTTAAAATTCCTTCACAGAAACGTCAAATTCCATACACTTATTTTCTGTCTAGGTTCATCTTATAACCTTTAATCCATCATTTTAGGATTTTAATAATTATCTAAATTCTCGAGTTGTCACAGATATTGTGCAGTGACAATTATTGAAATAACTATAATATAAAATATTGAATAGCAATTACTGTAACAATTATTGAGTAGTGCCTTCTCACGTAAGAATCAATAATTAAAAAAAATTCTGTGCAATACCGTGTGCTACTATGCAACAACGCGTATTACTTTACTTTACCAACGGGGTATTCAAACAGTGTTAACGGTAACGATTACGCCGTTATTTATAAAAACTTAATTTTGTCGTTTTCTTCATTCGACAGTTATTCTGTTATGGGGCCCACAAATGGTTGCACCGTCGTACGAATATTCTCCGACAGAAAGAATATTCTATGACCAAACGAATATTCCACGACAAAATGAATATTTTATAACCACTTGCGTATTTTGAAAATTTTTCACATTTCACCCATAACCAAAGCATTATATCAAATTAACAGCTTATTATTCACAATAATAAATAGAGGAAATTCAATTTTATTCATTAAAAAGTTGAGGTCTTACAACCTCCCCTCCTTATGAAATTTCGTTCCCGAAATTTACGTACCTGGTATTTCGAAGAGTTGAGAATACCTTGCTTTCATTTCAGATTCTATCTCCCGGATTATCATGATTCCTCCATTACTCATCTCCCGTGATAACTTCATTTGGGTTCCTCATTTGTTGGGAAGTCATAACGACCGCTCTCCCTTGAACTACTCGGCTTTGACTTGTCTGGAGAAGCATTTGGCGTCATCACTACCGTTGGAATATACTTTTCTATAGGGCATATTCCTCCATCAACTGCCTCGTCGTACTCCTGATTCATGATCTGAATCATCAATCTTCGATCCATATCGAATTTAGGTTGACCGCTATGTACAGGGTAATTCAAAACTCGATGTTGGGTTCTCCCAATTGTTGTCCAAAAAGAGAAATACATATCATCTATTTTAGCCTTCTTAGATCGGATATCTCTTTCCACAATATCAACGCGTCGTGTGGCTTTTACCCATGCATCACTCATTCTTACTCGTTCAGTTTTTTCTTCTTTCAGCTCAGATTCCATCTTTATCATCTTATACTCTGCCAAATAATTCTTCTGTTCAAGCATCACATATCGGGTAACACAAGTTTGAATTGTTGCATCCTTTTGCTCCACGACCGCCTGTCGTTCTTCAGCCACCTCTTCTAACTCATGAATACGATTTTGAAATTCTACATTTTGATCATATAATACCTCTAACAAATTCTCCTCAGGCACCTCTTCTTCCTCTTCTTCCTCTTCTTCCTCACTCTCAGCTGTTACCTCTGCGACTATCTCGGGTGCAACTATCAATTCTTCACTCACCACAAGAATATCTCTATTTCCTTCTTCGTCTGATATCACATTATCATGGTTAGTGATTAGAGGTATCCTCACAGTCTCATTCACTCCATTGTTAGCATTCTCAACTGCCATTCTCAAATACTGCCATAAAACAAGGGTTAATTAAGCAATTAACGTAATACATAATATCCATATATTATGACCAACCAACAATTAAGCTTAGGTAGGACACACTAGCGAAGGATTTACTCATCTCTCCCCTTCTAGTTATATTCCCCGATCTCAGCCAGAGACCATATCCCTAAGCTCTGATACCAAATGTGACAACCCCAAAATAGGTCCATTTCACCCAACCTATTTTGAGACGCCAAATACATGGTACAGAAAATAACTACAATTTTATTACAACAATTGTCGTGCAAAATATAACAACACATATGTTATGAGTTTGGATATAAATATATACCAACTGTGACTCTCATCCCAACCTTGGATAGAACGTCACAATGGCACCTTACATAAATGTATAGTCAAAAACTGTTTTAGAAATTAGAATCTTTGGGAAGTGCTCAAGGAAACCTTCGTACATGGGAGGTCATGCTTCCAGGTTATGATAGATATCATATGTCCACAGAATTATCCTTGGTTGACCCAATAGACCCCAAAGAAAAATGAGAAGATTACTATCATATTCTTTCCAATGGTAAGTCTTCTCTTGACATATCATTATCTCCACTGTCTCTAATTGAGAATTATACTTCAAACAAATGCCAAGATTATATAGGTAGTACTCGTAGATATACTCAGCAAGTGGATGTGCACAACCGTGTCTTATGATGACACGAGGTTGTATGTCATTAGACATCTTGTATGATAGTGACAAAACACCCTTCAAACGTTGGGTTCGCCTTACCCTATTTGATTCACCAAATATAACTACTAAATGATGACCACCGTTCTACTCCCCTGTTACCCTGCTCGACCCAGCTACACTCTTATTACCTGAAAGGAATTGTGAAACAGAAGGGTGAGCACAACTAGCCCAGTAAAGAATATCGTGACTAAAGATAAATAAATTATCAATAGCCTTCAACATAATTAAATCAGAGATTTAGAACATATGGTAGATGATAAAAATTTTCAACCATAGTTGCAGCGGAATGAGCAATCCATTAGAAGAGTCAAATAGACCATAAAGTTTATTATCTTCTCCATGTTAAAAATCCACCAATAATATTTTATCCCTGTAACATCAACCAACAGTTCTGGTTAACAATCATATGAATAACTCATAATCATAATTGTGGTTCTAAATTCCTCTTCTCATCTAGGACGAAGATAATTTTCATAACATGTCTTTACCTGAAACATCAAAGATCATGGTTATACCAAATCACAGTTCATGTTCATAATCATACTAATAACTTCATCTTTGCACTACGGGCCAAAGATATTCGTCACCAGTTCATCTTTGCACTACTGGCCAAAGATATTCAATATTAGGTCATATTTGCACTTCCGCCAAAGATATTCATCAACAATTCATCTTTGCACTACAGGCCAAAGATATTCATATATCAAAAATATATAATCATTTAAGAATTTATATAAACAATAATTAATTATAACCATGTTGATCCATTCACCTTTGCACTTAAGCTAAAGATATTCAATTATAAATTCAATGATCATGATCATACCAGTCAACGATTCAACTTTACACTACTGGCCAAAGAGAACCCATAGTCACGATCATACCAATAATCTACCCATCTTTACATTCAAGTCAAAGAGAATTTTCATCACTAAGATTATAAAAATATTATATATGATAATAAAAATAATATGATCAAAACATAGATTTAATTTCAAGAGTAAGATTCATAAATTAACGATAATTTGGTCAGAAAAAGAAACTAATTTTGTCGTGAATAGTACCCGTGAATAGTAACTCATGAATAGTAACTCGTGAATAGTAACCCCGACATAAAAAAGGTAGAAATTCCACAATAAAATCTATACCAATATTTCGGTATAATGATATTGAAAGAATAACATTTCTTAAACTTATAAATAATTTATTTTAATTATTTACACTTTACTAAATAATACATTTAATCATCCTAAAATGTCAAACTCATAAGATTTCATTACCAATAACCAAAACCCTCATAAAAAATTTACATATACCTCATATAGGATTCTAAAGCCATAAAATCCTATTTTTCAATTTTCCTACTTCACATAACATATTTAATTCATTTACTCATAACTAGTTCATTTTCATAAAAAATACCAAATCAGTTCCAAAAATATTTTTTTCTGGGATTTAGCAGAATATAGTCCCATATTGAACATATATTTTTCTCAAAATTTTTAAAACTCATTTACTATTTTTCATATGGCCAAAACCACCGAATATTTAGACATTTATCATAAATTTTACTTTTATCCAAAAATTTCGAAATTCACAGAGTACACTGATATTATATAGATGTACTCTCAATAAAAATTTCATCAATTTTGGAGTTAACCACAAGGAGTTATAAGCGGTTACTTTTAAAATAGTATTTTCTCATAAAATTCATAACTCTTAATCTATACATCCAAAAATCACCATTTTTGGACACAATCAATAAAACTCATCAAAATATCATTTCAAATTTTTTCAAAATTTTCTGAAGGTCGAAAGAAGTACGAACTAAAAAACATAATAACCCTTAAAATCCCTTACCTCAAAAGAGCAGTATTTCTGACTGGAATATCAGATGTAAAGCCGAAGTAAACTTTCACTCTAAATACTCTCAAAATCCACTCGATAATATAGAGATAGAAAGAGAGAAAACTTATGAATTCTTGTGTAATTTTTAATTCTAACTAAGCACCCTATTTATAAGAAAATGCTTAGAACGCCAAAGGAGACTAAATTAATAAAATATATTATTTCTTTTTCTACTTCCACGCCACCTCAATTTGTCATGCTAGCCACCAGCCATCTTTGAACCAAAAGATAGCAGCCCGTGTGTTGATAACCAAGTGGGTCCCACCCATAAATTAATAAAAATTATTTTATTTTCTGAAACTTCAACAATTCCTAGAAAATAGACCTTTTATCAGAAAAATACGAATTTTATATCCATTCTGCCTAAAATCGAATTCTCCACAACTTTGTATCTTTGAGTTTTTCCAAATTTCAAACATAAAATATCCGAAATCCACAAACGGATGATTTTTAATACCTCTACACCGATAAAATACTGATAAAATACCTCAACATTAATTTCTTCATTTTTATCCACATAAAAATAAATATATCCATCATTTATATCCACATAAAATAAATGTTTCCTTATCATATAAATTAATAATTAATTATTCACAAATAATATTACAGAATCACAATTATGACAACCAGACCGTTCCCAGGAAAGAGGGCGCTTTCCAATAAAAATTTCTCCTTACTGGCGCGCAATTAGGTGACCAAACCTATCCTTAGACAGAACTTTCAAGACATTGTCAATAATTCTATCTAATAATATTATTCAAATAATATGAATTATTAATCTGATAATGGAGATATTGTGCAATGACAATTATTGAAACAACAATTGTAAGACCCCGAATTTTATGAAATAAAAGTATTCAATTTTTTTTATAATTACTATTCAATAAATGGTTAAATTGATAAATATTAAAGTTAAGGGTGATATATGAATTTTTTTTTCAAAATACACAAGTGGTTAAAAAATATTCATTGTTGTCGGGAAATATTCGTTTGGTCGTGGAATATTCTTTCTGTCGGGGAATATTCGTACGACGGCGCAGCCATTTGTGGGCCCCATAACAGAATAACTGTCGGATGAAGAAAATGACAAATTTGAGTTTTTACAAATAACGGCGTAGTTATTACCGTTAACACTGTTCGAATACCCGGTGGTTAAAATATAGTAATACGCGTTATTGCACAGTATTTTTGAAATTATTGATTCTTACGTAAGAAGACACTACTCAATAATTGTTACAGTAATTACTGTTCAATATTTTATTTTATTGATTCAATAATTGCTACGTTGAAATTTTATATTATTGTTGTTCAATAATTGTCACTACACAGTATTTCTCATTATCAGATCAATAATTCATATTATTTGAATAATATTATTAGATAGCATTATTGGTAATGTCTAGAAAGTTCTGTCTAAAGAGAGGTTTGGTCATCTAATTGCGCGCTAGTAAGGAGAAATCCTTATTGGAAAGCCCCCTCTTTCTTGGGAACGGCCTGGTTGTCATAAATGTGATTTTGTAATATTATTTGTGAATAATTAATTATTGATTCATATGATAAGGAAATATTTATTTTATGTGGATATAAATGAGGGATATATTTTTGTGGTTAAAAATGAAGGAGTTAATATTGAGATTTTTATCCGTATTTTTGTCAGAATGGAGGTATTAAAAATCAGGGTTTTTGAGATATTTTGCGGGGGTTATAATTTTTAATCCGACCGTTGGATCGTGGTAATTTTTGGATATGTTATACATATATAAGTTGAGTATATGCCCATAAATTTTGAACCGTTAAAAATGGACGTATGATTTATTATGAATTTTACAAGATGACTGGTTTAGAAATTGTTGAATTTTCAGAGTTTATCATTTTGATGGAAAATTCTAGAATTGGTGGGCCCCACTTGTGGTTGGTGAAGAAATGTGCTGAATTATATTTCAAATGTGGTGGGTGAGAATAGTAGCAGGTAAAGCCATCAGGTTGCAGGTCAAGCCTACTAAAATTTTCCTATAAATAGAGGGCTAAGTTAGAATTGAAAATCACACCAGAAACAAGTTTTCTCTCTTTTTCTCTCTAGATTATTAAGTTTATTTTGTGAGTATTTAGATACTTGGTGAGTTGATATTCATCAGTGCAAGTTTTCTTCAGCGTCATATTCGATATCCAGTCAGAAGTGCTGCTCTTTTGAGGTAAGGGATAGTAAGGGATTTTAAGGGTTGTTATGTTTTTCAGTTTCGTAATTTTTCTGACCTTCAAAAATTCTGGAAAAATTTGAAATGATATTTTGATGAGTTTTCTTGATTGTGTCCAAAAATGGTGATTTTTGGATCTATAGGTTGAGAGTTATGAATTTTATGAGAAAATACTATTTTAAAAGTAATCGCTTATAATTCCTTGTGGTTAACTCCAAAATTGATGAAATTTTTATTGGGAGTACATGTATATGATAGAAGTATACTCTGTAAATTTTAGAATTTTTGGACAAAAGTATAATTTTTGATAAATGTCTAAATATTCGGCGGTTTTGGCCATATGAAAAATAGTAAATGAGTTTTAAAAATTCTGAGAAAAATATATGTTCAATATGGGACTATATTCTGCTAAATCCCAGAAAAGAAATATTTTTGGAACTGGTTTGGTATTTTTCATAAAAATGGTGTAGTTATGAGTAAATGAATTAAATATGTTATGTGAAGTAAGAAAATTGGAAAATAGAATTTTATGGCTTGAGAATCCTATATGAGATATATGCAGATTTTTGATGAGGGTTTTGATTATTGGTGATACAATCTTATGAGTTTGGTATTTTAGAATGATTAAATGCATTATTTAGTAAAGTGTAAATAATTTAAATAAATTGTTTATAAGCTTAAGAAATATTATTCTTTCAATATCATTATACCGAAATACTGGTATGAATTTTATTGTGGAATTTCTATCTTTTTGTGTCGGGTTTACTATTTATGAGTTACTATTCATGAGTTACTATTCATGAGTTACTATTCACGAGTTACTATTCACGATAAAAATTAGTTTCTTTTTCTTACCAAATTATAGTTGATTTACGAATATTATTCTTGAGATTAAAATTATATGTTGATCATATTATTTTTATTATTATATATAACATTTTTATAACCCTAATGATGATATTTCTCTTTGACTTGAGTGTAAAGATGAGTAGATTTTTTGTATGGTCATGACTATGGGTTCTCTTTGGCCAGTAGTGCAAAGTTGAATTGTTGATTGGTATGATCATGACCATTGAATTTATAAGTGAATATCTTTAGCTTAAGTGCAAAGGTGAATTGATCAACATGGTTATAATTATTGTTTATATAAATTCTGAAATGATTATATATTTCTTTGAGATATTAATATATTTGGCCTGTAGTGCAAATATGAACTGTTGATGAATATATTTGGCCGTAGTGCAAATATGAACTGTTGAGGAATATTTTTGGCTTGTAGTGCAAAGTTGAATTATTGATGAATATCTTTGGCCTGTAGTGCAAAGATGAATTGTTGATGAATATCTTTGGCCCGTAGTGCAATGATGACATGTTGTTGAATATCTTTGGCCAGTAGTGCAAAGATGAACAAATATTGAGATGAACATGACCAACTGGTGATACAAATAAATATATTTGGCCGTAGTGCGAAGATGAAGTTATTAGTATGATTATGAACAGGAAATGTGATTTGGTGTAACCATGATCTTTGATGTTTCAGGTAAAGATAGGTGATGAAAATTATCTTCGTCTTGGATGAGAAGAGGAATTTAGAACTACAGTTATGATTATGAGTTATTCATATGATTGTGGACCAGAATTGTTGATTGATGTTACAGGGATAAAATATTGTTGGTGGATTTTTAACATGGAGAAGATAATAGACTTTATAGTCTATTTGACTCTTCTAATGGATTGCTCGTTCCGCTGCAACTATGGTTAAAATTTTTATCATTTACCATATGCTCTAAATCTCTAATTTATTATTGATGAAGGCTATTGATAATTTAATTATCTTTAGTCATGATATTCTTTATTGAGCTAGTTGTGCTCACCCTTTTGCTTCACAATTCCTTTCAGGTAATAAGAGTGTAGCTGGGTCGAGCGGGGGTAACAAGGGAATAGAACGGTGGTCATCATTTAGTAGTTATATTTGGTGAAGAAAATAGGTTGAGGCGAACCCAACGTTGGAAGGGTGTTTTGTCACTATCATACAAGATGTCTAATGACATATAACCTCGTGTCATCACAAGACAGGGTTGTGCTCATCCACTGGCTGAGTATATCTATGAGCACTACCTATATAATCTTGGTATTTGTTTGAAGTATAATTCACGATTAAAGACAGTGGAGATAATGATAAGTCAAGAGAGGACTCGCTATTGGGAAGAATATGATAGTAATCTTCTCGTTTTTCTTTGGGGTCTATTGGGTCAACCAAGGATAATTCTGTGGCCATATGATATCTATCATAACCTAGACGCATGGCCTCCCATGTACGAAGGTTTCCTTGAGCACATCCCAAATATTCTAATTTCTAAAACAGTTTTTGACTATACCTTTATGTAAGGTGTCATTGTGAGGTGATGTCAACGGTTGGAACATGAGTCACATTTGGTATATATTTGTATCCAGACTCACAGCATATGTGTTGTTGTATTTTGCATGACAATTATTGTAATAAAGTTGTAGTTATTTTCTGTACCATGTATTTGGCGACTCAGAATAGGTTGGATGGAATGGACCTATTTTGGGGTTGTCACAGTTGGTATCAGAGCTTAGGGATATAATCTCTGGCGGAGATCGGGGAATACAACTAGGAGGGGAGAGATGAGTAAATCTTTCGCTAGTGTGTCCTACCTAAGCTTATTTGTTGGTCAGTCATAATATCGGGATATTATGTGATATGTTAATTTGTTTAATTAACCCTTGTTTTATGGCAGTATTTGAGAATGGTAGCTGAGAATGCTAACAATAGAGTGAATGAGACTGTGGGGATACCTCTAATCACTAACCGTGATAATGTGATGTCAGACGAAGAAGGAATTAGAGATATCCATATGGTGAGTGAAGAATTAATAGTTGCACCCGAGATAGTCGCAGAGGTAACAGCTGAGACTGAGGAAGAAGAGGAAGAAGAAGTACCTGAGGAGAGTTTATTAGAGGTATTATATGATCAAAATGTAGAATTTCAAAATCGTATTCATGAGTTAGAAGAGCAGGCTGAAGAACGACAGGCGGTCGTGGAACAAAAGGATGCAACAATTCAAGCTTGTGTTACCCGATATGTGATGCTTGAACAGAAGCATTCTTTGGCAGAGTATAAGATGATAAAAATGGAATCTGAGCTGAAAGAAGAAAAAACTGAACGAGTGAGAATAAGTGATGCATGGGCAAAAGCCGCACGACACGTGGATATTGTGGAAAGAGATGTCCGATCTAAGAAGGCTAAAATAGATGATATGAATTTCTCTTTTTGGAAAGCAATTGGGAGAACCCAATATCGAGTTTTGAATTACCCTGTACAGAGCGGTCAACTTGAATTCGATATGGATCGAAGATTGATGATTCAGATCATGAATCAGGAGTACGACGAGGCAGTTGAGGGAGGAATATGCCCTATAGAAAAGTATATTCCAACGGTAGTGATGACGCCAAATGCTGCTCCAGACAAGTCAAAGCCGAGTAGTTCGAGGGATGGCGGTTGTCATGACTTCCCAACAAATGAGGAACCCAAATGAAGTTATCACGGGAAATGAGCAATAGAGAAATCATGATGACCCGGGAGATAGAATCTGAAATGAAAGCAAGGTATTCTCAGCTTTTCAAAATACCAGGTACGTAAATTTCGGGGACGAAACTTCGTAAGGAGGGGAGATTGTAAGACCCCGAATTTTATGAAATAAAAGTATTCAATTTTTTTTATAATTACTATTCAGTAAATGGTTAAATTGATAAATATTAAAGTTAAGGGTGATATATGAATTTTTTTTCAAAATACACAAGTGGTTATAAAATATTCATTGTTGTCGGGAAATATTCGTTTGGTCGTGGAATATTCTTTCTGTCGGGGAATATTCGTACGACGGCGCAGCCATTTGTGGGCCCCATAACAGAATAACTGTCGGATGAAGAAAATGACAAATTTGAGTTTTTACAAATAACGGCGTAGTTATTACCGTTAACACTGTTCGAATACCCGGTGGTTAAAATATAGTAATACGTGTTATTGCACAGTATTTTTGAAATTATTGATTCTTACTTAAGAAGACACTACTCAATAATTGTTACAGTAATTACTGTTCAATATTTTATTTTATTGATTCAATAATTGCTACGTTAAAATTTTATATTATTTTTGTTCAATAATTGTCACTACACAGTATTTCTCATTATCAGATCAATAATTCATATTATTTGAATAATATTATTAGATAGCATTATTGGTAATGTCTAGAAAGTTCTGTCTAAAGAGAGGTTTGGTCATCTAATTGCGCGCTAGTAAGGAGAAATCCTTATTGGAAAGCCCCCTCTTTCTTGGGAACGGCCTTGTTGTCATAAATGTGATTCTGTAATATTATTTGTGAATAATTAATTATTGATTCATATGATAAGGAAATATTTATTTTATGTGGATATAAATGAGGGATATATTTTTGTGGTTAAAAATGAAGGAGTTAATGTTGAGATTTTTATCCGTATTTTTGTCAGAATGGAGGTATTAAAAATCAGGGTTTTTGAGATATTTTGCGGGGGTTATAATTTTTAATCCGACCGTTGGATCGTGGTAATTTTTGGATATGTTATACATATATAAGTTGAGTATATGCCCACAAATTGTGAACCGTTAAAAATGGACGTATGATTTATTATGAATTTTACAAGATGACTGGTTCAGAAATTGTTAAATTTTCAGAGTTTATCATTTTGATGGAAAATTCTAGAATTGGTGGGCCCCACTTGTGGTTGGTGAAGAAATGTGCTGAATTATATTTCAAATGTGGTGGGTGGGAATAGTAGCAGGTAAAGCCATCAGGTTGCAGGTCAAGCCTACTAAAATTTTCCTATAAATAGAGGGCTAAGTTAGAATTGAAAATCACACCAGAAACAAGTTTTCTCTCTTTTTCTCTCTAGATTATTAAGTTTATTTTGTGAGTATTTAGATACTTGATGAATTGATATTCATCAGTACAAGTTTTCTTCAGCGTCATATTCGATATCCAGTCAGAAGTGCTGCTCTTTTGAGGTAAGGGATAGTAAGGGATTTTAAGGGTTGTTATGTTTTTCAGTTTCGTAATTTTTCTGACCTTCAAAAATTCTGGAAAAATTTGAAATGATATTTTGATGAGTTTTCTTGATTGTGTCCAAAAATGGTGATTTTTGGATCTATAGGTTGAGAGTTATGAATTTTATGAGAAAATACTATTTTAAAAGTAATCGCTTATAATTCCTTGTGGTTAACTCCAAAATTGATGAAATTTTTATTGGGAGTACATGTATATGATAGAAGTATACTCTGTAAATTTTAGAATTTTTGGACAAAAGTATAATTTTTGATAAATGTCTAAATATTCGGCGGTTTTGGCCATATGAAAAATAGTAAATGAGTTTTAAAAATTCTGAGAAAAATATATGTTCAATATGGGACTATATTCTGCTAAATCCCAGAAAAGAAATATTTTTGGAACTGGTTTGGTATTTTTCATAAAAATGGTGTAGTTATGAGTAAATGAATTAAATATGTTATGTGAAGTAAGAAAATTAGAAAATAGAATTTTATGGCTTGAGAATCCTATATGAGGTATATGCAGATTTTTGATGAGGGTTTTGATTATTGGTGATACAATCTTATGAGTTTGGTATTTTAGAATGATTAAATGCATTATTTAGTAAAGTGTAAATAATTTAAATAAATTGTTTATAAGCTTAAGAAATATTATTCTTTCAATATCATTATACCGAAATACTGGTATGAATTTTATTGTGGAATTTCTATCTTTTTGTGTCGGGTTTACTATTTATGAGTTACTATTCATGAGTTACTATTCATGAGTTACTATTCACGAGTTACTATTCACGATAAAAATTAGTTTCTTTTTCTTACCAAATTATAGTTGATTTACGAATATTATTCTTGAGATTAAAATTATATGTTGATCATATTATTTTTATTATTATATATAACATTTTTATAACCCTAATGATGATATTTCTCTTTGACTTGAGTGTAAAGATGAGTAGATTTTTTGTATGATCATGACTATGGGTTCTCTTTGGCCAGTAGTGCAAAGTTGAATTGTTGATTGGTATGATCATGACCATTGAATTTATAAGTGAATATCTTTAGCTTAAGTGCAAAGGTGAATTGATCAACATGGTTATAATTATTGTTTATATAAATTCTGAAATGATTATATATTTCTTTGAGATATTAATATATTTGGCCTGTAGTGCAAATATGAACTGTTGATGAATATATTTGGTCGTAGTGCAAATATGAACTGTTGAGGAATATTTTTGGCTTGTAGTGCAAAGTTGAATTATTGATGAATATCTTTGGCCTGTAGTGCAAAGATGAATTGTTGATGAATATCTTTGGCCCGTAGTGCAATGATGATATGTTGTTGAATATCTTTGGCCAGTAGTGCAAAGATGAACAAATATTGAGATGAACATGACCAACTGGTGATACAAATAAATATATTTGGCCGTAGTGCGAAGATGAAGTTATTAGTATGATTATGAACAGGAAATGTGATTTGGTGTAACCATGATCTTTGATGTTTCAGGTAAAGATAGGTGATGAAAATTATCTTCGTCTTGGATGAGAAGAGGAATTTAGAACTACAGTTATGATTATGAGTTATTCATATGATTGTGGACCAGAATTGTTGATTGATGTTACAGGGATAAAATATTGTTGGTGGATTTTTAACATGGAGAAGATAATAGACTTTATAGTATATTTGACTCTTCTAATGGATTGCTCGTTCCGCTGCAACTATGGTTAAATTTTTTATCATTTACCATATGTTCTAAATCTCTGATTTATTATTGATGAAGGCTATTGATAATTTAATTATCTTTAGTCATGATATTCTTTACTGAGCTAGTTGTGCTCACCCTTTTGCTTCATAATTCCTTTCAGGTAATAAGAGTGTAGCTGGGTCGAGCGGGGGTAACAAGGGAATAGAACGGTGGTCATCATTTAGTAGTTATATTTGGTGAAGAAAATAGGTTGAGGCGAACCCAACGTTGGAAGGGTGTTTTGTCACTATCATACAAGATGTCTAATGACATATAACCTCGTGTCATCATAAGACAGGGTTGTGCTCATCCACTTGCTGAGTATATCTATGAGCACTACCTATATAATCTTGGTATTTGTTTGAAGTATAATTCACGATTAAAGACAGTGGAGATAATGATAAGTCAAGAGATGACTCACCATTGGGAAGAATATGATAGTAATCTTCTCGTTTTTCTTTGGGGTCTATTGGGTCAACCAAGGATAATTCTGTGGCCGTATGATATCTATCATAACCTAGACGCATGGCCTCCCATGTACGAAGGTTTTCTTGAGCACATCCCAAATATTCTAATTTCTAAAACAATTTTTGACTATACCTTTATGTAAGGTGTCATTGTGAGGTGATGTCAACGGTTGGAACATGAGTCACATTTGGTATATATTTGTATCCAGACTCACAGCATATGTGTTGTTGTATTTTGCATGACAATTATTGTAATAAAGTTGTAGTTATTTTCTGTACCATGTATTTGGCGACTCAGAATAGGTTGGATGGAATGGACCTATTTTGGGGTTGTCACAGTTGGTATCAGAGCTTAGGGATATAATCTCTGGCGGAGATCGGGGAATACAACTAGGAGGGGAGAGATGAGTAAATCTTTCGCTAGTGTGTCCTACCTAAGCTTATTTTTTGGTCAGTCATAATATCGGGATATTATGTGATATGTTAATTTGTTTAATTAACCCTTGTTTTATGGCAGTATTTGAGAATGGCAGCTGAGAATGCTAACAATAGAGTGAATGAGACTGTGGGGATACCTCTAATCACTAACCGTGATAATGTGATGTCAGACGAAGAAGGAATTAGAGATATCCATATGGTGAGTGAAGAATTAATAGTTGCACCCGAGATAGTCGCAGAGGTAACAGCTGAGACTGAGGAAGAAGAGGAAGAAGAAGTACCCGAGGAGAGTTTATTAGAGGTATTATATGATCAAAATGTAGAATTTCAAAATCGTATTCATGAGTTAGAAGAGCAGGCTGAAGAACGACAGGCGGTCGTGGAACAAAAGGATGCAACAATTCAAGCTTGTGTTACCCGATATGTGATGCTTGAACAGAAGCATTCTTTGGCAGAGTATAAGATGATAAAAATGGAATCTGAGCTGAAAGAAGAAAAAACTAAACGAGTGAGAATAAGTGATGCATGGGCAAAAGCCGCATGACACGTGGATATTGTGGAAAGAGATGTCCGATCTAAGAAGGCTAAAATAGATGATATGAATTTCTCTTTTTGGAAAGCAATTGGGAGAACCCAACATCGAGTTTTGAATTACCCTGTACAGAGCGGTCAACTTGAATTCGATATGGATCGAAGATTGATGATTCAGATCATGAATCAGGAGTACGACGAGGCAGTTGAGGGAGGAATATGCCCTATAGAAAAGTATATTCCAACGGTAGTGATGACGCCAAATGCTGCTCCAGACAAGTTAAAGCCGAGTAGTTCGAGGGATGGCGGTTGTCATGACTTCCCAACAAATGAGGAACCCAAATGAAGTTATCACGGGAAATGAGCAATAGAGAAATCATGATGACCCGAGAGATAGAATCTAAAATGAAAGCAAGGTATTCTCAGCTTTTCAAAATACCAGGTACGTAAATTTCGGGGACGAAATTTCGTAAGGAGGGGAGATTGTAAGACCCCGAATTTTATGAAATAAAAGTATTCAATTTTTTTTATAATTACTATTCAGTAAATGGTTAAATTGATAAATATTAAAGTTAAGGGTGATATATGAATTTTTTTTCAAAATACACAAGTGGTTATAAAATATTCATTGTTGTCGGGAAATATTCGTTTGGTCGTGGAATATTCTTTCTGTCGGGGAATATTCGTACGACGGCGCAGCCATTTGTGGGCCCCATAACAGAATAACTGTCGGATGAAGAAAATGACAAATTTGAGTTTTTACAAATAACGGCGTAGTTATTACCGTTAACACTGTTCGAATACCCGGTGGTTAAAATATAGTAATACGCGTTATTGCACAGTATTTTTGAAATTATTGATTCTTACGTAAGAAGACACTACTCAATAATTGTTACAGTAATTACTGTTCAATATTTTATTTTATTGATTCAATAATTGCTACGTTGAAATTTTATATTATTGTTGTTCAATAATTGTCACTACACAGTATTTCTCATTATCAGATCAATAATTCATATTATTTGAATAATATTATTAGATAGCATTATTGGTAATGTCTAGAAAGTTCTGTCTAAAGAGAGGTTTGGTCATCTAATTGCGCGCTAGTAAGGAGAAATCCTTATTGGAAAGCCCCCTCTTTCTTGGGAACGGCCTGGTTGTCATAAATGTGATTCTGTAATATTATTTGTGAATAATTAATTATTGATTCATATGATAAGGAAATATTTATTTTATGTGGATATAAATGAGGGATATATTTTTGTGGTTAAAAATGAAGGAGTTAATGTTGAGATTTTTATCCGTATTTTTGTCAGAATGGAGGTATTAAAAATCAAGGTTTTTGAGATATTTTGCGGGGGTTATAATTTTTAATCCGACCGTTGGATCGTGGTAATTTTTGGATATGTTATACATATATAAGTTGAGTATATGCCCACAAATTTTGAACCGTTAAAAATGGACGTATGATTTATTATGAATTTTACAAGATGACTGGTTCAGAAATTGTTGAATTTTCAGAGTTTATCATTTTGATGGAAAATTCTAGAATTGGTGGGCCCCACTTGTGGTTGGTGAAGAAATGTGCTGAATTAAATTTCAAATGTGGTGGGTGGAAATAGTAGCAGGTAAAGCCATCAGGTTGCAGGTCAAGCCTACTAAAATTTTCCTATAAATAGAGGGCTAAGTTAGAATTGAAAATCACACCAGAAACAAGTTTTCTCTCTTTTTCTCTCTAGATTATTAAGTTTATTTTGTGAGTATTTAGATACTTGGTGAGTTGATATTCATCAGTGCAAGTTTTCTTCAGCGTCATATTCGATATCCAGTCAGAAGTGCTGCTCTTCTGAGGTAAGGGATAGTAAGGGATTTTAAGTGTTGTTATGTTTTTCAGTTTCGTAATTTTTCAGACCTTCAAAAATTCTGGAAAAATTTGAAATGATATTTTGATGAGTTTTCTTGATTGTGTCCAAAAATGGTGATTTTTGGATCTATAGGTTGAGAGTTATGAATTTTATGAGAAAATATTATTTTAAAAGTAATCGCTTATAATTCCTTGTGGTTAACTCCAAAATTGATGAAATTTTTATTGGGAGTACATGTATATGATAGAAGTATACTCTGTAAATTTTAGAATTTTTGGACAAAAGTATAATTTTTGATAAATGTCTAAATATTCGGCGGTTTTGGCCATATGAAAAATAGTAAATGAGTTTTAAAAATTCTGAGAAAAATATATGTTCAATATGGGACTATATTCTGCTAAATCCCAGAAAAGAAATATTTTTGGAACTGGTTTGGTATTTTTCATAAAAATGGTGTAGTTACGAGTAAATGAATTAAATATGTTATGTGAAGTAAGAAAATTGGAAAATAGAATTTTATGGCTTGAGAATCCTATATGAGGTATATGCAGATTTTTGATGAGGGTTTTGATTATTGGTGATACAATCTTATGAGTTTGGTATTTTAGAATGATTAAATGCATTATTTAGTAAAGTGTAAATAATTTAAATAAATTGTTTATAAGCTTAAGAAATATTATTCTTTCAATATCATTATACCGAAATACTGGTATAAATTTTATTGTGGAATTTCTATCTTTTTGTGTCGGGTTTACTATTTATGAGTTACTATTCATGAGTTACTATTCACGAGTTACTATTCACGATAAAAATTAGTTTCTTTTTCTTACCAAATTATAGTTGATTTACGAATATTATTCTTGAGATTAAAATTATATGTTGATCATATTATTTTTATTATTATATATAACATTTTTATAACCCTAATGATGATATTTCTCTTTGACTTGAGTGTAAAGATGAGTAGATTTTTTGTATGATCATGACTATGGGTTCTCTTTGGCCAGTAGTGCAAAGTTGAATTGTTGATTGGTATGATCATGACCATTGAATTTATAAGTGAATATCTTTAGCTTAAGTGCAAAGGTGAATTGATCAACATGGTTATAATTATTGTTTATATAAATTCTGAAATGATTATATATTTCTTTGAGATATTAATATATTTGGCCTGTAGTGCAAATATGAACTGTTGATGAATATATTTGGCCGTAGTGCAAATATGAACTGTTGAGGAATATTTTTGGCTTGTAGTGCAAAGTTAAATTATTGATGAATATCTTTGGCCTGTAGTGCAAAGATGAATTGTTGATGAATATCTTTGGCCCGTAGTGCAAAGATGACATGTTGTTGAAAATCTTTGGCCAGTAGTGCAAAGATGAACAAATGTTGAGATGAACATGACCAACTGGTGATACAAATAAATATATTTGGCCGTAGTGCAAAGATGAAGTTATTAGTATGATTATGAACAGGAAATGTGATTTGGTGTAACCATGATCTTTGATGTTTCAGGTAAAGATAGGTGATGAAAATTATCTTCGTCTTGGATGAGAAGAGGAATTTAGAACTACAGTTATGATTATGAGTTATTCATATGATTGTGGACCAGAATTGTTGATTGATGTTACAGGGATAAAATATTGTTGGTGGATTTTTAACATGGAGAAGATAATAGACTTTATAGTCTATTTGACTCTTCTAATGGATTGCTCGTTCCGCTGCAACTATGGTTAAAATTTTTATCATTTACCATATGTTCTAAATCTCTGATTTATTATTGATGAAGGCTATTGATAATTTAATTATCTTTAGTCATGATATTCTTTACTGAGCTAGTTGTGCTCACCCTTTTGCTTCACAATTCCTTTCAGGTAATAAGAGTGTAGCTGGGTCGAGCGGGGGTAACAAGGGAATAGGACGGTGGTCATCATTTAGTAGTTATATTTGGTGAAGAAAATAGGTTGAGGCGAACCCAACGTTGGAAGGGTGTTTTGTCACTATCATACAAGATGTCTAATGACATATAACCTCGTGTCATCATAAGACAGGGTTGTGCTTATCCACTTGCTGAGTATATCTATGAGCACTACCTATATAATCTTGGTATTTGTTTGAAGTATAATTCACGATTAAAGACAGTGGAGATAATGATAAGTCAAGAGAGGACTCACCATTGGGAAGAATATGATAGTAACCTTCTCGTTTTTCTTTGGGGTCTATTGGGTCAACCAAGGATAATTCTGTGGCCGTATGATATCTATCATAACCTAGACGCATGGCCTCCCATGTACGAAGGTTTCCTTGAGCACATCC
Source organism: Panax notoginseng (assembly GCA_016801055.1). Classification (NCBI taxonomy): domain Eukaryota; kingdom Viridiplantae; phylum Streptophyta; class Magnoliopsida; order Apiales; family Araliaceae; genus Panax; species Panax notoginseng. The sequence continues at coordinate 115,486,362 of CM029016.1, forward strand.
CAAATATTCTAATTTCTAAAACAGTTTTTGACTATACCTTTATGTAAGGTGTCATTGTGAGGTGATGTCAACGGTTGGAACATGAGTCACATTTGGTATATATTTGTATCCAGACTCACAGCATATGTGTTGTTGTATTTTGCATGACAATTATTGTAATAAAGTTGTAGTTATTTTCTGTACCATGTATTTGGCGACTCAGAATAGGTTGGATGGAATGGACCTATTTTGGGGTTGTCACAGTTGGTATCAGAGCTTAGGGATATAATCTCTGGCGGAGATCGGGGAATACAACTTGGAGCGGAGAGATGAGTAAATCTTTCGCTAGTGTGTCCTACCTAAGCTTATTTTTTGGTCAGTCATAATATCGGGATATTATGTGATATGTTAATTTGTTTAATTAACCCTTGTTTTATGGCAGTATTTGAGAATGGCAGCTGAGAATGCTAACAATAGAGTGAATGAGACTGTGGGGATACCTCTAATCACTAACCGTGATAATGTGATGTCAGACGAAGAAGGAATTAGAGATATCCATATGGTGAGTGAAGAATTAATAGTTGCACCCGAGATAGTCGCAGAGGTAACAGCTGAGACAGAGGAAGAAGAGGAAGAAGAAGTACCTGAGGAGAGTTTATTAGAGGTATTATATGATCAAAATGTAGAATTTCAAAATCGTATTCATGAGTTAGAAGAGCAGGCTGAAGAACGACAGGCGGTCGTGGAACAAAAGGATGCAACAATTCAAGCTTGTGTTACCCGATATGTGATGCTTGAACAGAAGCATTCTTTGGCAGAGTATAAGATGATAAAAATGGAATCTGAGCTGAAAGAAGAAAAAACTGAACGAGTGAGAATAAGTGATGCATGGGCAAAAGCCGCACGACACGTGGATATTGTGGAAAGAGATGTCCGATCTAAGAAGGCTAAAATAGATGATATGAATTTCTCTTTTTGGAAAGCAATTGGGAGAACCCAACATCGAGTTTTGAATTACCCTGTACAGAGCGGTCAACTTGAATTCGATATGGATCGAAGATTGATGATTCAGATCATGAATCAGGAGTACGGCGAGGCAGTTGAGGGAGGAATATGCCCTATAGAAAAGTATATTCCAACGGTAGTGATGACGCCAAATGCTGCTCCAGACAAGTCAAAGCCGAGTAGTTCGAGGGATGGCGGTTGTCATGACTTCCCAACAAATGAGGAACCCAAATGAAGTTATCACGGGAAATGAGCAATAGAGAAATCATGATGACCCGGGAGATAGAATCTGAAATGAAAGCAAGGTATTCTCAGCTTTTCAAAATACCAGGTACGTAAATTTCGGGGACGAAATTTCGTAAGGAGGGGAGATTGTAAGACCCCGAATTTTATGAAATAAAAGTATTCAATTTTTTTTATAATTACTATTCAGTAAATGGTTAAATTGATAAATATTAAAGTTAAGGGTGATATATGAATTTTTTTTCAAAATACACAAGTGGTTATAAAATATTCATTGTTGTCGGGAAATATTCGTTTGGTCGTGGAATATTCTTTCTGTCGGGGAATATTCGTACGACGGCGCAGCCATTTGTGGGCCCCATAACAGAATAACTGTCGGATGAAGAAAATGACAAATTTGAGTTTTTACAAATAACGGCGTAATTATTACCGTTAACACTGTTCGAATACCCGGTGGTTAAAATATAGTAATACGCGTTATTGCACAGTATTTTTGAAATTATTGATTCTTACGTAAGAAGACACTACTCAATAATTGTTACAGTAATTACTGTTCAATATTTTATTTTATTGATTCAATAATTGCTACATTGAAATTTTATATTATTGTTGTTCAATAATTGTCACTACACAGTATTTCTCATTATCAGATCAATAATTCATATTATTTGAATAATATTATTAGATAGCATTATTGGTAATGTCTAGAAAGTTCTGTCTAAAGAGAGGTTTGGTCATCTAATTGCGCGCTAGTAAGGAGAAATCCTTATTGGAAAGCCCCCTCTTTCTTGGGAACGGCCTAGTTGTCATAAATGTGATTCTGTAATATTATTTGTGAATAATTAATTATTGATTCATATGATAAGGAAATATTTATTTTATGTGGATATAAATGAGGGATATATTTTTGTGGTTAAAAATGAAGGAGTTAATGTTGAGATTTTTATCCGTATTTTTGTCAGAATGGAGGTATTAAAAATCAGGGTTTTTGAGATATTTTACGGGGGTTATAATTTTTAATCCGACCGTTGGATCGTGGTAATTTTTGGATATGTTATACATATATAAGTTGAGTATATGCCCACAAATTTTGAACCGTTAAAAATGGACGTATGATTTATTATGAATTTTACAAGATGACTGGTTCAGAAATTGTTGAATTTTCAGAGTTTATCATTTTGATGGAAAATTCTAGAATTGGTGGGCCCCACTTGTGGTTGGTGAAGAAATGTGCTGAATTATATTTCAAATGTGGTGGGTGGGAATAGTAGTAGGTAAAGCCATCAGGTTGCAGGTCAAACCTACTAAAAATAAATAGAGGGCTAAGTTAGAATTGAAAATCACACCAGAAACAAGTTTTCTCTCTTTTTCTCTCTAGATTATTAAGTTTATTTTGTGAGTATTTAGATACTTGGTGAGTTGATATTCATCAGTGCAAGTTTTCTTCAGCGTCATATTCGATATCCAGTCAGAAGTGCTGCTCTTTTGAGGTAAGGGATAGTAAGGGATTTTAAGGGTTGTTATGTTTTTAAGTTTCGTAATTTTTCTGACCTTCAAAAATTCTGGAAAAATTTGAAATGATATTTTGATGAGTTTTCTTGATTGTGTCCAAAAATGGTGATTTTTGGATCTATAGGTTGAGAGTTATGAATTTTATGAGAAAATACTATTTTAAAAGTAATCGCTTATAATTCCTTGTGGTTAACTCCAAAATTGATAAAATTTTTATTGGGAGTACATGTATATGATAGAAGTATACTCTGTAAATTTTAGAATTTTTGGACAAAAGTATAATTTTTGATAAATGTCTAAATATTCGGCGGTTTTGGCCATATGAAAAATAGTAAATGAGTTTTAAAAATTCTGAGAAAAATATATGTTCAATATGGGACTATATTCTGCTAAATCCCAGAAAAGAAATATTTTTGGAACTGGTTTGGTTTTTTTTATAAAAATGGTGTAGTTATGAGTAAATGAATTAAATATGTTATGTGAAGTAAGAAAATTGGAAAATAGAATTTTATGGCTTGAGAATCCTATATGAGGTATATGCAGATTTTTGATGAGGGTTTTGATTATTGGTGATACAATCTTATGAGTTTGGTATTTTAGAATGATTAAATGCATTATTTAGTAAAGTGTAAATAATTTAAATAAATTGTTTATAAGCTTAAGAAATATTATTCTTTCAATATCATTATACCGAAATACTGGTATGAATTTTATTGTGGAATTTCTATCTTTTTGTGTCGGGTTTACTATTTATGAGTTACTATTCATGAGTTACTATTCACGAGTTACTATTCACGATAAAAATTAGTTTCTTTTTCTTACCAAATTATAGTTGATTTACGAATATTATTCTTGAGATTAAAATTATATGTTGATCATATTATTTTTATTATTATATATAACATTTTTATAACCCTAATGATGATATTCCTCTTTGACTTGAGTGTAAAGATGAGTAGATTTTTTGTATGATCATGACTATGGGTTCTCTTTGGCCAGTAGTGCAAAGTTGAATTGTTGATTGGTATGATCATGACCATTGAATTTATAAGTGAATATCTTTAGCTTAAGTGCAAAGGTGAATTGATCAACATGGTTATAATTATTGTTTATATAAATTCTGAAATGATTATATATTTCTTTGAGATATTAATATATTTGGCCTGTAGTGCAAATATGAACTGTTGATGAATATATTTGGCCGTAGTGCAAATATGAACTGTTGAGGAATATTTTTGGCTTGTAGTGCAAAGTTGAATTATTGATGAATATCTTTGGCCTGTAGTGCAAAGATGAATTGTTGATGAATATCTTTGGCCCGTAGTGCAAAGATGACATGTTGTTGAAAATCTTTGGCCAGTAGTGCAAAGATGAACAAATGTTGAGATGAACATGACCAACTGGTGATACAAATAAATATATTTGGCCGTAGTGCAAAGATGAAGTTATTAGTATGATTATGAACAGGAAATGTGATTTGGTGTAACCATGATCTTTGATGTTTCAGGTAAAGATAGGTGATGAAAATTATCTTCGTCTTGGATGAGAAGAGGAATTTAGAACTACAGTTATGATTATGAGTTATTCATATGATTGTGGACCAGAATTGTTGATTGATGTTACAGGGATAAAATATTGTTGGTGGATTTTTAACATGGAGAAGATAATAGACTTTATAGTATATTTGACTCTTCTAATGGATTGCTCGTTCCGCTGCAACTATGGTTAAATTTTTTATCATTTACCATATGTTCTAAATCTCTGATTTATTATTGATGAAGGCTATTGATAATTTAATTATCTTTAGTCATGATATTCTTTACTGAGCTAGTTGTGCTCACCCTTTTGCTTCATAATTCCTTTCAGGTAATAAGAGTGTAGCTGGGTCGAGCGGGGGTAACAAGGGAATAGAACGGTGGTCATCATTTAGTAGTTATATTTGGTGAAGAAAATAGGTTGAGGCGAACCCAACGTTGGAAGGGTGTTTTGTCACTATCATACAAGATGTCTAATGACATATAACCTCGTGTCATCATAAGACAGGGTTGTGCTCATCCACTTGCTGAGTATATCTATGAGCACTACCTATATAATCTTGGTATTTGTTTGAAGTATAATTCACGATTAAAGACAGTGGAGATAATGATAAGTCAAGAGAGGACTCACCATTGGGAAGAATATGATAGTAATCTTCTCATTTTTCTTTGGGGTCTATTGGGTCAACCAAGGATAATTCTGTGGCCGTATGATATCTATCATAACCTAGACGAATGGCCTCCCATGTACGAAGGTTTCCTTGAGCACATCCCAAATATTCTAATTTCTAAAACAGTTTTTGACTATACCTTTATGTAAGGTGTCACTGTGAGGTGATGTCAACGGTTGGAACATGAGTCACATTTGGTATATATTTGTATCCAGACTCACAGCATATGTGTTGTTGTATTTTGCATGACAATTATTGTAATAAAGTTGTAGTTATTTTCTGTACCATGTATTTGGCGACTCAGAATAGGTTGGATGGAATGGACCTATTTTGGGGTTGTCACAACAATAATATAAAATATTAACGTAGCAATTTTTGAATAAATAAAATAAAATATTGAACAGTAATTATTGTAACAATTATTGAGTAGTGCATTCTCACGTAAGAATCATAGGTAGGTCTAGGGCAGGGTGACTGCAGGTTTTGCAAGATTTGCTTACAATAATTCACAAATGAGACAAAAAGGGCACTTTAGTAAATTTATTTTAATCTTAAGGGTATTCTTGTCCAAGGTGCTTGAATCTAGGGTTTAATTACTAGATTTTACATATTAAAGTTTTCCAAATAATTTATAGGGTTTGAAAAATTAATATTAAAGTGTAATAAAATTTTAATTAAATACACTAATTTAAAATTAGGGTTTTTAATAGAAAATTAGGGTTTTTAAATTAGGGTTCCTTAATACTATTAGGGTTCCTAAATTCACAATTAGGGTTTCCTAATTATCATTATAATTTACAAAAATAATAATTAGGGTTTTTAATTTTAGCAAATTAGGGTTTTCAAATCATAATTAGGGTTTCTCCTAATTACAGAAATTCTATAATACACAGTAAAATTCATATAACACAATTACTGCTCAGTCTTAAACTCATAACCGTGTTTAACAATTAGGGTTTAATAACACGCTATAAGGGTTATGACATAATTTACCATATTTGGCCCATCATTATCAGTCTACAGATATACAATACATATTTATAGCACTGAAAAATTAAAATATAATTAATATTATATTATTATTCTCATCCTTTGATAAAAATCCAAATTTAGGGTTTGGATTCCATATCTAGTTTATCTTTCATATACAACATAAATAATGAAGCTAGAATAATTAACTTAAATATTCTGAACAAATTCATATAATAAAATATTTATTATTATAATTCTAATAATTATTTCATATATTATTTAAATAATATAAAAGCATGTTTTATGGAAAAATAATAAATAAAACATTTATGCTACAGAAATTTAATTACTATAAGAATTTAATTTGTAATGATCAATAATTCTAAAATTATTTATAATTTTTAAGGTACTAAATATATTTGTATTTATCATACACATTACTAGACACTTATTCTCATCATTAAAATAAATAAATAAAAAAAAGTTATATGCAAAATTTCTTATTTATTTTATATTGAAAATATCGGGTTATTACATTCACCCTCCCTTATAAGGATTCCGTCCCCGGAATCACCGTTTTAAAACTCATACATACAAGGTTACATAGCCTACACAATCATTGCAAGTAGATCTCGATCATATTTGATCGATCTGATCTTTAACTATTCAAATAAAGCTTGTCTGTCTGATTAAACGGAAGTTTGATTTAAAAAAAAAAAACTCAAATTCCTCCCTCAAAATTTTTTTATAACTTAATTTGCTATATATAGGAAAATCATATATATACGAAAATAAAAGTTATTCAAATAATACCCGGAGTCCTATTTTCAGCTGCCACAATATCCTAAATCGTCATGTTGATGACTCTCGCGGTTGGTTTGTTGGTTGAAGTTGGTCTTGTGATTGCCAGAGTCCCGCTGCCTTTTCCCATGGTTACACTCCCTGCCTCCATTTTCCTCTTTGGACAATCCTTCACCTTATGTTCAGTCGATCCACATAGAAAACACCCACTGTTCATCCTTGGGTTGGGGCAGTTGGGAGAGATATGACCCTCCTACCCGCACTTATAACATACAAACTTACCATTCAGACACTCACCAGAGTGATTCTTCCCGTAATTCTTACACTGAACTACCTGCTTCTTCACACCTTCCTGTTTCACCTGTATATTCCCAACAAAATTCTCATTTCTTTTCTCACCCCTATTTCCACTGTTACCTTCCACCTTCACAGCTCCTCATGCCTTGCCTTTGTTCTTCTTTTCCTTATTGTAGAGGCGCATGGCCTCACTCCCCTCCTCAGCTATGATACCCTTTTTCATGAGTGCTGCAAAAGTATTGATTTGCAACACTTCCACCTTGTTATAGAGCCACGGTTTTAAGCCCAACTCAAACCTCCTTGCCTTCCTAGCCTCCGTATCAACTTGATGCGGACCAAACCAAGCCAACTCATTAAACTTTGCGGCATACTCCAGAATAATCATGTTATCCTACTTCAACTCCAGAAATTTCACCTCCATCCTAGCCTGCATACTAGCTGAGAGATAGTTTTCAAAGAATAAAGTCTTAAACCTAGCCCAAGTAACTACTCCTTCTCCTGCCCTAGTTTGATTTGCCTCCCACCAATAGTTAGCCTCTCCCTTCATCATATAAGTGGAAAAAGTTGTCTTTTGCCCCTCATCTACCCTAGCAATTACGAACACCTTTTCTATCTCGTTAACCCATGTCTGGGCATCTATAGGGTCAGTTGATCCCCTGAATTCTGGTGGTCCTACTGCCTTGAAGTCTTTAAATTTTGCCAAGCGATTGCCTAGCTGGTTCCTTGCAGCTGGTATTCCCTGCTGCATAGTTTGAGCTACCATGTTCGTAAAGTTTTGCGTCGGGTCTTGCTGTTGTCCCTTACCATTGTTGACAGATTCTTCTGCCCTTTGATTTCGAGTTGGACGTCTTGGCGGCATTGTCTGATAAAATTATAAATTTAACTCACATTCTAAATCTTATCATATAAGTTATATATATTAAACTTGGTACATTACTCAGACGTAGATTCATATTCATTTAGCGAATATTTTACATAACATAGCACATACTGTTTTTAAACATTAGTTATCCCTTTGTGACCATAAAACTTGGGATTTACAGCCTTGACTAATACAAAAGTTGGGAACATTACATTACACAGACATACTTATCATATCTATTACATTAAACAAACCTACACAACAGAACCTATACTACCTATGTACTACTCCTTTTCCTTGGTCAACCTTTCGCCTGATGACCTTCTATCCCACATATAAAACATGCTCCTAGGTTATAGTCGGGACAATATAGAGTGGTGTGTCCCTCATAGCTGCAAAGGTAACATATTTTTTTCCTTTTCTTCTTATCAATTTTTTTCTTCTAAGTCATGGTCTCCTATCCTTCTTTTCCCCTTCTTGCTCGGAGCTGCACACGATGTGTTGCTCATGGCTCCCATCTGATCAATTTGGATTTTAAGCTTATCTTGTTCTTCTATTGTTTCTATTAACGCCTGACGCAATTGACTATTTAGCAGCTTTTCTATTTCCCACAACTTTTCTAGAGAAGAAACCTTATTCCTCAGAACCTGCACCTCCGTTGATGCTTGATCAGCTTCAACTTTAGTATCCGTATCACTATCTGTCAACTCTAACATCTCTGGATCTGGTACTACATTTTCCAAAATAATCACCTCATCTGAGTTGGTTTCATTGTGAGCCTCTATTTCAGCTACTGGCTTTGATATTAGCTCGGGTGTATGGATTTGGTCCTCGTTCATGCTATAAGCATATAACAAGCCTTTTCCACCAGACATCTACACACATAAATTATCCTGATTAGCATATAATATATACACATAACAAATAATTGTTTTATAAAAGTTATCTTTTATTTTATTTAACGATGAATTTATTCAATTCATCTCTCTTTTAAACTCTATATAAGTTATTTATATTTTCAACATTTCCCTCTGTCCTAAGGTTATAGCTTAAGGTCGATCCCACCTAAGGTTTCTAACCCTAATGCTTTGATACCAACCTGTGACGCCCCCAAATTTGGGTACTTGAAACCCGAACTCGGTGCTTCGCGATACCATTTCTATAAGTTGAATAATACTAATAATAATAACAATAATATAAAATTCAAACTTAATTTACATATGTATCAAAGTTTACTCCCAAGTACGAGACCTTTAAATATTCATTACATCATAGATAATAAGTAACATTGTCTTAATAAACTATAACTATTACATAACATATTAGAAATCTTATTCGAACAGCTTTCCTTTCCCCTTGTTCTTTCCTGAGCCTTCTGGTTGATCATACTTAAATGAAAACATTTAATTTAAGCAAGAGTGAGCATTTGAGTGCCCAGCAAGTAATAAAAATTATAAATATTAGCTGAAAGGGTTAAATGTTTTCTGTGTACTACCCTTCTACAATAAGTCAATAGTTGTGAAGTAATCTGAACCGATAATAATAACATAGCAAATCTCTATCAAAAATTTGAAACTACGTAATGACTATAATTGGGGTTAAGGTAACATAATATGAACATTATTATTAATTTTTGAATAGGTTTAGCAGAAATTCATCTGTAAATCGTCATAACTTACGGGCACGGGGAGTGATCAGCCCGTTATGCCCTGTATTGATCAATACTATATGCAAGAACGATAATATCGTTCCCTCTGTCTACCTTGGGTGCATAAAAAGTTTTTCCGTTTACGGAATGTTCATACTTGTCGGGTTCCAAACCAAAAGTTTTATCCTGTTTAACAATAATCTATAATTCAACATATATATATATATATATATATATATATATATATATATATATATATATATATATATATATATACACGAGTAATTAACAAAGGTGTATCAACATGTGATTAAATACAATGATTATTCAAGTGGGGGACACTTGTATAACCATTTGTATAACCATTTATAAAAATTAACGAACATAATATATATATATATATATATATATATATATATATATATATATCCAAATTACCATATACTAACATGTTGATAATCAATGAGAGTATATAGTATAGGGTTAATAATTTGTACTGTAATAATATAATTCTGAAATATTTTAACTTATGCCCATTGCATAAAGGAAATGCAAAGGTAGGATACTTGCCTGAGCTGCTGCTTACAATAACGCAACTTAGATTAATCTTTTATACAGCGACCTATCAGTAATAAGATCATTCGTTCGATGAGAATAATATATCGTAACACATATCACTGCTTATTGCAGTCAGCACATTATCTAATCACATTGAATCACAAATAAACACTTATCAAGTCAAATTATCTAAGTTCAGATCAATTTCTAAAATATTTATGTGTACCGACGGCTTTATCGGGTATTTATCGAGTCTAAGACTCTGTCCTGTAGTTCAATAACTGAAAATATCAGTCATATTATTTTTAAAATGACTTATAATAATTTTTAAACGTTTATTATAATTTATCATGAATTTTCAAACATCGGAATCATTATTAAATGATTTAAATATTAACAAATTCTATTATTATTAATATTTAATTAATATTAAACTATTAATGAAACTATTGTCAAAATATTAAAGTTGTTTACAACAACTCAAAATATTTTTAAAGTATTAATATTACCCTTAAATAATTTTTAAAACATTTAAAATTATTTTTAAATAATTACCATTAATATTAGAATATTAATGTATTATTTATCAAAATATTAAAAGTCATTGATTATAACTTAAAATATTTTTAATTCATTTATTTCATTCTTAAATGATTTTTTAAATAATTAAAACTATTTTAAAACTATTTATTTAATATAATTATTAAATAAATTTAATATCATTAATGTTAAATTAATATCATTAGTATTAAATTATTAATGAAATTATACTTTACATATTAAAAGTTATATTTTATAACTTAAAATACCTTTAAACATTTTATTTTCATTTAAAATGATTTAAAAAAAATTATTTTAAACTAAATTATTTAATATATTTATTAAATAACTAATTATCATTAATATTAATTTATTAATGAAATTTATCACAAAATACTAAAAGTCATTAAAATAATTTCAAATATTTTTCTTATACCATAATATATTTTTAAATGATTTTTCATGTATTAAAAATTATTTTTGAATAATTTATTTAATTTTATACTTAAATAAATTAAATACCTTTTATTTTTTAAAAATATTAAATATATATGAAATATATTTAAAATAATAAAAAACTAATTTTCTGACTTTAATATAATTTTTAATAATTTATTATATATTTTCCATAATTAAAAGTAATTTTTTTTCTATTTTTAATCATTTTTCGAAATTTAGTAAAATAAAATTATTAATAACCGTCGCTATATGCTATAGCGACACTTATCTGTCATGTTAGGTGTTCTTGGCCTCAAGAACGCTGACAAGTCAGTGGTCGAGGTGCCTTGTTTGACCGAGTCTAATTCTTATCTTGAAATGTTTCTAGGTCATGTAACCTATTGTTCATGTAGTATTTATGTAACACTACAATTAACAATCAAAATCCAGGTCATAACATACAACATCATGAAAATCTAGCCATTCAAACTTCCTGTCAGGTGTTTCTGGGTTTTCCCAGAAACCTAGAAATTTGAGTCCCTTGTTTCGTGCACAATTTACATTAGGTTCCAGCCTTGCTTCATGTGATATAACGATTTATACTTACAGAATACATGTTAGGGAACAATAACACAATGTCAGATCATCATATCATCAAAATAATCAAGATCTATAGGCCGGTCAAAGTACCCTCCCGGAACTGTTCTTGAACATTTCTGGGTTTCCCAAAAATGTTCTTGAGCAGTTTCGGCTACCTAAGTTTGACCATCACTAGATTTGATTATGTTAAGGATCTATGTGATATAAATGGCTTTAGCATGTAGTCTTCAAGTCAGTATACAACTACAAAACAACAACATGGCATAACAACTTAAACATAGCAAGATTCAAGCCCTGCAAAAACACTGTCAGAGGTTTCTGGCTAATTCTGGGCTTCAAGAACAGTCGGTCAACCCACTTTGACCTTAAATAACTTTTAATCTACAACAGATATGGACCTGATTCAAGTTGCATATTAAAGATCTCCTAACAGACTACAAGTACAAACTTTCAAAACACAAAAACACTTAACAGATTGAGATCTATGGTACCTGACATTCACTGTCATACCCTTATTTTCAAAAATTTCCAGATTTAGAAAATCATCAAATCTGAGCCTCTAGATGTTATGGATCTAACATCTAGCAACCCAGATCATTGATTAACACCCCATACAACATATTTAACACAAAAAAACTTACATCTAACATAAGATCAAAAGATTTTCGAATTTTAGGGTTTGCACCTTTTTGATGATCAAATTCTGATTTTTATGCTTTTGATTTGATGTTAGTGTTCATGGGGCTTGATTGGGGACTGATCTAGCAAGGAAATTTCAGAGGTTTGGTCTTGAGAGAATATAGCTATGTATTTGTGAACAAATTAGGCCAAAAATGAGCACTTTCTCTCTCTTAAATCTAGCAAATCATGTAAGCAATGTATGGGATGGCTGATCATGTGATGTGTTATAGATTGTAGGCTCATAGGTAGGTCTAGGGTAGGGTGGCTGCAGATTTTGCAAGATTTGCTTACAATAATTCACAAATGAGACAAAAAGGGTACTTTAGTAAATTTATTTTAATCTTAAGGGTATTCTTGTCCAAGGTGCTTGAATCTTGGGTTTAATCACTAGATTTTACATCTTAAAGTTTCCCAAATAATTTCTAGGATTTGAAAAATTAAAATTAAAGTGTAATAAAATTTTAATTAAACACACTAATTTAAAATTAGGGGTTTTAATAGAAAATTAGGAGTTTTAAATTAGGGTTCCTTAATACTATTAGGGTTCCCAAATTTATAATTAGGGTTTCCTAATTATCATTATAATTTACAAAAATAATAATTAGGGTTTCTAATTTTAGCAAATTAGGGTTTTCAAATAATAATTAGGGTTTCTTCTATTTACAGAAATTCTATAATACACAGTAAAATTCATACAACACAATTACTGTTCAGTCTTAAACTCATAACTGAGTTTAACAATCATGGTTTAATAACACGCTATGATGGTTATGACATAATTTACCATATTTGGCCCACCATTATCAGTCTACAGATATACAGTACATATTTATAACACTGAAAAATCAAAATATAATTAATATTATATTATTATTCTCATCCTTTGATAAAAATCCAAATTTAGGGTTTGGATTCTATATCTAGTTTATCTTTCGTATACAACATCAATAATGATGCTAGAATAATTAACTTAAATATTCTGAACAAATTCATATAATAAAATATTTATTATTATAATTCTAATAATCATTTCATATATTATTTAAATAATATAAAATCATGTTTTATGGAAAATTAATAAATAAAACTTTTCTGCTATAGAAATTTAATTACTATAAGAATATAATTTGTAATGATCAATAATTATAAAATTATTTATAATTTTTCAGGTACTAAATATATTTGTATTTATCATACACATTACTAGACACTTATTCTCATCATTAAAATAAATAAATAAAAAAATTTATATGCAAAATTTCTTATTTATTTTATATTGAAAATATCGGGTTATTACAATCTTAGTCGTAATATTTCTTACTGGGCTAGTTGAGCTCACCCTTTTTTTCATTGTTCTCTTAAGAAAATGAGAACGTAGCCGGGACTAATCGGGAAATGGACTGACGGTCCATATGATAGCATTAGTAGTCCTCACTATTCTATTAAATAGTGGGACATTAGATTTAATGAGGACTCCATTGAGTGTGGATATTGTTTAAATGACAATATTCTTATTAAAACTCTTAGATTATGTTTTGTCGTATTTTACATGACTGTTGTATAATTAAGTTGTATTTGAATTTTGTACCACGTATTTGGCAACTCAAGATGCGTGATGTATACCTATTTTGGGGGCGTCACAGTTGGTATCAAAGCTTAGGGATATGATCCTTGACTGAGATGTGAGACAATAACTCGGAGGAGAGAGACGGGAAATTCCTTTGCTAGTATGACCTACCTAAGTTTATTTGGTATTTAATTGGCCGGTCAAAGTATAGGGATACTATGTGATATGTTAATTAACCCTTGTTTTGTGGCAGTATTAGAAAATGGCATCCGAAAATGTTGAGATAAGTAATGAAGCACATGAGACCGTTGAGTCACCAACGATCAATACCCCGGATAATGTGCAACAAGAAGACAATAATTCTCATATAAATAATAACACCGATGAAATTGTGAACGATGTAATGTTCAGAGGTTTTATGCAATTCATGTAACATCAGGCGAGAGCGGCTCCTGTCCAAAATGCAGGTGGAAACACTGACAACTCTCGGACGGTCACCACTAAGCAGTTCAAGGAGCTGGGACCACCGGAGTTGTTTGGAGAGCCAAAACCACTTAAGACGGAGACGTGGATAAAGCAGATCAACAAGATATTTGATGTCTTGGGATGCTCCGAGGAGCAAAAGGTTCCCTTTGCCACCTTCATGTTGCGAGTAGAGGCAGATTACTGATGAGAATCTGTAAAGCATACTCAACCTACCGAACTGAAGATGTCTTGGGAGAAGTTCCAAGAACTGTTCAACGACAAGTACTTTCCTGAAAGTATTCGTCACATAAAGGAGGTAGAGTTCATCAAGCTTGAGATAAACTATACGATCGTGGCGCAGTACGAAGCTAATTTTGCCGAGTTGTCTCGGTTTGCATTCCACTTAGTTGATAACGAGGAGAGAATGACACGGATGTTTCTAAGAGGTTTAAAACCCGAGTTATGTCAATACCTAATTTTTCATAAACTGTGTGTTTGTATTAAGATGTTGTAAATAGGGCTCAGTTATTAGAGCGTGATAACGAGTCAACCCAACCAAGAGAGAGCAGCCGACAAAATGATAATACTAGTGGTAGCAGTCATCGAAGCGGTGACAACAAGCGTAGAGGGAATCAACATGCCAGAAATGGTAATCATGTTGGTGGTAATCATGGCCATGACAATAAGAGTGGACATTTCAAGAAGAGGAGATTCAACAATGATGGCAAGACGTCAGCACCAGCACCTGTTGTTAAGGAAGGAGAACGACCGCCGGTCGTATGTTTCAAATGCAGAGGGGATGGATATATTAGTCCAAACTGCGTGATGCAGTCCAAAGCGTGTTATAATTGTGGAAAAGAGGGTCACCTAGTCTGATTTTGTCGTGCACCAAAGTCAAGTCCAGCTGGGATGGAGGCATCAAAGGGTGTCCCAGACAAGACAAAACCGATAGTTCAAGGGAGAGCATTTTTCGCGACTTCTTAAAAAGCGAGTAACCCGAACGAAGTTAGCACGGGTTAGTTAATTATAAATTCTTGCGAAGTCTATACCTTATTAGATACCCATTCTACCCATTCTTTTATCTTTCTTGCTTGCGCTCAACGTTTAAATTTAACTCTGGAGAAATTAGACTTTGACTTATCGGTTGAAACTTCGTTAGGAGAAACCTTTATTACATGTGCTATCCAAGTCTTGGATGAGAGTCACAGTTTTGAATGATATTTCTATTGTTAATAAATTTTCTGACGTATTCTTGAAGACTTCTTAGCCTACCCCTAGAGCGTGAAATCAAATTTTGTATTGACCCCAGTACAAAACCCATTTCATAAACCCTCAAATATTTTATTCACCCGAAACGAACGTAACATGTGCCAAAGACGTTGGCTCGAGCTATTGAAGATTACGATCGTACCATTCAATACCATCGTGGAAAAAGCGAACGTGGTAGCTGAAGCGTTGAGTAGAAGATCATATGCGTTTATGAGTGCGATGTTGTTAACACAAAAACCCATTTCTTATAACTTACAAATGATGGAGATAGAGGTAAAGACTTTAGGGACTCACGTGGAGATGACGAATATACGAGTAGAACCGACTTTAATCGATAAAGTTAAAGCTGCTCAAGCTACAGACCTGGAGCTGATGCGTATGTGGAAGAAAGTGCAAGAAGGTGCTATTTCGGAAGCAAGAATCGATAAAGAAGGAATACTTCGAGTTAACTCCAGACTTTTTGTTCCTAACGATTCTGACTTAAAGTATAAAATTATGATGGAGGTGCATAACACACCGTTTGCAATCCATCCTGGGAGTACCAAAATGTATCATGATCTTCGACATACATTTTGATGGAGCAATATGAAGAGAGAGATAGCGGGGTTTATCTCAAGGTGTCTAACTTGTCAATGAGTCGTCAAGGCGTAGCATCAAGTGCCAAAAGTTCCATTACAACCACTTGATATTCCATAATGGAAGTGGGAGCACATTACCATGGATTTTGTTACTGGTCTTCCCAAGGTTTCTGAAGGCATAGATGCGATTTGGGTCATTGTTGATAGATTGACCAAGTCTGCTCATTTCTTACAGATACGAGAAACTTATACACTTAAACGTCTTGCTAGTATGTACATAAATGAGATTGTAAGATTGCATGGTACGCCAGTATCCATAGTTTCTGATCGAGACCCAAGATTCACTTCAAGATTTTGGGTTAGTTAGCAAAAAGCTATGGGCACATATTTACGATTTAGTTCGGCATATCATCCTCAAACAGACGGGCAGTCTGAAAGGACTATTCAAACTTTTAATACAGAAGATAAAATCATTATTTTGCCACCTCGATCCCACATTCACGCCATCTCAGCATCATTTCACACCACATTTCATGCAGAAGTGTCTCACAAGAACCATAGCTCAAATCCCGAGTGACTACTACACAAGACAGCACACCGGATAGAATTTGAAGACCTGAAGATCTGGTCATGGACCCATCTTCCTGGCTTCATACAACCTCTTATCACATGTCATTGTGTAGCTCTCGACAACAGCATTCTGAAAAGGTATTATACGTGTCAATCGGATGCCTGGATTGAAAGTTATGAAGGTTCAAGCGGATAAACGCGTTGCATGTGTGCACGTACTTCGAGACGGCAGGACGCACCGAGCCCGGGGAACCCCGGGTAGCCACAGGTACACCTGTGGATCCCCCCCTCTATAAATAGAGGGCTTGGGGTGGCCATTTTGAGAAGAGAAAAGGCGAGAAAACCCTGTCTATTTTGCTTTGTACACACTTTAAACTTGGTGCTTTCTCTTTCCAAACACCTGCGAGCTTGTGTTTTGCTATATTTTACCGGTGGAAACCGAGTATTCATTCACTTAAAGCTATCTGAAGTTTTCTTGGCAGCCCACAATAAGACAGCTCACATTTCTTAAAGCCTTTCTCCACTTTCATTCACACACAGTTATTGTGACGCCCCCAAAATAGGTATACAACACCCATTCTGAGTCGCCAAATACATGGTACAAAAAGCAAACTACAACTTCAATAATAAAATTGTCGTGCAAAATACGACAACACATACTGTGAGTTTAAATATAAATATTGTCTTCTAGACAATATCCACACTCAAATAAGTCCTCAATACAATTATTCAAACACTATTTTATAGAAATAGTGAGGACTGCTAAAATATCTTTCTAGAACCATCACTCCATACCCCGACTAGATCCTGCTATGTTCTCACCTCCTGAGAAGAAAAATGGAACAAAAAGGAAAAGGGTGAGCTCAACTAGCCCAGTAAAGAATATTATGACTAAGATAATATACAACAAATTATCATTAGTATTCAACAGGGAAAAATCTGATAGAATATAATCGACAACAAGTTTTAGATCAACAACTGCAGCGGAAACAACAAACCATTAGAAGAGTCAAGTAGAGAATGAATTCTACTATCTTCTAAGATTTAAAAGTCCATCATCAATATTTTATCCCTGTAACATCAATTAATAATCATCTTTATCCAAATATTCATCTTTGCACTACAGGCCAAAGATATTCATTTGTATCACCTGTCAGTCATGTTCATCTCAACACCTGTTCATCTTTGCACTACACGCCAAAGATATTCATCAAGTAATCATACATCTTTGCACTACAGGCCAAAGATATTCAGTAATATCATCATTTAGGACTGAGGATGATGAAAAATATCTTAAAGAGAACGAATCCAGTGAGACAGAAGGACAAATAGTAGGGATTCGTATAACAGTTTATCCAAGATCAATAATACTTCATAATAATCAATTGTGAAGTAGAATTCAAAAATAAAGATCAAAACATGGATACAATCAAAGATAGTAACCATAATAGACATCTTGGACAAAAAAAGAAAATTTTATTTTTCGGTGAATAGTGCCGTATTCGTGAATAGTGCCGTATACGTGAATAGTAACCCCGACACAAAAAGTTCCAAATTTGATAAATACTCATGTTGATATTTCAGCATAATGATATTGAAGAAAATAATATCATTAAGAATAAAATAATATCCCTTACCTCAAAATATCAGTACTTCTGGTCGGAATACCGGTATAAGGCTGAAAGAAACTTGCTCTGATGAATAGAAACTCTCAAAGTATCTAAATACTCATAAAATACACTCAATAATCTAGAGAGATAAAGAGAGAAAACTTGTTTCTGGTGTGATTTTCAATTCTAACTTAGCCCTCTATTTATAGGAAAATGTTAGCACGCCGAAGCAGACTTAACCTGTAACCTGATGGCTTTACCTGCTACTATTCCCACCCACCACATTTGAATAAAAATCTCAGCACATTTCTTCACCAACCAAGAGTGGGGCCCACCAATTCTAGAATTTTTCACCAAAATGATTAAATCCGAAAATTCAACAATTTCTGAACCAGTCATCTCGTAAAATTCATAATAAATCATACGTTCATTTTTAACGGTTCAAAATTTGTGGACATATACTCAACTTATATATGTATAACATATCCAAAAATTACCACGATCCAACGGTCGAATTAAAAATTATAACCCCCGCAAAATATCTCAAAAATCCTAATTTTAAATACCTCCATTTCGACAAAAATACTGATAAAAACCTTAACATTAAATCCTTTATTTTTAACCACAAAAATATATCCCTCATTTATATCCACATAAAATAAATATTTCCTTATCATATGAATTAATAATTAATTATTCACAAATAATATTACAGAATCACATTTATGACAACCAGGCCGTTCCCAGGAAAGAGGGGGCTTTCTAATAAGGATTTCTCCTTACTGGCGCGCAATTAGATGACCAAACCTCTCCTTAGACAGAACTTTCTAGACATTGCCAATGATGTTATCTAATTATATTATTCAAATAATATGAATTATTGATCTGATAAAGGAAAATACTGTGCAGCAACAATTATTGAAACAACAATAATATAAAATATCAACGCAGCAATTATTGAATCAATAAAATAAAATATTGAATAATAACTACTGTAACAATTATTGAGTAGTGCCTTCTTACGTAAGAATCAATAATTGGTGCAATACAGTGTGCTACTGTATTTTAACCACCGGGTATTCTAACAGTATTAACAGTAACAACTACGCTGTTATTTATAAATAACTTATACTTGTCGTTTTCTTCATCTAATCGCTTTTCGTTATGGGGCCCACACAAGGCTGCGCCGTCGTACGAATATTCCCCGACAGCAAGAATATTCCACGACCAAACGAATATTCCCCGACAAAATAAATGTTTTATAACCACTTGCTTATTTTGCAAAATTTACACATTTCACCCATAACCAAAGTATTATATCAAATTAACCCCTTATTATTCACAATAATATTTAGAGAAAATTTGATTTTATTCATTAATAAGCTGGGGTCTTACAACCTCCCCTCCATATGAAATTTCATCCTCGAAATTGACGTACGTACCTGATATTTCGAAAAAATGAGGATACCTCGCTTTCATTTCTGATTCCAACTCCCAGGTCATTTCTTCAATAGCATGGTTTCTCCACAAAACCTTAACTTGCGGTATAACCTTTGTGCGTAGGACATGCTCTTTCCTATCCAAGATCTTAACAGGTACTTCCTCGTACGTTAAATCTTCAGCTATCTCGTCTGGTTCTAACTCAATAATGTGGTTCGGGTCTTTAACATATTTACGAAGCATAGATATGTGAAAAACATTATGAACACGAGACATGCTTGGAGGTAATGCGAGTCTATATGCCACATTTCCTATTCGCTCAAGAATCTCAAATGGACCAACAAATCTTGGATTGAGCTTTCCTCTCTTCCCAAATCTTGTAACTCCCTTCCATGGTGCAATACGTAACAATACATGATCTCCAATATTAAATTACACGTCCTTCCGATGAAGATCCGCATAACTCTTTTGTTGATCCTGTGCCGTTTGTATACGTTATCGAATCGTTTGGATTTTCTCTGTAGTCGTGCGTACCAACTCTGGTCCTAACAATGTTGCTTCACCCACCTCATCCCAGCATACTGGAGAACGACATTTTCTTCCATAGAACGCCTCGAATGGAGCCACACCTATGCTCGCCTGATAACTGTTGTTGTAGGAGAATTCCACCAATGGTAGGTACTTATCCCAACTCCCTTTGAGATCTAGGACACAGAGTCTTAATAGATCTTCAAGAGTTTGAATAGTCCTCTCTGATTGTCCATCCGTTTGAGGATGGTATGCTGAACTGAATCGTAAATCCGTGCCCATAGCTTTCTGCAAGCTAACCCAAAATCGTGAAGTAAATCTTCGGTCACGATCCGGAACTATGGATACTGGCATGCCATGCAATCTCGCAATCTCGTTCACATACATAATAGCAAGACGTTCAAGGGAATAAGTCTCACGTATCGGTAAGAAATGAGCAGACTTGGTTAATCTATCAACAATAACCCAAATCGCATCTATGCCTTGAGAAACCTTGGGAAGACCTGTAACGAAATCCATGGTAATGTGTTCCCACTTCCATTTCGGGATCTCAAGTGGTTGCAATGGACCCTTTGGCACTTGATGCTCCGCCTTTACACGCTGACAAATTAAACACCTCGAGATAAACTCAGCGATCTCTCTTTTCATATTGCTCCACCAAAATGTGTGTCGAAGATCATGATACATTTTGGTACTCCCAGGATGGATTGCAAACGGTGTGTTGTGTGCCTCCATCATTATTCTATGCTTCAAGTCAAAATCGTTAGGAACACAAAGTCTGGAGTTGACTCAAAGTATTCCTTCTTCATCGATTATTGCTTCTG
The DNA here is from genome assembly GCA_016801055.1 of Panax notoginseng. NCBI lineage: Eukaryota > Viridiplantae > Streptophyta > Magnoliopsida > Apiales > Araliaceae > Panax > Panax notoginseng. The sequence continues at coordinate 115,507,555 of CM029016.1, forward strand.
GAATAGCACCTTCTTGCACTTTCTTCTTCATACGCATCAGTTCTATGTCTGTAGCTTGAGCAGCTTTAACTTTATCGATTAAAGTCGGTTCTACTCGTATATTTGATATCATCATGTGGGTACTTGGAGCCTTCATCTCTATCTCCATCATTTGCAAATCATATAAAATGGGCCTTTGTGTTAACACCATTGCACTCGTACCCGCGTATGATCTTCTACTCAATGCATCAGCTACTACGTTCGCTTTTCCAGGATGATATTGGATGGTATGATCGTAATCTTTCAACAGCTCGAGCCAACGTCGCTGCCGCATGTTGAGTTCCTTTTGGGAGAGAAGAAATATTTGAGGCTTTTATGATCTGTATAGATCTCCACTTTCTTCCCATACAGGTAGTGTCTCCAGATCTTCAACGCAAAAACGACTGCTGCCAACTCCAAATCATGAGTAGGATAATTCCTCTCATATTCTTTGAGTTGTCGCGAGGCATAGGCTATGACTTTCCCATGTTGCATGAGAACACATCCTAACCCTTTGCCTGAAGCATCGCTGTAGATAACAAATCCATCCGAACCATATGGTATTGTCAGAACAGGTGCCGAAATGAGTCTCCTCTTGAGTTCCTTGAAACTCTTCTCGCATTCCTCACTCCATACGAATTTTGTATCTTTCCGAGTCAGTTGAGTTAACGGAGTAGCGATTCGAGAAAATTCTTCCACAAATCTCCGATAATAACCAACTAAGCCCAGAAAGCTACGTACTTCGGTTACCGACTTCGGTTGCTCCCAACTTTGTATGGCTTCAATCTTTGTCGGGTCGACAGATACTCCATGTTTTGACACCACGTGCCTAAGGAATGCTACTTCCTCAAGCCAGAACTCGCATTTCTTCAGTTTGGCATATAACTTGTTTTCACGAAGCCTTTGCAATATCAGCTTCAAATGGCGCTCATGGTCTTCACGGCTTTTGGAATAGATGAGGATGTCATCAATAAAGACAACAACGAACTGATCCAAATATTCTTTGAATACACGGTTCATCATATCCATGAAGGCAGCAGGAGCATTAGTCAATCCAAAAGACATGACTAAAAATTCATAATGCCCGTACCAAGTTCTGAAGGCAGTTTTTAGAATATCCTCAGTTTTAATCTTCAGCTGATGATATCCAGAACGAAGATCGATCTTTGAAAAGAATTGTGCTCCTTACAACTGGTCAAACAGGTCATCAATGCGAGGTAGCGCATACCTATTCATGATAGTGACATGATTCAATTCTCGATAGTCGATACAAAGTCGCATACTCCCGTCTTTCTTCTTTACGAATAACACAGGAGCACCCCAAGGAGATTTAATAAGACGAATAAAACCGATGTCCAACAACTCCTGTAGTTGGACTTTTAACTCCTGAAGTTCAATAGGAGCCATTCGATATGGGATTTTAGAAATGGGCTTTGTACCGGGTTCAAGGTCAATAAAGAATTCAACTTCACGTTCTTGGGGTTGACCAGGAAGTTCTTCAGAAAATACATCGGGAAATTCTCTAACAATAGAAATATTATTCAAATCTGACTTGTCTTTGTTCAAATCCACAACATGGGCTAAGAAAGCTTGACATCCATTTTTCAATAAACGAATAGCTTTGTGGCTTGATATGACAATGACTGATTTTAGTGGTTTAGTAGTTTGAATTCGTATGACAGGTTGGTTAGGAATATGAAAACTAACAACCTTACGAAAATAATCAATTTTAGCATGATGAGTGGTTAACCAATCAATTCCTAAAATCACATCAAAAGCAAGTATCTTTAAAGAGATAAGATCAACAGGTAATGTGATAGTGCCAACTTGGATTAAGCAAGATTTATAAACTGTAGATGTAACAAAGGTTTCACCCAACGGAGTTTCAACAGATAAGTCAAAGGTCAATTTCTCTGGAGTCAAGTTTAAACGTTGAGCAAAAGCAGGAGAGATAAAAGAATGGGTAGAACCGGTATCTAGTAAAGTATAAACTTCACAAGAATTCAAGATTAGCTTACCCGTGATCACCTCATTCAGGTTTCTCGCGTTTTGCCCAGTCACGACAAACGCTCTTTCAGGAACCGCTGATTTTGACTTATCTGGGACAGCTTTTGGAGTCACCATCCCCGCTGAAATTGGTTTTGCTACAGAACACTCTCGAGTTATATGACCATCCTTTCTACAGTTATAACATACCTTAGATTGTTGTGGGCAGTTTGGGCTGATATGTCCCTCTTTCCCACATTTGTAACATACGACCGGTGGTCGTTCTCCTCCCCTAGAAACAGTTGATGTTTGTGCTGACGTCTTCACGTTATCATTGTTGTACCTTCTGTTCTTGAAATCTCCTCCCGACTCGCTCCTTTTATTATCACGACCACGATTACCGCCAGAGTGGTTACCGCTTTTGTCCGAATATTTTCCTCCCTGCTGGTTTTCATTGCTTCGATGACTGCCGCCACCGGTATAACCCTGGTTGTGGTCCCTCAGTTGCACATACTCATTATCTCGCTCAAATAATTGAGCCCTGTTTACAACATCTGAATATAAAGAAAATTTATGAGAGATAAGATATTGTCGAATCTCGAGTTTTATACCTCTCAAAAACATCCTTGTCATTCGTTCCTCATTTTCGACCAAATGAGATGCAAACCTGGATAACTCTGCAAACTTTGCCTCGTACTGGGACACCGTATGTTGTTTTGTTCCAGTCTGATAAACTCCACCTCCTTCATATGACGAATACTTTCAGGAAAGTACTTGTCATTGAACAGTTTTTGAAATGTTTCCCAGGACATGTTGAGTGCGTCAGGCTGGGTACGCTTCACAGACTCCCACCAGTAGTCTGCCTCACCGCGGAACATAAAGGTGGCAAATGGAACTTTCTGTTCCTCCGTGCATCCCAAGACATCGAATATCTTGGTAATTTGCTTGACCCACGTTTCCGCCATGATCGGATCTGGCTTTCCCTTAAATTCTGGTGGTCCCAATTCTTTGAACTGCTTGGCTGTGACAAACCGCGCGTTGTTATCATTTCCACCTGTATTCTGCACACGAGTCTCCCTCGTCTGATTTTGCATGAACTGCAAAAAGCTCCTAAACATTCCATCATTCATCGTTTGCTCGGTAACGTTGTTTACATGAGGAATATTGCCTTCCTGTTGCACGTTCCCTTTGGTGGTGATCAAAGGTGTCTCCACGGTCTGATTTACTCCATTATTAACGTTCTCAGCTGCCATTCTTAAATACTGTCATAAAACAAGGGTTAATAGTCATGTCATATATTATTCCTATACTCTGACCGACTAAATAAACACCAAATAAACTTAGTCAGGTCATACTAGCGAAGGAATTCCCCGTCTCTTCCCTCCTAGTTCTTGTCTCACATCTCAGCTAGGGATCATATCCCTAAGCTTTGATACCAACTGTGACGCCCCCAAAATAGGTATACAACACCCATTCTGAGTCGCCAAATACATGGTACAGAAAGCAAACTACAACTTCAATAATACAATTGTCGTGCAAAATACGACAACACATACTGTGAGTTTAAATACAAATATTGTCTTCTAGACAATATCCACACTCAAATAAGTCCTCATTACAATTATTCAAACACTATTTTACAGAAATAGTGAGGACTGCTAAAACATCTTTCTAGAACCATCACTCCATACCCCGACTAGATCCTGCTATGTTCTCACCTCCTGAGAAGAAAAATGGAACAAAAAGGAAAAGGGTGAGCTCAACTAGCCCAGTAAAGAATATTATGACTAAGATAATATACAACAAATTATCATTAGTATTCAACAGGGAAAAATCTGATAGAATATAATCGACAACAAGTTTTAGATCAACAACTGCAGCGGAAATAGCAAACCATTAGAAGAGTCAAGTAGAGAATGAATTCTACTATCTTCTAAGATTTAAAAGTCCATCATCAATATTTTATCCCTGTAACATCAATTAATAATCATCTTTATCCAAATATTCATCTTTGCACTACAGGCCAAAGATATTCATTTGTATCACCTGTCAGTCATGTTCATCTCAACACATGTTCATCTTTGCACTACAGGCCAAAGATATTCATCAAGTAATCATACATCTTTGCACTACAGGCCAAAGATATTCAGTAATATCATCATTTAGGACAGAGGATGATGAAAAATATCTTAAAGAGAACGAATCCAGTGAGACAGAAGGACAAATAGTAGGGATTCATATAACAGTTTATCCAAGATCAATAATACTTCATAATAATCAATTGTGAAGCAGAATTCAAAAATAAAGATCAAAACATGGATACAATCAAAGATAGTAACCATAATAGACATCTTGGACAAAAAGGAAAAATTTTATTTTTCGGTGAATAGTGCCGTATTCGTGAATAGTGCCGTATACGTGAATAGTAATGTATACGTGAATAGTAACCCCGACACAAAAAGTTCTAAATTTGATAAAAACTCATGTTGATATTTCAGCATAATGATATTGAAGAAAATAATATCATTAAGAAGAAAATAATATCCCTTACCTCAAAATATCAGTACTTCTGGTCGGAATACCGGTATAAGGCTGAAAGAAACTTGCTCTGATGAATAGAAACTCTCAAAGTATCTAAATACTCACAAAATACACTCAATAATCTAGAGAGAGAAAGAGAGAAAACTTGTTTCTGGTGTGATTTTCAATTCTAACTTAGCCCTCTATTTATAGGAAAATGTTAGCACGCCGAAGCAGACTTAACCTGCAACCTGATGGCTTTACCTGCTACTATTCCCACCCACCACATTTGAATAAAAATCTCAGCACATTTCTTCACCAACCAAGAGTGGGGCCCACCAATTCTAGAAATTTCTATCAAAATGATTAACTCCGAAAATTCAACAATTTCTGAACTAGTCATATCGTAAAATTCATAATAAATCATACGTTCATTTTTAACGGTTCAAATTTTGTGGACATATACTCAACTTATATATGTATAACATATCCAAAAATTACCACGATCCAACGGTCGGATTAAAAATTATAACCCCCGTAAAATATCTCAAAAATCCTGATTTTTAATACCTCCATTCCGACAAAAATACTGATAAAAACCTCAACATTAACTCCTTTATTTTTAACCGCAAAAATATATCCCTCATTTATATCCACATAAAATAAATATTTCCTTATCATATGAATCAATAATTAATTATTCACAAATAATATTACATAATCACATTTATGACAACCAGGCCGTTCCCAGGAAAGATGGGGCTTTCCAATAAGGATTTCTCCTTACTGGCGCGCAATTAGATGACCAAACCTCTCCTTAGACAGAACTTTCTAGACATTGCCAATAATGTTATCTAATAATATTATTCAAATAATATGAATTATTGATCTGATAAAGAAAAATACTGTGCAGCAACAATTACTAAAACAACAATAATATAAAATATCAACGCATCAATTATTGAATCAATAAAATAAAATATTGAATAATAACTACTGTAACAATTATTGGATAGTGCATTCTTACGTAAGAATCAATAATTGGTGCAATAATGTGTGCTACTGTATTTTAACCACCGGGTATTCCAACAGTATTAACGGTAATAACTACGCTGTTATTTATAAATAACTTATACTTGTCGTTTTCTTCATCCAATCGCTTTCCGTTATGGGGCCCACACAAGGCTGCGCCGTCGTACGAATATTTTCCGACAGCAAGAATATTCCACGACCAAACGAATATTCCCCGACAAAATGAATATTTTATAACCACTTGCTTATTTTGCAAAATTTGCACATTTCACCCATAACCAAAGTATTATATCAAATTAACCCCTTATTATTCACAATAATATTTAGAGAAAATTTGATTTTATTCATTAATAAGATGGGGTCTTACAGTTATTAACGTTGAGAGTTGTGTTGTGTGTGTATGCCCGGATCGTCGATCCGGTGCGTTTACTACTTATATATATATATATATATATATATATATATATATATATATATATATATATATACATTTCATGTATGACAACCCGGAAAATCGGATTGCCCAAAATTTAAGTTTAAAAAATTAGTTATTAATAAAATGAGTTTTTTATTAATACTATTCTGTGTTATGTGTTTATTAATCATTCTAGAACCTATAATAATTATAAGACGAGAGGATTCTGGCTACGAGCTAGACTGAACGATTAAGAATTTTCAAGATGAAAATAAAAAATTTTTGGGAATAAAAATATTTTTGAGGAAAAAGACGAAATAGACACTATTCACTCGACAAAACCTAATGGTTAGGGTTTGAATAACCTAAGCCTTTTCGAGAGTTCGGTATCAAATTTGGAACTTTTTGTGTCGGGGTTACTATTCACGTATACGACACTATTCACGTATACAGCACTATTCACGAATACGACACTATTCACCGAAAAATAAAATTTTTCCTTTTTTTTCAAGATGTCTATTATGGTTACTATCTTTGATTGTATCCATGTTTTGATCTTTATTTTTGAATTCTGCTTCACAATTGATTATTATGAAGTATTATTGATCTTGGATAAACTGTTATACGAATCCCTACTATTTGTCCTTCTGTCTCACTGGATTCATTTTTTTAAAGATATTTTTCATCATCCTCAGTCCTAAATGATGATGATACTGAATATCTTTGGCCTGTTTTACAAAGATGCATGATTACCTGATGAATATTTTTGGCCTGTAGTGCAAAGATGATGATGAACATGACCGACTGGTTGTACAAATGAATATCTTTGGCATGTAGTGCAAAGATGAATATTGATTCAAGATGTATATTGATTGATGTTACAGGGATAAAATACTGATGATGGACTTTTAAATCTTAGAAGATAGTAGAATTCTTTCTCTACTTGACTCTTCTAATGGTTTGCTATTTTCGCTGCAATTGTTGATCTAAACCTTGTTGACGATTATATTCTATCAGATTTTTCCCTGTTGAATACTAATGATAATTTGTTGTATATTATCTTTGTCATAATATTCTTTACTGGGCTAGTTGAGCTCACCCTTTTCCTTTTTGTTCCATTTTTCTTCTCAGGAGGTGAGAACATAGCAGGATCTAGTCGGGATATGGAGTGATGGTTCTAGAAAGATGTTTTAGCTGTCCTCACTATTTTTTGTAAAATAGTGTTTGAATAATTGTAATGAGGACTTACTTGAGTGTGGATATTGTCTAGAAGATAATATTTGTATTTAAACTCACAGTATGTGTTGTCGTATTTTGCACGACAATTGTATTATTGAAGTTGTAGTTTGCTTTTTGTACCATGTATTTTGTGACTCAAAATGGGTGTTGTATACCTATTTTGGGGGCATCACAGTTGGTATCAGAGCTTAGGGATATGATCCCGGGCTGAGATGTGAGACAAGAACTAGGAGGGGAGAGACGGGGAATTCCTTCGCTAGTATAACCTGACTAAGTTTATTTGGTATTTATTTGGTCGGTCAGAGTATAGGGATAATATGTGACATGTCAATTAACCCTTGTTTTGTGGCAGTATTTGAGAATGGCAGTAGAGAACGTTAACAATGAAGTGAATGAGACTGTGGAGACACCTTTAATCACTACCTAGGGGAACGTGCAACAGGAAGGCAATATTCCTCCTGTAAACAACGTTACCGAGCAAACTATGAATGATGGAATGTTTAGGAGCTTTTTGCAGTTCATGCAAAATCAGACGAGGGAGACTCATGTGCAGAATACGGGTGGAAATGATAACAACGCACGGTTTGTCACAGCCAAGCAGTTCAAAGAATTGGGACCACCAGAATTTCAGGGAAAGCCGGATCCGATCATGGCAGAATCGTGGGTCAAGTAAATTACCAAGATATTCGATGTCTTGGGATGCACCGAGAAACAGAAGGTTCTATTCGCCACCTTTATATTCCGCGGTGGGGCAGACTACTGGTGGGGGTCTGTGAAGCGTACCCAGCCTGACGCACTCAATATGTCCTGGGAAACATTTCAGAAACTATTCAATGACAACTACTTTCCTGAAAGTATTCGTCATATGAAGGAGGTAGAGTTTATCAGACTGGAACAAAACAACATGACGGTGTCCCAGTACGAGGCGAAGTTTGCAGAGCTATCCAGGTTTGTACCTCATTTGGTTGAGAATGAGGAACGAATGACAAGGATGTTTCTGGGAGGTTTAAAACCCGAGATTCGGCAATATCTTATCTCTCATAAATTTTCTTTATATTCAGATGTTGTAAATAGGGCTCAATTATTAGAACGAGATAATGAGTATGTGCAACCGAGGGACCACAACCAGGGTCATACCGGTGACAGCAGTCATCAGAGCGATGATAACCAACGAGGAGGGAAAAATACGAACAAAGGCGGTAACCACTTGGGTGGTCATCGTGGCCATGATAATAGGAGAGGTGAGTCAAGTGAAAATTTCAGAAAGAGGAGATTCAACAATGACGGGAAGACATCAGCAGCTGTGTAAGACCCCGAATTTTATGAAATAAAAGTATTCAATTTTTCTTATAATTACTATTCAGTAAATGGTTAAATTGATAAAAGTTTAAAGTTATTTTTGAAATATGCAAAATTTTCAAAATAAGCAAGTAGAATATTCGTTTGGTCGTGGAATATTCTTTCTGTTGGGGAATATTCGTACGACGACGCAACTATTTGTGGGCCCAATAACGGAAAACGGTCGGGAGAAGATAACGACAAAAATTGAGTTTTTATAATTAACGGTGTAGTTGTTACCGTTAATACTGTTGGAATACCCGGTAGTTAAAAATACAGTAATACGCGTGGTTGCACAGTAGCACATGATTTTGTACAGTATTTTTGAATTATTAATTCTTACAAAGGAAGACACTACTCAATAATTATTACAGTAGTTACTGTTCAATATTTTATTTTATTGATTCAATAATTGCTGCGTTGATATTTTATATTATTGTTGTTTCAATAATTATCACTGCACATCATCTCCATTATCAGATCAATAATTCATATTATTTGAATAATATTATTAGATAGCATTATTGGTAATGTCTAGAAAGTTCTGTCTAAGGAGAGGTTTGGTCATCTAATTGCGCGCCAATAAGGAGAAATCCTTATTGGAAAGCCCCCTCTTTCCTGGGAACGGCCTGGTTGTCATAAATGTGATTCTGTAATATTATTTGTGAATAATTAATTATTGATTCATATGATAAGGAAATATTTATTTTATGCGGATATAAATGAGGGATATATTTTTGTGGTTAAAAATGAAAGAGTTAATGTTGAGTTTTTTATCAGTATTTTTGTCGGAATAGAGGTATTAAAACTTAGGGTTTTTAAGATATTTTGCGGGGGTTATAATTTTTAATCCGACCGTTGGATCGTGGTAATTTTTGGATAGGTTATACATATATAAGTTGAGTATATGTCTACAAATTTTGAACCGTTAAAAATGAACGTATGATTTATTATGAATTTTACGAGATGACTGGTTCAGAAATTGTTGAAATTTTAGAATTTATCATTTTGGTGGAAAAATCTAGAATTGGTGGGCCCCACTCTTGGTTGGTAAAGAAATGTGCTGAGATTTTTATTCAAATGTGGTGGGTGGGAATAGTAGTAGGTAAAGCCATCAGGTTGCAGGTTAAGTCTGCTTCGACGTGCTAACATTTTCCTATAAATAGAGGGCTAAGTTAGATTTAAAAATCACACCAGAAATATAAGCTTTCTCTCTTTCTCTCTCTATATTATGAAGTATATTTTGTGAGTATTTAGATACTTTGAGAGTTGTTATTCAGTACAAGTTTCCTTCGGCTTTGCATTCCGGTCAGAAATACTGCACTTTTTAGGTAAGGGATAGTAAGAGATTTTAAGGGTTGTTATGTTTTTCAGTTTCGTAATTTTTCTGACCTTCAAAAATTCTGGAAAAATTTGAAATGATATTTTGATGAGTTTTCTTAGTTTTGTCGAAAAATGGTGATTTTTGGATGTATAGATTAAGAGTTATGAATTTTATGAGAAAATACTATTTTAATAGTAACAGCTTATAACTCCTTGTGGTTAACTCCAAAATTGATGAAATTTTTATTGGGAGTACATGTATATGATAGGAGTATACTCTGTGAATTTCAAAATTTTTAGATAAAAGTACAATTTTTGATAAATGTCTAAATATTCGGCTATTTTGGCCATATGAAAAATAGTAAATGACTTTAAAAATTCTGAGAAAAATATATACTCACTATGAGACTATATTATGCTAAATCCCAGAAAAGAAATATTTTTGGAACTGATTTGGTATTTTTTTATGAAAATGGTCTAGTTATGAGTAAATGAATTAAATATGTTTTCTGAAGTAAAAAAATTAGAAAATAGGGTTTTATGGCTTGAGAATCCTATATGAGGTATGTGCAAATTTTTGATGAGGGTTTTTTGGTATTTGGTGATAAAATCTTATGAGTTTGGCATTTTAGGATGATTAAATGCATTATTTAGTAAAGTGTAAACAATTAAAATAAATTATTTATAAGCTTAAGAAATATTATTCTTTCAATATCATTATACCGAAATATTGGTATGTATTTTATTATGGAATTTTTACCTTTTTGTGTCGAGTTACTAATCACGAGTTACTAATCACGAGTTACTATTCATGAGTTACTATTCACGAGTTACTATTCACGAAAAAATTGGTTTCTTTTTCTAACCAAATTATAGTTGATTTATGAATATTACTCTTGAGATTAAAACTATATGTTGATCATATTATTTTTATTATTATATATAACATTTGTATAACCCTAATGATGATATTTCTCTTTGACTTGAGTGTAAAGATGGGTAGATTTTTGGTATGATCATGACCATTGAATTTATAATTGAATATCTTTAGCTTAAGTGCAAAGGTGAATTGATCATCATGGTTATAATTATTGTTTATATAAATTCTGAAATGATTATATATTTCTTTGAGATATTAATATATTTTGCTTGTTGTGCAAATATGAACTGTTGATGAATATATTTGGCCGTAGTGCAAATATGAACTGTTGAGGAATATCTTTGGCCTGCAGTGCAAAGATGAATTGTTGATGAATACTTTGGCATGTAGTGCAAAGATGAATTGTTGATGAATATCTTTAGCCCGTAGTGCAAAGATGACCTGTTGTTGAATATCTTTAGCCAATAGTGCAAAGATGAACAGATGTTGAGATGAACATGACCAACTGGTGATACAAATGAATATCTTTGGCCGTAGTGCAAAGATGAAGTTATTAGTATGATTATGAACAGGAAATATGATTTGGTGTAACCATGATCTTAGATGTTTCAGGTAAAAATAGGTGATAAAAATTACTATTAAATATTTTATTTTATTGATTCAATAATTATTGCGTTGATATTTTATATTAATGTTATTTTAATAATTGTCACTACACAGTATTTTCTATTATCGGAGCAATAATTCATTTTATCTGAATAATATTATTAGATAACATTATTGGCAATGTCTAGAAAGTTCTGTCTAAGGAGAGGTTTGGTCATCTAATTGCGCGCCAGTAAGGAAGAGATCCTTATTGGAAAGCCCCCTCTTTCCTGGGAACTGCCTGGTTGTCAGTAATGTGATTCTGTAATATTATTTGTGAATAATTAATTATTGATTTATATGATGAGGAAAATATTAATTTTATGTGGATATAGATGGAGAAAAAATTTAATGTGACAATTGTTGAAAATTAATACTTTATTTTTTCTGATAAAATAATTCGTTCAAATATATTATTTTAATAATATATTAATGGTGATATTTTTACAATGAATATGGGATATATGAATAAATGAGAAGGAAGAGTATTTTTGTTGGATTAAATGTTTAACACGTGTTTTGTGTGTTGGTGGACACAATTCTTGACCGAAAATTTATTATAGACTGTAAAATCGCCCGTTTGTGGATTTCGGTCAATTTCTATTTGGAATTTGGAAAAACTTTCTTCTGCAAAGTTGTAGAGAATTGAATTTCCAATAAAAACTTGCGAGATTCGAATTTTTTGATAAAATGACTATTTATTATGAATTATTGAAGTTCCGAAGTTCCGAAATAATTAATTTTTGGAAGTTTTATTTATTTTTATTAACAAAAACGTTTTTTACACTTTGGTGGGTCTCACTTGCACATGTTGATGGCTGAATCCATATTTTCAAAGGTGGGCTAAGGAAAATTTATAATTATATTATTATTTTATTAAATTTTCTGCTTTGGTGTTCTAAGCAATTTCCTATAAATAGGGTGCTTAGGTTAGAATTAAAAATCACACCAAAAACCGAAATTTTCTCTATATTTCTCTCTCTATATTATCGAGTGTATTCTTGTGAGTATTTTGATATCTTGAGTGTTGCTATACGGTGCAAGTTCGTTCAGCGTTATTCCAATCAGGAGTACTGCTCTTTTGAGGTAAGGGATATTGTCGTAAGGGATGTTATTTTTTTTATCAATGATATTATTTCTTTCAATATCATTATACCGGAATATTGGTAGGATTTTTCTTGTAAAATTCTTATCTTTTCATGTCGGGGTTACTATTCATGAGTTACTATTCACGAGTTACAATTCATTAGTTACTATTCATGAGTTACTATTCACGAGTTATTATTCACGAGTTACTATTCACGAGTTACTATTCACGAGTTACTATTCACGAGTTACTATTCATGAGTTACTATTCACGAGTTACTATTCATGACAAAATTGGTTTCTTTTTTTAACTAAATTATCGTTGATTTATGAATATTACTCTGGAGATTAAAACTATGTATTGATTATATTAATTTTATTATCATATATAACATTTTTATAACCCTGATGTTGAAATTCTCTTTCACTGGAGTGTAAAGATGGGTAGATTATTGGTATGATCATGACTAGGGTTCTCTTTGTCCAGTAGTGAAAAGTTGAATTGTGACTGGTATGATCATGACCATTGAATTTATAATTGAATATCTTTTAGCTAAGTGCAAAGGTGAATTGATCAACATGGTTATAATTATTGTTTATATAAATTCTGAAATGATTATATATTTCTTTGAGATATGAATATTTTTGGCACGTAGTGCAAAGAAGAATTATTGATGAATATCTTTGGCCCTTAGTGCAAAGATGAATTTATTAATATGATTATGAACAGAAACTGTGATTTGGTATAACTATGATCTTTGATGTTTCAGGTAAAGACGAGTGATGAAAATTATCTTTGTTCTGGATGAGAAGAGGAATTTAGAACTATAATTATGATTATGAGTTATACATGTGATTGTGGACAGGAATTGTTGTTTGATGTTACAGGGGTAAAATATTGTTGGTGGAATTTTAACATATAGAAGATAATAGACTTTATAGTCTATTTGACTCTTCTAATGGATTGCTCGTTCCGCTGCAACTATGGTTGAATTTTTTTATCATCTACCATATGTTCTAAATCTCTGATTTCATTCTGTTGAAGGCTATTGATAATTTATTTATCTTTAGTCATGATATTCTTTACTGGGCTAGTTGTGCTCACCCTTCTGTTTCACAATTCCTTTCAGGTAATAAGAGTGTAGCTGGGTCGAGTGGGGGTAACAGGGGAATAGAACGGTGGTCATCATTTAGTAGTTATATTTGGTGAATCATCTAGGGGGAAGCGAACCCAACGGTGGAAGGGTGTTTTGCAACTATCATACAAGATGTCTAACGACACACAATCTCGTGTCATCATAAGACATGGTTGTGCACATCCACTTGTCGAGTATATCTACGAGCACTACCTATATAATCTTGGTGTTTGTTTGAAGTATAATTCTCAGTTAGAGACGATGGAGATAATGATATGTTAATAGAAGACTCACCATTGGGAAGAATATGATAGTAAACTTCTCGTTTTTCTTTGGGGTCTATTGGGTCAACCAATGATAATTCTGTGGCCATATGATATCTATCATAACCTAGAAGCATGGCCTCCCACATACGAGAGTTTTCTTGAGCACTTTCAAAATATTCTAATTTCTAAAATAGCTTTTGACTATACCTTTATGTAAGGTGTCATTGTGAGGTGTTGTCCAAGGTTGGGACATGAGTCACAGTTGGTATATATTTGTATCCAAACTCACATCATATGTGTTGTTGTATTTTACACGCCAATTGTTGTAATAAAGTTGTAGTTGTTATCTGTACCACGTATTTGGCGACTCAAAATGGGTTGGATGGATTGGACCTATTTTGGGGTTGTCACATTTGGTATCAGAGCTTAGGGATATGATCTCTGACGGAGATCGGGGAATAGAACTAGAAGGGGAGGGACGAGTAAATCCTTCGCTAGTGTGTCCTACCTAAGCTTATTTGTTAGTCAGTCATAATATCGGGATATTATGTGATATGTTAATTTGTTCAATTAACCCTTGTTTTGAAGCTGTATTCTAGAATGATATCTGAAATATAGGAGATGAGCAATGGAGAAATCATGATGACGGGGGTGATAGAATCTTAAATTGAAGCAAGGTATTCTCAACTTTTCAAAATACCATTTACGTAAATTTCGAGGACGAAATTTCATAAGGAGGGGAGATTGTAAGACCCCGAATTTTATAAAATAAAAGTATTCAATTTTTCTATTTGGTAAATGGTTAAATTGATAAAGGTTTAAAGTTATGGGTGAAATGTGCAAAATTTTCAAAATACACAAGTGGTTATAAAATATTCATTGTTGTCGGGGAATATTCGTTTGATTGTGGAATATTCTTACTGTCGAGGAATATTCATACGACGGTGCAGTCTTTTGTGGGCCCCATAACAGAAAGCGATTGGATGAAGAAAACGACAAGAGTAAGTTGTTTATAAATAACGGCGCAGTTGTTACCGTTAACACTGTTAGAATACCCGGTGGTTAAAACACAGTAATACGTGTTGTTGCACAGTAGAACACGGTATTGCACCAATTATTGATTTTTACGTAAAAAGGCATTACTCAATAATTGTTACAGTAATTACTATTAAGTATTTTATTTTATTGATTCAATAATTGTTGCGTTGATATTTTATATTACTGTTATTTTAATAATTGTCACTACACAGTATTTTCTATTATCGGAGCAATAATTCATATTATCTGAATAATATTATTAGATAACATTGTTGGCAATGTCTAGAAAGTTCTGTCTAAGGAGAGGTTTGGTCATCTAATTGCGCGCCAGTAAGGAAGAGATCCTTATTGGAAAGCCCCCTCTTTTCTGGGAACGGTCTGGTTGTCATAAATGTGATTCTGTAATATTATTTGAGAATAATTAATTATTGATTCATATGGTAAGGAAATATTTATTTTATGTGGATATAAATGAGGGATATATTTTTGTGATTAGAAATGAAGGAGTTAATGTTGAGGTTTTTATCAGTATTTTTGTCGGAATAGAGGTATTAAAAATTAGGGTTTTGAGATATTTTGCGGGGGTTATAATTTTTAATCCGACCGTTGGATCGTGGTAATTTTTGGATATGTTATACATATAGAAGTTGAGTATATGTCCACAAATTTTGAACCGTTAAAAATGAACGTATGATTTATTATGAATTTTACGAGATGACTGGTTTAGAAATTGTTGAAGTTTCGGAATTTATCATTTTGGTGGAAAATTCTAGAATTGGTGGGCCCCACTCTTGGTTGGTGAAGAAATGTGCTGAGATTTTTATTCAAATATGGTGGGTGGAAATAGTAGTAGGTAAAGCCATCAGGTTGCAGGTTAAGTCTGCTTCGGCGTGCTAACATTTTCCTATAAATAGAGGGCTAAGTTAGAATTGAAAATCACACCAGAAACATAAGCTTTCTCTCTTTCTCTCTCTATATTATGAATCATATTTTATGAGTATTTAGATACTTTGAGAGTTGCTATTCATTGCAAGTTTCCTTCGGCTTTGCATTCCGGTCAGAAATACTGCACTTTTGAGGTAAGGGATAGTAAGGGATAATAAGAGATAATAATGAATTTTAAGGGTTGTTATGTTTTTTAGTTTCGTAATTTTTCTGACCTTAAAAAATTCTGGAAAAATTTGAAATGATATTTTGATGAGTTTTCTTGCTTGTGTCCAAAAATGGTGATTTTTGGATGTATAGATTAATAGTTATAAATTTTATGAGAAAAGACTATTTTAAAAGTAACTGCTTATAACTCCTTGTGGTTAACTCCAATATTGATGAAATTTTTATTGGGAGTACATGTATATGATAGGAGTATACTCTGTGAATTTCAAAATTTTTAGATAAAAGTACAATTTTTGATAAATGTCTAAATATTCGGCTGTTTTGGCCATATGAAAAATAGTAAATGTCTTTTAAAAATTCTGAGAAAAATATATGTTCACTATGGGACTATATTATGCTAAATCCAGAAAAGAAATATTTGTGGAGCTGATTTGGTATTTTTTTATGAAAATGGTCTAGTTATGAGTAAATGAATTAAATATGTTTTGTGAAGTAAGAAAATTAGAAAATAGGATTTTATGGCTTGAGAATCCTATATGAGGTATATGCAGATTTTTGATGAGGGTTTTTGGTTATTGGTGATGAAATCGTATGAGTTTGGTATTTTAGGATGATTAAATGCATTATTTAGTAAAGTGTAAACAATTAAAATAAATTGTTTATAAGCTTAAGAAATATTATTCTTTCAATATCATTATACCGAAATATTGGTATATATTTTATTATGGAATTTTTACCTTTTTGTGTCGAGTTACTATCCACGAGTTACTATTCATGAGTTACTATTCACGAGTTACTATTCACGAAAAAATTAGTTTCTTTTTCTAACCAAATTATAGTTGATTTACGAATATTACTCTTGAGATTAAAACTATATGTTGATCATATTATTTTTATTATTATATATAACATTTATATAACCCTAATGATGATATTTCTCTTTGACTTGAGTGTAAAGATGAGTAAATTTTTTGTATGATCATGACCATTGAATTTATAAGTGAATATCTTTAGCTTAAGTGCAAAGGTGAATTGATCAACATGGTTATAATTATTGTTTATATAAATTCTGAAATGATTATATATTTCTTTGAGATATTAATATATTTAGCTTGTAGTGCAAATATGAACTGTTGATGAATATATTTGGCCGTAGTTGCAATATGAACTGTTGAGGAATATCTTTGGCCTGTAGTGCAAAGATGAATTGTTGATGAATATCTTTGGCCTGTAGTGCAAAGATGAATTGTTAATGAATATCTTTAGCCCGTAGTGCAAAGATGACATGTTGTTGAATATCTTTGGCCAGTAGTGCAAAGATGAACAGATGTTAAGATGAACATGACCAACTGGTGATACAAATGAATATCTTTGTCCGTAGAGCAAAGATGAAGTTATTAGTATGATTATGAACAGGAAATGTGATTTGGTGTAACCATGATCTTTGATGTTTCAGGTAAAGATAGGTGATGAAAATTATCTTCGTCCTGGATGAGAAGAGGAATTTAGAACTACAGTTATGATTATAAGTTATTCATATGATTGTGGACCAGAATTGTTGATTGATGTTACAGGGATAAAATATTGTTGGTAGATTTTTAACATGGAGAAGATAATAGACTTTATAGTCTATTTGACTCTTCTAATGGATTGCTCGTTCCGCTGCAACTATGGTTGAAATTTTTATCATTTATCATATGTTCTAAATCTCTGATTTATTATTGATGAAGGCTATTGATAATTTAATTATCTTTAGTTATGATATTCTTTACTGAGCTAGTTGTGCTCACCCTTTTGCTTCACAATTCCTTTAAGGTAATAAGAGTGTAGCTGGGTCGAGCGAGGGTAACGGAGAAATAGAAATGTGGTCTCTAGCTTTGGAGGTTCTCCCGAAGCAGTATAGAAAAGTTCATTTAGTAGTTTTATTTGGTGAATCCAATAGGATAAGGTGTACCCAACGTTGGAAGGGTGTTTTGCCACTATCATACAAGATGTCTAACGACATACAACCTCGTGTCATCATAAGACAGAGATGTGCTCATCCACTTGCTGAGTATATATACGAGCACTACCTATGTAATCTTGGTGTTTGTTTGAAGTATAATTCTCAATTAGAGACAGTAGAGATAATGATATGTCAAGAGAAGACTCATCATTGGGAAGAATATGATAGTAATCTTTTCATTTTTCTTTGGGGTCTATTGGGTCAACCAAGGATAATTCTGTGACCATATGATATCTATCATAACCTAGACGCATGGCCTCCCATGTACGAAGGTTTCCTTGAGCACTTCCCAAAGATTTTAATTTCTAAAACAGTTTTTGACTATACCTTTATTTAAGGTGTCATTGTGAGGTGATGTCCACGGTTGGAACATGAGTCACATTTGGTATATATTTGTATCCAAACTCATAGCATATGTGTTGTTGTATTTTGTACGACAATTGTTGTAATAAAGTTGTAGTTATTTTTTGTACCATGTATTTGGCGACTCAGAATAGGTTGGATGAAATGGACCTATTTTGGGGTTGTCACAAGCTGCACCAGCACCAACAATAAATTCTAGGGGAGGAGAACGACCGCCAGTTAGATGTTACAAATGCGGAAAAGAGGGACATATCAGCCCAAACTGTCTACAACAATCCAAGGTATGTTATAATTATAGAAATGAAGGACATATCGCTTGAGATTGTACTATAGCGAAACCAAGTCCAACTGGGACGGTGACACCAAAGGCGGATACGGACAAAATAAAGTCGGTGGTTTCTGGAAGAGCGCTTGTCGTGACTGCCCAAAACGCGAGGAACTCGAACGAAGGTATAACGAGTTAGTTAATTATAAATTATTGCGAAGTTTATACCTTACTAGATACCAATTCTACCCATTCTTTTATCTCTCCTGCTTGTGCTCAACGTTTAAACTTGACTCCGGAGAAATTAGACTTTGACCTATCTGTGGAGACTCCGTTAGGAGAAACTTTCATTACATCTACAGTTTATAAATCTTGCTTAATCCAAGTTGGCATAATCACATTACCTGTTGACCTTATCTCTTTAAACATACTTGCTTTTGATGTGATTTTAGGAATTGATTGGTTAACTACTCATTATGCCAAAATTGATTATTTTCGTAAGGTTGTTAGTTTTCATATTCCTAACTAACCTGTTATGCGAATTCAAGCAACCAAACAACTAAAATCAATCGATGTCATACTAAGCCATAAATTCATTCGTTTATTGAAAAACGGATGTCAAGCTTTTTTCTTAGCCCATGTCATGGACTTGAACAAAAATACGTTAGATTTGAATGATATTTCTGTTGTTAGTGAATTTCCTGACGTATTTCCTGAAGAATTTCCTGGCCTAACCCGGAGTGTGATATTGAATTTTTGTATTGATCTTCAACCCGATACAAAACCCATTTCTAAAATCTCGTATTGAATAGCTCTTATTGAACTTCAGGAGTTAAAAATCGAACTATAGAAGTTGGTACCCGAGCCTCTATCTGGTGACTTTCTTTGTGGAATGCACCAAAGCCAGACTCTCCGTAAAGGACTCTATATTTGTGTGGTGGTAAAACAATAGGTGTCATTGTGACGTGCTATCCAAGATTGGGATATGAATCACAATTGAGAGCAACCGAAGTCGGTGACCAAAGTACGTAGCTTTCTGGGCTTAGCTGGTTACTATCAGAGATTCGTGGAAGGATTTTCTTGAATCGCTACTCCGTTAACTTAGCTGACTCAGAAAGATATAAAATTCGTATGGAGTGAGGAATGCAAGAAGATTTTCCAATAGCTCAAGAGGCGACTCATTCGGAACCTGTTCTGAC
Organism: Panax notoginseng; assembly: GCA_016801055.1. Classification (NCBI taxonomy): domain Eukaryota; kingdom Viridiplantae; phylum Streptophyta; class Magnoliopsida; order Apiales; family Araliaceae; genus Panax; species Panax notoginseng. The sequence continues at coordinate 115,527,422 of CM029016.1, forward strand.
CATACCATCCTGGAAAAGCGAACGTGGTAGCTGATGCGTTGAGTAGAAGATTGTACGCGAGTACGAGTGCGATATTGTTGAACAAAAAGACCTATTTTGTATAATTTATAAATGATAGAGATAGAGTTAATGACTCTAGGGACCCACGTGATGATATACGAGTAAAATCGACTTTAATCGATAACGTTAAAGCCGCTCAAGCTACAGACCTGGAGCTGATGAATATAAAGAAGAAGGTGTAAGAATGTGTTATTCTATAAGTAAGAGTCGATGAAGAGAAGAAAGCTCAAGCCTTCGATGTCGCGTGTATGTCGATGAGTAGGAACTGTGGCCTATAGACTCGCCTTAACGCTAAGTATGTCGCGTGTTTATAACGTTTTTCACGTATCGATGTTACGTAAATATATGAACGACCCGAATCATTTTATTGCGTTAGAACCAGACGAGATAGCCGAAGATTTAACGTACAAGGAGGTACCTATTAAGATATTGGATAGAAAAGAGCATGTCCTATGCACGAAGGTTATACCACAAGTTAATGTTTTGTGGAGAAACCATGCTATTGAAGAAATGACTTGGGAGTTGGAATCAGAAATGAAAGCGAGATATCCTCACCTTTTCGAAACACCAGGTACGTACGTCAATTTCGAGGACGAAATTTCATAAGGAGGGGAGGTTGTAAGACCCCAACTTATTAATAAACGAAATTAAATTTCCTCTATTTATTATTTTGAAATAGAAAGAGTTGATTTGATTAACGTGATTAGTTATGGGTAAAATGCGCAAATATTTCAAATAAGCAAGTGGTTATAAAATATTCATTTTTGGTCGGCGAATATTCGTGTGGTCGTGGAATATTTTTTCTGTCGGGGAATATTCGTACGACGACACAGCTATTTGTGGGCCCCATAACGGAAAATAATTGGATGAAGATAACGAGAAAAATTAAATTTTTATAAATAACGGCGTAGTTGTTATCGTTAACACTGTTGGAATACCCCGTGGTTAAAATATAATAATATGCGTGGTTGCACAGTAGCACACGGATTGCACAGTATTTTAGAATTATTGATTCTTACGAAGGAAGGCACTACTCAATAATTGTTACATCAGTTACTGTTCAATATTTTATTTTATTGATTCAATAATTGTTGCATTGATATTTTATATTATTATTGTTTCAATAATTGTCACTGCACAGTATTTTCCATTATCAGATCACTAATTCATATTATTTGAATAATATTATTAGATAACATTATTGGTAATGTCTAAAAAGTTCTGTCTAAGGAGAGGTTTGGTCATCTAATTGCGCGCCAGTAAGGAGAAATTTTTATTGGAAAGCTCCCTCTTTCCTAGGAACGGCCTGGTTGTCATAAATGTGATTCTGTAATATTATTTATGAATAATTAATTATTGATTCATATGATAAGGAAATATTTATTTTATGTAGATATAAATGATGGATATATTTTTGTGGTTAAAAATGAAGGAGTTAATATTGAGGTTTTTATCAGTATTTTTGTCGGAATGGAGGTATTAAAAATCAGGGTTTTTGAGATATTTTGCGGGGGTTATAATTTTTAATCCGACCGTTGGATCGTGGTAATTTTTGGATATGTTATACATATATAAGTTGAGTATATGTCCACAAATTTTGAACCGTTAAAAATGAACGTATGATTTATTATGAATTATACGAGATGACTGGTTTAGAAATTATTAAATTTTCGGAGTTTATCATTTTGGTGGAAAATTCTAGAATTGGTGGGCCCCACTCTTGGTTGGTGAAGAAATGTGCTGAGATTTTTATTCAAATGTGGTAGGCTTGAATAGTAGCAGGTAAAGCCATCAGGTTGCATGTTAAGTCTGCTTCGGCGTGCTAACATTTTTCTATAGATAGAGGGCTAAGTTAGAATTGAAAATCACACCAGAAACAAGCTTTCTCTCTTTCTCTCTCTAGATTATTGAGTGTATTTTGTGAGTATTTAGATATTTTGAGAGTTTCTATTCATCAGAGCAAGTTTCTTTCAGCCTTATACCGGTATTCCGACCAGAAGTACTGATATTTTGAGGTAAGGGATATTATTTTCTTCTTAAATGATATTATTTTCTTCAATATCATTATGCTGAACTTTTTGTGTCGGGGTTACTATTCACGTATATGACACTATTCACGTATACAGCACTATTCACGAATACGACACTATTCACCGAAAAATAAAATTTTTCCTTTTTGTCTAAGATGTCTATTATGGTTACTATCTTTGATTGTATCCATGTTTTGATCTTTATTTTTAAATTCTGCTTCACAATTGAATATTATGAAGTATTATTGATCTTGGATAAACTGTTATACGAATCCCTACTATTTGTCCTTCTATCTCACTGGATTCGTTTTCTTTAAGATATTTTTCTTCATCCTCAGTCCTAAATGATGATGTTACGGAATATCTTTGGCCTGTATTGCAAAGATGTATGATTACCTGATGAATATTTTTGGCCTGTAGTGCAAAGATGAACAGGTGTTGAGATGAACATGACCAACTGGTGATACAAATGAATATCTTTGGCCTGTAGTGCAAAGATGAGTATTTGATTCAAGATGTATATTGATTGATGTTACAGGGATAAAATATTGATGATGGACTTTTAAATCTTAGAAGATAGTAGAATTCTTTCTCTACTTGACTCTTATAATGGTTTGTTGTTTCCGCTGCAATTGTTGATCTAAAACTTGTTGTCGATTATATTTTATCAGATTTTTCCCTGTTGAATACTAATGATAATTTGTTGTATATTATTTTAGTCATAATATTCTTTACTGGGCTAATTGAGCTCACCATTTTCCTTTTTGTTCCATTTTTCTTTTCAGGAGGTGAGAACATAGCAGGATCTAGTCGGGGTATGGAGTGATGGTTCTAGAAAGATGTTTTAGCTGTCCTCACTATTTCTGTAAAATAGTATTTGAATAATTGTAATGAGGACTTACTTGAGTGTGGATATTGTCTAGAAGACAATATTTGTATTTAAACTCACAGTATGTGTTGTCGTATTTTGCACGACAATTGTATTATTGAAATTGTAGTTTGCTTTTTGTACCATGTGTTTGGCGACTCAGAATGGGTGTTGTATACCTATTTTGGGGGCGTCACATAGCATGTGTCTTAACATGTGATAACTCTGGATTTTGAATAATCCAAATTTTACAAATAATTTTTTTTTATTTAATATTGATATTGACTATCAATAATGTGTTGAGTATCTGTGATACAAGTCGTAGATAGGTGGTCAATTTGTGTATTGACTTAGAAATAGGAGCAGAGTTGTGCTTAACAACCCTAACCCTAAGTCGGGATAGAGATTCGATAGAAATCAAAGTTATAATAAAAGTAACTGTGAGTATGTGTTTGTGCTATATAGAATTTTTGATCAATGATTGATCGGAAATGGTATAAATTTAGTAAACCATAATAAGAAATTAATAACTCTAATATCAAATTGAGAAACCTTAACACATAGTTAGGAACCCTAATCGAATGCCGGAAAACCCTACAATTAAATTCTGGAACCCTAAACCCTAATTAGAAAACCTTAATCTTAATTAGCAAGCCTTAATTTTTATTTAAACCCATAATTAGAAAATCCTATAAATTAAAGTTATAAAACCTAAGGGTTAGAACCTTAAGGTTAAACCCTAAGGGTTGAAACAATTGTCTAGAATGTCATTAAAATTACTAGCAAAAGACCAAAATACCCTTTTTGCATTTCTTTATTATATAACTTGTAGTTTTTAGCAAAACTTTAGTTGTTCACCAACTTTTGACTTTCCATGTGACTTAAATCTCAGCAACTCAGCCACTTATTGATAGCAACATCAGCTATATGCATTGCATCCAAATATATATATTGATTAAGAGAGAGAAAGTTCATAAAATTGATTCATTTGTGTTCTAACACTCAACTTACTCTCTCTCTCTCTCCAAACCTCCAATATATCCAAGTATATAAGTCACTAAATAACCTCATAGAACACTAAGATCAGTAGAAGAGATCAAAGATCAAAGCTTAAATTAGAAAGGTATAAACCCTAAATCATATTTTGATATTGTATGAAAAGACCAAGTTTGTGTTTATGTGTTTTAATAAGTGTTAGAAGATGCATGTTTTATGGTGATCTATGATGTTATATCATAGATACATATAATCAAAATGGGTAAAAATCAAAGTTTTCAAAAACTGCCATGAACCCTAAAAAGTGGCCTGACAAGCTAATGTTAGAGTCTATAGATTCTTCTCTGTTTTTGATTTTTTTTGTTTTATGTTTTAGACTTGTAGTCTGACATGAGGACTGTGATCTGGAAGTGGAATCATAGCTATTCTATGTCCAGATTTCATGTTATTGTTGGTCAAACATAGTTGACTGAGCATGACCGAGCGATTTCTAGGTAACCCAGAAATCCTATTTCAGTGTCTGACAAGGTTTTGTCAAGCCATGATCTGTCAGATGCTAAGCGTTTTGATAATGTGTTTGTATCTAGGTTGTAGTCTGCTATATGGACTTTATATCCACGCCTTTAGATCTTTTAAATAATCAACAGATTGTAAGTAGTAGATGGTCAAAGTAGCCATCCAAACCTGACAATGATTTTAAATGCTCAGATCTCCTTGTTGTGATGCTATACAACCAAAGTGATGATTGATAATTGTAGTACTACATGTATACTACAAGGTCAAAGACTTGGATTGCCCAGAACATGTATTAACAGAGAATCAATGGAGGTAAAAGTAGACCCCTTGAACATTGGCTTGTCAGTATTCTTGAGCCCAAGAACACCAACAACGACGGTTACTGTCGCTATATCTTATAGCAACAGTCTTAATTAATATATTTTCTGAATTTCTGGAAAATGCTTAAAAATAAAAATAAATTTCTAAAAAATTACAAAAATAGTTTTAAAAATTATTTTAAATTATGAAAATTAACTTTTGATAATTTGAGATATTTTTCATTAATATTTATAATTATTTGAATATTAATGGTATTTAATTAGTATATTAAATAAATTAGAGAAAACTGATTGCAATTTTATAAAAATTATTTTAAATATGAATAAAGTGTTAAAAAATATTTTGAGTTATAAAATGTAACTTTTAATATTTTTGAGTAATTTTCATTAATAATTTAATATTTATGATAAAAGATTTATTTAATTATTATATTAAATAAATGAGTTAAAAATGGTTTTATTAATTTAAAAATCATTTAAAAATGAGAAAAGCGATATAAAATATTTTAAGTTATAATTAATGACTTTTAATATTTTGATTATAAATTCATTAATATTTAAATATTAATGGTGATGGTATCAAAATGATTTTAAAAATCATTTAAGGATAATATTGATGATTTAAAAATATTTTAAGTTATTAACAATAACTTTAATAGTTTGAAATGTATGTCATTAATAATTTCATATTATTAAATATTAATGATGATGGTATTATACAGTATTTAAATCATTTAAGAATGATTCTAGTGTTTAAAAAATTATTATAAATTATAATAGTTGTTAGAAAATTATTAAAAGATTTCGAAAAATATTATGAACGATATCTGACTTATCTAAAATAATATTAAAGCTTTGGGACCGAGTTTAATGGATAATAAATGTGTTAATTGTCAGCTAGGGTGACCAGGACACCAAGATAAGATCGAAGTCCAACCAGACCAAACTAGTTAGACTTGATAAGTGTTTATATAGATTATAAACACTGATGTGACTATATGTTAATGTGTCTAGGAGAAATATTGACTGTAAATTATAGTATTGTGTGTGGTGAATTATTGTGCTGATTGTGAGACCGATATTGTGATTATAGGTCTTTTAAACGCAGATAAGTATTTTGTGTAGTAGTAATCAACGTGGAAGGCAAGTTTCCTTAACTCAACCTTGAGTTATACTTTTTAAATATTATGGTGGTTAATTATTGTTGATTAGACCACATATGAGAATTATTGTTGATTATTCACAGTTAGTGCATGCTTATTAATTCAAATTAAATTAGTGATTCTGAGAATATATTGGTAGAATAATTGTTGTTGGATATTCACATCCGTAGAAGCTATTATTGATTACAAATAGTATAATTAAATTCTGTCTATTGTTAAATCGTATTGAGATATGTCTTAGTTAGTTGGTCTGGCTAGACGAACTTTTGTTTGAACTTGATAGGTTCGAGAAGAGAACTCAATTATTATTTATATATTAATGCCAATTGTTCCGGCTAGTTCGAGAAAGAGAATATGTGTTGAAATCATAGTATTTTGTTGTTGTATTCTTGTTATAAGACTGAGAAGAATAACCTTTTATATAAAGAGAACATTTTGGTCGTATATTCGGCCGTTGCGCGCGTGTAAGTATTACGTATAATATAGGGTACAAAGAGTTGGATGCTCTAAGTACTTGCTAAGGGGTATGACTTAATCTTTATGGTTATCTGATACACCTAGGTATATCAAAGTAAATCTTTGATAGTTACTCGAGAAGAGAAGTTCAAGATCTAAAGGTTCGCTCAGCATAAATCTGGAAAACATTCCACTTTGTTATTGCGTAGAATTGATTCTTGATTATTTAATAGAATATCGTATAAACTTTGAAAGCGTTGTACTCTTTTATTATCATATTATTGGTTTGCATAGTATGCGAGAAGACTTGTTAGTGATTTACGAATCGTTCAGATATTTTAAAGTTCCCCAAACTTTGGTGTCATTCTATCGAATTGATAGTCTGTTATTCTTGATTATTATACATTCATTGTATGTCTTAACTTGAGGGGAAAATTTGTTGCTCACCCTTGCTTAAATAAAATATTTTAGCTAGGAACGATGGAGCCGGAGGGGCAGAGAAGAACAAGGCAAAATGTGTTTTGCTAGAATAGTTGTGTTGAACAATAGTATTATTGCATTAGTAAACCCTGTATGTATACATAAGGGGTATGTTTGTAATGTTTATGGTTATATAACCTGGGACAATGTATTAACAATATCAGTTAATGAAGTGTGTCTTTCTATTCATAAATTAATGGGTAGTTAGATGTTATTTATATTATGGATCGTGAGCACCAAACTCGTGGGTCAGGTAACTCGAATTTGGGGGTGTCACATAACATATTGGATATGTACTGGTTATATAATACATGCTAGAGTAACACTTCAAACATGCAAACACCTTCAAACTAAAAGCAAAAAGTTGATCCTACTGCAGACTGGCGCGGCAGCGCTTGGTTTGTACTAAGGAGTGGCACGGGCCGCGCTGGTCCTGGTGCAAACCAAGACATGGTTGCTTTTGCAGAAGGTCAGTGCACACCTGTCTTACATATATGAATAATCATGCACAACACATATGTTATTATGTGAATAACTAGGCCTGACCCTACCTCAAAACATTAACATAGGTCATTCAAGACTTGTCAGATTCCCCTTTTTACACGTACATGTCTAGTTAGGCATTCATGTTAATCACATTTACATGCATGACACACCTAATAGTGATGTCGTGTATACACAAGTTAAACCACATAAGCATGCTCATAAATCTTAACTCAAATGTACATAGTTTATCAAGTTTATATTTAAAACTTTAAGTATCCTTAGTAAAATTTATTTAAGCATGCAAGATAAGCACACATTGTCTAACTCATACTTTCATACGCATTCGTGCACATACTCAAGTTATTTACACAAGTTCACATGGTCAGAATGTATGTTACTCCACGTATACAAATTTCTAATTTTTTCCAATCTTTAAGCCTTCTTTGAATATCTAAATTAAAACAAACCTAGCATGGCTTACTATATACATAATAACGTTACTCCACACTTGAGGGTCATCTATATACATAATCAAACCAAGGTAGCATGTTCATCAAAACACTGGATCACTAACAACAGTATCTGAGAAAGACACCCCGCGCAGCCGCGCGATATTAAGCTATAGAAGTGGCGCGGCCACGCCACTTCGTTCAGAAACAAAAATAAATGGCTTTATTTTAGCAGAGCCTTAGCATATGTATAGTCCATTCTAAAACCAGCCCAACTACAGTACTTCAAAGCATTCATACAAATTCAGAGAACACAATGACATGCTAATTCATACAAATTTAATAGAGATTTCATTTAATTGCTAAGAATTTGACAAAACTTAACTAAGAACAAAAACAAAAATTATACCTCCTTGAAGCTTGAATTGAATTCCCTCACTCCTTTAATAATACTCCATAATTGCTCAGCAACTCACACTCTCTAATGCACTCTCAGATAATTTTAAGCAACAGAAAATGAAAAGGAACGGGTGCTATATATAGGGAATGAATTGCCCAGTTCATGGCATTGCACTATGGTTTGATTCAAAGGAAATTGAGAAGAAATGTTGGTTATAGAAGGGTTGGCCAACTGCCCAACCCGTAGCCATCAATACCATAGATTGTAGCCTTTTGGTTTTGCTGGATTTTACGCAATGAAGGAGTAGGCTACTGTTTGAGTACTTAATATGCGACACAAACTTTAAATCTCATCAACGTGATCATAATGCTTTAGTTTGTTTCTTTTAATTCCCAAAATATAATTTTAATGTGTTAATACTACTACACAATGGAAAGTGAGGGATTATTTATGTACTCACATCATATAATCCATGTACATTAGTCAAATCTAATTTTTATTTATAGCAGGAATATACTTCATTTTAATTGACCACTATTAATTCAATATCTCCTTAAAACTTTATTATTCCAGTTAGACTCACTTATTGGAATAATTTATAATTCTTTGATATAGTACATCTTTAATGTTCCCACACATACTTATTGTCACATAAACAATTGTTTATGTAACTTATAATTCTCTACACTTTATTATATAGTTTATATATATTACATTGTTATATTAATGTGTCACACCACATTTTTTTAAATGAAAGAACTGTACAATATCGCATGCCTTACACACCTCAATTAAATGAATAATACAATTCTAGTCATGCAATTTACTTTACTAACAATAAAAATTAATAATCACATATAATTAATTAATCACCATTAACAAATAATTAATATTCTACAACAACAATTAACAATTAATATTAATTAATTGTTCACTTGATAATTCCTTCGTCTATTAATATCATTATTAATAGTTCTCATCATTGTGCCACACAAGGCTTTCAACGAGTTCATCGCAACACCATACATTTCCAATTATTCAATTATTTAATAATATTTGAGTTAACTCATCTCGTAACACAAAACCATTTATATTCAAATAAATATTTATTTCCATTAATACATTTATTTATTTGTGTATGGAAATTCTTGGGTAATACACATCCAGCTTGTAAATTATTCACGGTGTTTGAATTTCCTTAGATGGCTCTCATGCCCACAAGGAGTTCGGCACTACTATGTATCTTATTTTCTTGAAAGATGCTTTACATCTCGAAAATAATAAAAGCAATCAAGCTGAACACATAACAAAATGGAAGTATCAAAGGCCTCAATTACTATTGAGCACAAGGGTTTGAAAAGACCAATTTTACAAAACATCATTGACATATCTCGTTAAAATTGAACTTTTATACAAATTTCAAACCCTTTGTATATAGGTGCAAATGAGGCATAGAACTACTTCCAGACAAATTGCACACATATCTACACACACATTTAGATAAACGGTTAAAATGAAAAGTGGCAGTCACCATGTTACCACGAATGTCGGGGGGGGGTGCCTAACACATTCCCTCTGCATAATGAAGCCCCTGGACCCTAAGGAATCTCGATTTCACAAACCAGTTAAGCAGTGTCACATCACTAGGTCTATGTGCAAACCTTTTCTTAGTTGAGTTGGTGCACCCATTTAAAAATACCAACTGGCGACTCTTACAGTGTAATCGTCGACATATACATGTCGGACTTTTTCACAACTTTTTTTTCAAACAAATCTCACCTAACATGAGAACACCAAAAAATAATAACATAAAAGGGACAAATAAAAATTTCGACATCGACAGGTGGCGTGTGACGCCCCCAAATCCGGGTATCTTTCAACCCGATAGATGGTGCTACACGGTGCTACAGTTTACGCATACATTCAATTGAAATACATCAAAAGAGTGAATTTGTCTTCTATATATTCCAAAACTATATTTTCATTCCCAAGTTCTTTGTAACCATTACATGTGTTCTTTGTCATAATATCAAATAATTATAACATTCATACTATACTATTAGAAAGACAATCTATTTGTCCACCTTACCCTTCCATGTATCCTTACTCGATCCTTCCGTACGTTCAGTCTTAGCTGCATTCATATGGTTCAAGAAAGAGTGAGCATAACTAGCTCATCAAGTATGACAATTTCATTTAAACAATAGGTTTGAATCATATGAATCGTATATCTTTAATAATTGAATCAATAGTTATGAAGTACTATAGATAATTCAAAATAGCACTTCTCTTTTTTTAAAACGTTTAGCAATGAACAACATTCGTTAAACATCAATTTTGGTCTAAGACCTTGAACATATCATTCTTTCTTTAAAAAGGACAACCCGGCACCAAGTCTGTAAGTCCAGAATTCTTACGAGCACGTCTATGTGATCAGCCTACAGTACTCTATGTTGTACAACAACTACTTCATTAAACATATCTATGTTTAAGTTTTGGCAACCTCGCGTGTTTGTCGTTTGACAACAAAATATTTGTTTATTCATACTTAGTCTTTCTTTGAAATCAATACCAAAATAGTTTGGCAACAGATAACAACATTAATAATAGTCTGGTAGATTATAAGAAAATCCACAAAACATATTAAGTTTAGCCGAATGAATTGGCTTCGACTTCGTTATACATCAATTCATGCATAGGATACATGAATCACAAAGCTTGTCTAGAAGAAATATAGACAAGGGTTTAGAACACTTGCCTTCAGCGTCTTCTACAGTTAATACAATTTTCCTTTGAGTCTTTAAGGATTCTACAATACATGATCACAAAACATACCACATTAGGTCATAAACAATCATGTATGGTCACTAATTTAACTTACCCTTCTTCTCAATATAATCATTCCTTAGATTGGTTAATATCCGTTATGGTTTATCGTATTACTTTGTATTTACAATCAAGTAATCCTCGTCAATAACTTGTGTTTAGATTGTAGTATAAGTGTAGCACTACAAGTAAAATCAAGTTTCAGGACTAATACATAACATCACAACAAGATCTAAGCTAGCAAAATGTCTGACAACGCTGTTCTTCATTTTCTGGGTTTGCCAGAAAATGAAGAACAAACGTAGTGATACTTTGGTCCTTTTAATATCCACATCTCTGGCTTGATTTGTACGGCATAAAGGTTGCATCATGAACTAGGGATGTTAAGGTACATGTATACAACCTTAAACCAGTTTATCATCAACACATTAAAGAGATCCAGGTTGGTCAAACTCTGACAAAAAACTCGGCTGATGAAGATTTGGGTTACCCAAAATCTTCATCAGGCGTGATGGTCAACGCTATTTTGACCAATCTTAATTTACATTGTGTTCATGCTATGAGTAATATAAAAGCAGATATGTGTAGAACGCATGTCCGGCTACAAAGATCAAACAACAAAAAGACCAAAACACTTAGCATCAGCAAGATCATAGCCTTCAAAATAGACTGTCAGGCTTTTCTGGGTTTCTGGGGATTTTCTAGGATGCCCAGAACGCAAATCTGTGATCGGTTAATGTGCTTTGACCGTTCATAACTGGAGATCTAGACTTTCTATGACCTTGTTTCTAGCTTCAGATCACAGTACTCATGTCATAGCACAAATCCAAAACATAAAACACCCTAAACAGATAACACATAAAGATCTAAGGCCTCTGACATTCGACTGTCAGGCCATTTTTCAACCTTTTTCCAGATTTTTGAAAAATGCTATTTTGTGCACTTTGATGTTATGGATCCACTATATAGCATCCCAGATCATCAAGTGACACCTCTAACACATATCTAAACAGCAACCAACAACATTAACATAAAATTTTAAGGATTTCAAGAATTATGGTTTATAGCACTTATAGCTTTGATCCTTGAATCTGACTTTGATGATCTGATCTTGTCAAGTGAAGGACTGATTTTGGCTCTTCTTATCTCACTCTTTCACTCTAAATTTCGAAGTTGGAAGAGAGAGAAGGTCAAGGTTACTTTTCTATGTAAAGTAAGAGAGGTTTCTTACTTTTAAAACTTTGATGCAATGAATATGGATGATATATGGCTGATTGCTGAGATTGTAGCACATGCTAGGGCTAGGTTTTGGTGAGCAACTCACCTAAAAGCCAAAACTTACACACCAACTTTATAAAAAAAATACAAAAAAGGTCATTATGGTCATTTTGATTTTTAATTTAATGGCATTCTAGTAAATGGTCAAATCCTTAGGGTTTAGGGTTTGAGTTAGGGTTTAGGGTTTGAACCCTTAGGTTTTGGTAACTTGATTTCTAAAGTTTCCGATTTAGTTTTTAAAAATAGAAATTTAATACTTCTAAATTATAATTAGAATTTTCTAACTATATTAAAATTTCTTAATCATAATTCAAGTTTGCTAATTAAGATTAATATTTCCTAATAAATATTGCTAATTAAGCAATTAGGGTCAAAATGGTCATTAGGGTTTATAACCCAAAAATTAGGGTTTCTATAAAAAATAATTTTCTAATTTAGAAATTGGATTAGGGTTTTCTTTATAACTTGAAAATTAGGATTAATATTTCCTAATTAACATTAAAATTATTAAATCAACAATTAGGTTTTTCCCTAATTATAAATTAGGGTTTCTAATCCAGAAATTAGGGTTTTCTAAATCAACTAGGGTTAACAAAATTTGAAATTAGGGTTCGCTAAATAATTAAGCTTTACCCTAATTAATATTATAATTAATAACACTAAAGTATTATAATGATCCTTTAAGTTTCCAGATTAAGGTTTTAAATTTCCAAATTAGGCTTTCGGATTCCCGAAACTGAAAATAGGGTTTCCAGAATCAGTTTCTAGGGTTTCTTATCCATTGCTAGGGTTTTCTAATCGAACGTTGACATTCTTAATCATATTAGGGTTTGACACTAATAAAATTTATCTGATCAACCCTTGACCTTAACCACATACTAAACACATATACAATCATATACACAGAACATATTCACTTATTCCCTTAATCCTGATAATTCACTTAAATCCTTCACAGAATTTAGAAAATTCTCAAAATTCCTTCTCAAAATTATCACACGTATACACTTATTTTCTGTCTAGGTTCTAATTTTGAACCTTAAATCAATTAATTAAGATTTTAAAAATTTTCAAAATTTCTCGGGTTTGACATTACGTAGTTGGATGTTCTGCTCAAATAACTACACAAGTCCACTCAGGGTCCACAAATACCCATCAACACAAATCCTCTACACATGGAGGAACCCAGGGTCCGGACAAAGAAGTTCCAACACCTGAGTCTGATAAAACCAACAAAACCCCTGAAATCACCCATCTCAAAGAAGATCCAGACCAGTGATATTAGAAAGAAAGTCTTACAAATGGAAGAGACCATTCGGTCCATCAAAGGGATTGGAGCACACGGGAGTGTTTTATATTCAGACCTTTATAACTTCCCCGAGGTTCATTATTCGAAAAAGTTCAAGACTCTCGATTTTGAAAAATATGATGGATTGGGAGATCCATACACTCACTTAAAGGTATTCATTGGAGAGCTCAAGATCTTATGCCGAGGATGAAAAGCTTAGAATGCAACTGTTTCAGAAAAGTCTGACTTAAGAAGCCAGAGTATGGTACACTAGATTAGAGAACTCCAAGATTAATAGCTACTAGAAGTTAGCCCATGCTTTCTTCAATCAGTACAGTTTCCAAACTCAGATTGCTCCAGAAGGCATCTAGCTACTCA